>SJYX01019986.1:56784-118962 GCA_006410675.1 Oreotragus oreotragus
CAGGGGCGGCCAGGAAGAGACACCCTACGTCCGAGGCCAGGGGCGGCCGGGAGAAGCCATCAACATCATGGAGGGTAATATGCTTTACTTAAAGGGAAAAAGTGAAAGTGCTAGGCACTCAGTCCTGTCTGATTCTTTGCAGCCCCATGCACTCCAGCTAGTCAGGCTCCTCTGTCCTTGGGATACTCCAGGCAAGGGTCCTGGAGTGGGTAACCATTCCCTTCTCCAGGGGATCTTCCCAACCCAGGGACTGAATCCAGGTTTCTTACATTGCAGGCAGACACCTTACCATCTGAGCTACCAGGGAAGCCCTTTACTTAAAATCTACGAATTTACATGTTAATCTCATGTGAAAAAATATCTTCTTAGAGATATCTATAGACTTGTATTTGATCAAATATTTGTGAACAATGTCCTGGTCAAACTGACACATAAAATTCACCACCACATATGCCATCAGGTTTGGTCACCCACAGGATTTTCATCCCAGGTATACTTCCCAAGGTTGGATGATTTATCATATTTCATGTACTAGCTTATAATTACTTCCCTTTGGAAGCTTTCACTGATCACGATTCAGTTATAATGACCTGATCTACATTCTAAGATCAATTTCTGAATAAAAATTTTGAAAAATAAATAAAAAGAAATATGCAGAGCAGTGTTGTTTATCAACTAAATGTAAATGGTTAAGGGTGGAAATCTAGATGTGTATCACCACATCAATAATTTAGTAAGATTAACTTCTACTTCAACATTTTTTACTATCAGGACATTAATCATATATTCTATGAATGATAATCCTATATAACAGGATTTGACCATCTTGAAGAGGAACTCATTTTGACCTTCTGTCATAAAAATATTACTTTCTAGTGATACAAGCTCTGCCCTAGATGGACTCTGTATCAGCATCCACTGTTACTTTACTGTCTCAGTAGAGTATAAGTATATACAGAGCGTGAGTATAAACATGCTAAAGGAAATCAGTCCTGAATATTCATTGGAAGGACTGATGTTGAAGCTGAAACTCCAATACTTTGATCACCTGATGTGAAGAGCTGACTCTTTGGAAAAGACCCTGATGCTGGCAAAGAATGAAGGTGGGAGGAGAAGGGGACGACAGAGGATGAGATGGGTGGATGGCATCACCGACACAATGGACATGAGTTTGAGTAAACTCCGGGAGTTGGTGATGGACAGGCGAGCCTGTCTTGCTGTAGTCCATGGGGTCACAAAGAGTCAGACATGACTGAGTGACTGAACTGAACACAACTGAACATGAACAAACATGGCATGTTTAAAAATTCAGAAATTTCTGACTGAACGTCATAAAAGTCAAAAAGTGGTTTTAGAAAATACAAAACATGTTTGAGAACTTATTCTTGTTGAAATTAAAAACAGAAACACTCTAACACCATCTCAGATGTCCTAAGTCCTGACTGAGTAACATAACATCAACAAGTAAGCTATAGCTGAGTTTTTGTTGTTGTTGTTTTGTTTTTATATATCAACAGAGAGTTGGGCTTTCTGCTGGCTCGGTGGTAAAGAATCTGCTTGCCAGTGCAGGAGATGCAGGTTCAATCCCCGGGTCAGGAAGATCCCTAGGAAAAGGAAATGGAAACCCACTCCAGTATTCTTGTTTGGAGAAGCCCATGGACAGAGGAGCCTAGGGAGCTAAAGTCTGTAGAGTAACAAAGAGTAAAACACGACTTAATGACTAACAACTACAAACAGGGAGTCAGAAGTCAAAAACAGCATAATATTCCACACCGATTATTCTTCTGCAGTGGGTCCACTTAGCAGACCTCTTGTTTCCTACGGACAGGGCCCTCAAGCAGCAGTAGCTGCTTTTGGGGAAGAAAAACTAAATTGAAATTATTTAATTTCATGAAGGCTTGATACTTTTTCATTATAAAAGACTGAACATATCATGGTTGATGAATTTTGTCTCCTTTAATTTATCCAGCCACTTGCCTCTAGACCAATGATAGTTCCTACCCCAAAACCAATTCTGTAATATATTATCTAGTATATTAATAAAAATCGAAGCAGCAGTATTGCTAATAATGCTTCACATTATGCAAAGGCATGCCTTCATTAGACTGCTGTTTTTCATTTTTTGCCCTCTTTTTTTTTTTGCAAAAGTTTGACTTTGAATAAAGTCTTACAGTCAATAGAAGTACCTATTCACTAAATGCAGAAGCTCCTGCAATTTCAATTCATTCATCTTTTATGCAAATCTATTTAACATCTTTGCTGCATTTGACACTGAAGGAAGCTTAGGCAAACTATTATTCAAATAATATTATACTCTATTCAAATAATATTATACTCTAATGTTATCCTAATACTATGAATAATATTTCTGGGTCAACATTCAGTTCAGTTCAGCTCAGTTACTCAGTCGTGTCCGACTCTTTGCGACCCCATGAATCGCAGCACACCAGGCCTCTCTGTCCATCACCAACTCATGGAATTCACTCAAACTCACGTCCATAGAGTCGGTGATGCCATCCACCCATCTCATCCTCTGTCACCCCCTTCTCCTCCTGCCCCCAAGCCCTCCCAGCATCAAAGTCTTTTCCAATGAGTCAACTCTTTGCATGAGGTGGCCAAAGCACTGGAGTTTCAGCTTCAGCATCATTCCTTCCAAAGAACACCCAGGACTGATCTCCTTTAGAATGGACTGGTTGGATCTCCTTGCAGTTCAAGGGACTCTCAAGAGTCTTCTCCAACACCACAGTTCAAAACCATCAATTCTTCAGCGCTCAGCCTTCTTCACAGTCCAACTCTCACATCCATACATGACCACTGGAAAAATCATAGCCTTGACTAGATGGGCCTTTGTTGGCAAAGTAATGTCTCTGCTTTTGAATATGCTATCTAGGTTGATCATAAATTTCCTTCCAAGGATTAAGCATCTTTTAATTTCATGGCTGCAATCACCATCTGCAGTTATTTTGGAGCCCAAACAAATAAAGTTTGAGACTGTTTCCCCATCTATTTCCCATGAAGTGATGGGACCAGATGCCATGATCTTAGTTTTCTGAATGTTGAGCTTTAAGACAACCTTTTCACTCTCCACTTTCACTTTCATCAAGAGGCTTCTTAGTTCCTCTTCACTTTCTGCCATAAGGGAGGTGTCATCTGCTTATCTGAGGTGAACATTAATAACATTCTATTTTGTTTTTCCCCTGTAGTAGAGTATTTCAACCTACTCCAGTATTCTTACCTGGAGAATCCTGTGGACTAAAGCGCCTGGTGGGCTTCAGTCCATAGAGTCTCAAAGAGTCAGACACAACTGAAGCAACTTAGCATACACTGGATTTTGCTTTACATATAAAATGCAAATATTTTATCAGGTGAAAGAACTGACTGTTGGATATTAAGCTCTCTGATAAGTCACAGAGGTGACAGGAAACTAAAATCTGCTAAATTTTTAGTAATGGACTTGCTGTCAGATGTTAAAAAGAGTAATTTGAGGATGATTTTTCCCTTCTTTCTTTCTTTCCTCCACTCCTATCTCTCTGGTCCTTTCCAGCACTTATTTCAGTGCTTTTTGTTTTTTAATACAGTTTTATCTTGGGGGCTAAGAAAGTACCATGTGTGCAACAAAAATCAGAAAGAAGACTTTAAATAATGATATTTAGTACATTTCACCCAGACTTTTCCTGTCCTAAGGAAATTATGTTGGGGTCATAATTTCTTTAGACAATAAACAAAGCACTAACAGTAAATCATAACACCTCTAGGAATACATAAAAATTACCAACTATCTTAATGGAACATCCAAATGACTCTGAAGCAGTGTTCCAGTGGGATTCTGAGGAATTGACATTATCCTGACACAAATATTGTGTCACCCCTTTCCCCCCTCTTACTAAGAAAGACAATTGCTTAATGAATGCGAATGGCAGCAGGTCAGGTACTCCAGGGTTACAAGGAGCATCTGTGGTACAGTAATTCCTGCCCTGTGCAACAAGCATGTCAGCAAAGATCTGTTAATCATATTTTCATTTTATATTAGTGTGCAGGGCAAGACAATAACAGGATATAAATGTCAGCATCCTGCTTATCTTTTTTTCTACCCCTCAAGGTGGAAATACACTTATATACTTATACAACTATGTAATAGAAAGAAAAGAACTGTGTGTTGCCAAGATTGATATTAAACTTACTCCTACAGGTGATGGAGAAAGACCTACATGCTTATTTGCATAGGAAAAAGTTAATGCTGTTTTATGGTTCTGTGACCAGTGAAGGAATGAAAACTTTGTAAACATGTTCTAAGCATCTCCCTTAAACGTCAGCACAGCATAATCATCCAGATCTCTAGATTCACATGGAAACTAGACAGAGAACATGAGCTCTTCACTGTTCTATCAAAAAAAAAAAAAAAAAAAAAGCTTAGAAGGATGTAATCTATTTAGTTTTCCTCATGGATATTTTTTGCCAATCAGACTTGCACTATCAAGTCCTTCTTTCATCTGATAATGAATTTCCTGCCAAAATTTAGGCGTAGATCTGTGGTTCACAGATCTTAATTTATTCTGTTTAACTCTTATCTAAACCTAAGGACTGCATTATGTCCGTCTTGGGTAATTCAGGCTGGAGTCTGCTTCCACAGTTGCAATGAAACTGCTCTTGTTAAGGACACCACTGAATTTTGCTATTAAATGAATATTTTCTGGTCCTCCTCATGAAACTGAGTAGGACCCTACAAGGATCCTGAGGATGAAAACCTTTCGTGGCCCACATTTCTTGACTTTATCTGAGTTTTAAAGCATGGGTCCAAACAGATGTTGACTGAAGAAGGGGGGAGGTGCAGAGACGAGGGAAAGACAGTTAAGAAAAAATAGTACTACTTTGGGGCACTTTCCTGATTCTGCCTCAGGGAATATGCACAATACATTTAAGCTCTTCTATAGAACTAAAGAACATAATCAATCTGGTTTTGGTATTGGCCATCTATATTGTCCATCTGTAGAGTCATCTCTTGTGTTGTTGGAAGAGGAAGTTTGCTATGACCATTGCATTCTCTTGGCAAAACTCTTAGCCTTTGTACTCCAAGGTCGAACTTGCCTGCTACTCCAGGTATCTCTTCACTTCCTACTTTTCCATCCCAGTCCCCTATAATGAAAAGGACATTTTTTTTTCTTTTTCTTTTTAATGTTAATTATAGAAGGTCTTATAGGTCTTCATAGAACTGTTCAACTTCAGCTTCTGTGGCATTAGTGGTTGGGTCATAGATTTAGATTACTATGATATTGAATGGTTTGCCTTGGAAACAACTGAGATCATTCTGTAATTTTCAAAACTGCACCCAAGTACTGCATTTCAGACTCTTTGGTGACTATGAAGGCTAGAAAGTGAAAGTGAAGTCACTCAGTTGTGTCTGACTCTTTGCGTCTCCAACTCTTTGTAACCCCACGGACTGTAGCTTACCAGGCTCCTCAGTCCATGGGATTTTCCAGGCAAGAGTAGTGGGGTGGGTTGCCATTTCTTTCTCCTAAGAGATTCTTGTCCACAATAGTAGGTATAATGGTCATCTGAATTAAATTCACCCATTTCAGTCCATTTTAGTTCACTGATTTCTAAAGTGTTGATGTTCACTCTTGCCAGCTCCTGTTTGACCTCTTGCAGTACTTGATTCATGGAACTAACATTCCAGGTTCCTATGCAATACTGTTCTTTATGGCATCGGACTTTCACCAAAAGACACATCTACAAGTCAGTAAAAACAAGACTGGGAGCTGAACGTGGCTCAGATTGTGAACTCCTAATTGCAAAATTCAGACTTAAGGAAACCAGGGAAAACCACTAGGCCATTCAGGTCTGACCTGAATGGAAATGACAAACAGATTCAAGGGATTCAGTCTGATAGAGAGAGTGCCTAAAGACCTATCAATGGAGGTGTGTAACAATGGACATAAGGCAATGATCAAAATCATCCCCAAGAAAAAGAGCTGAAAAATGCAAAATGGTTGTCTGAGGAGGACCTTCAAATATCTGAGAAAAGAAGACAAGTGAAAACAAAGGAAAAAAAGAAAGATATCCACAGCTAAGTGTAGAGCTTCAAAGATTAGCAAAGACAGATAAGAGCGTCTTTCTCAGTGAACAAGGCAAAGAAATAGAGGAAAACAACAGAATGGGAAAAACTAGAGATTTCTTCAAAAAAATTACAGTTACCAAGGGAACATTTCATGTTAAGATGGGTTCAATAAAGGACAGAAATGGTAGGGACTTAACAGAAACAAAAGATATTAAGAAGAAGTGGCAAGGATACACAGAAGAACTATACGAAAAAGATCTTCATGACCCAGATAATCATGATGGTGTGTTCACTCACCTGGAGCCAGATATCCTGCAATGTGAAGTCAAGTGGGCCTTAGGAAGAATCACTATGAACAAAGCTAGTGAAAGTGATGGAATTTCAGTAGGGCTATTTCAAATCCTAAAAGATGATACTGTGAAAGTGCTGCACTCAGTATGTCAGCAAATTTGGGAAACTCAGCGGTAGCCACAAGACTGGAAAATTCCAATCCCAAAGAAGGACAATGACAAATAATGTTCAAACTACCACACAATTGCACTAATTTCACATGCTAGCAAAGCATGCTCAAAATCCTCTCAGCTAGGCTTCAGCAGTTCATGAACCAAGAACTTCCAGATATACCAGGTGGATCTAGACCAGAGAGGCAGAGAAACCAGAAATCAAATTGCCAACCTTTGCTGGATCATAGAAAAAGCAAGAGAATTCCAGAAAAATATCTATTTCTGCTTCATTGACTATGCTAAATCCTTTGATTGTGTGGATCACAGCAAACTGTAAGAAATTCTTTAGGAAATGGGAATACCAGATCACCTTACCTGCCTCCTGAGAAATCAGCATGCAGGTCAAGAAGCAACAGTTAGAACTGGATGTGGAACAACAAACTGTTTACATAAGGAAAGGAGTATGTCAAGCCTGTATACTGTCACCCTGTTTATTTAACTTCTATGCAGAGTACATCATGAGAAACACTGGGCTGAATGAAGCACAAGCTGGAATTAAGATTGCTAGGAGAAATACCAATAACCTCAGATATGAAGATGACATCACTGTTATGGCAGAAAGCAAAGAGAAACCAAAGAACCTCTTGATGAAGGTGAAAGAGGAGAATGAAAAAGCTGACTTTAAACTCAACATTCAAAAAATGAAGATAGATCATGGCTTCTGGCCCCATCTCTTCATGCAATATAGATGGGAAAGCAATGGAAACAGTGACAGAATTTATTTTCTTGGGCTCCAAAATCACTACAGATGGTGACTGCAGCCATGAAATTAAAAGATGCTTGCTTTTATATTACAAAGCTGAGACATTATTTACCAACAAAGGTTCTTTTAGTCAAAGTTATTTGTTTATTTTTTTCCATTAGCCATGCAAGCATGTGTAGGTTGGACCATAAAGAAGACTGAGGAGCAAAGAATTGATACTTTGAACTGTGGAGTTGGAGAAAATTCTTGAGAGTCCCTTGGACTGCAAAGAGATCAAACTAGCTCATCCTAAAGGAAATCAATTCAGGATATTCATTAGAAGGACTGATGCTGAAGCTGAAGCTCCAGTTCTCTGGCCACCTGATGTAAAAAGCTGACTCACTGAAAAAGACTCTAATGCTGGGAAAGATTGAAGGCAGGAGGAGAAGGGGACTACAGAAGATGCTATGGTTGGATGGCATCACCGATTTGATAGACATGAGTTTCAGCAAGCTCCAAGGGATGGTGATGGACAGATAAGCCTGGCATGCTACAGTTCATGGATTCTCAAAGAGTTGGACATGACTGAGTGACTGAACAACAATAAAGCTAAAATGGCAACAAATTGAAGAGGTGAGCATTCTTCTTGTTAAAGAAGGTCACAGATTGATAACCTCAAGAAGCTCATCAGGTGGCCACAGGAGGCCAGATAAGTGGCATGTCGGCCAAGAACTAACTCATAGGAAAAGACCCTGATGCTGGGAAAACTGAAGGTGGGAGGAGAAGGGGATGACAGAGGATTAAATGGTTGGATGGCATCACCGACTCAATGGATATGAGTTTGAGTAAACTCTGGGAGTTGGTGATGGACAGGGAGGCATGGCATGCTGCAGTCCACAAGGTAGCAAAGAGTGACTGAACTGAACACACCCTAATCCTTATCAGCAACCCTATGCTTTAACCCTTTGACCATTGCTCTAAAACTCCTCACCTAACCCCCCTGGGTTGGGATACAGAGTTTAGAGGGGCACGAGTGTGCTCTGTTCCCCTTTGCCTGGCAAAGCAATAGAGATTTTCTACTTCATGGAAAACTGTCTNGCAAAGAGTGACTGAACTGAACACACCCTAATCCTTATCAGCAACCCTATGCTTTAACCCTTTGACCATTGCTCTAAAACTCCTCACCTAACCCCCCTGGGTTGGGATACAGAGTTTAGAGGGGCACGAGTGTGCTCTGTTCCCCTTTGCCTGGCAAAGCAATAGAGATTTTCTACTTCATGGAAAACTCTGTCTCTGAGATTTGATTAGGCCCCAGTGCACAGAGGCCTGTGCTCCACATCCTCCATGGGAGTCACTCTTTGTCTTTTATGTACATCCAAATTGGCCACTCCCTTCCTCTTAAGCAGCCTCTTCATGTGACCTCTGTGAGGTCTCACTTCATTACTTCCTGCTGAGACCTGTATGGATGTGAAAGTTGGACTCTGAAGAAAGCTGAGCGCCGAAGAATCGATGCTTTTGAACTGTGGTGTTAGAGAAGACTCTTGAGAGTCCCTTGGACTGCAAGGAGATCCAACCAGTCCATTCTGAAGGAGATCAGCCCTGGGATTTCTTTGGAAGGAATGATGCTAAAGCTGAAACTCCAGTACTTTGGCCACCTCATGAGAAGAGTTGACTCATTGGAAAAGACTCTGATGCTGGGAGGGATTGGGGGCAGGAGGAGAAGGGGACGACCGAGGATGAGATGGCTGGATGGCATCATGGACTCGATGGACGTGAGTCTGAGTGACCTCCGGGAGTTGGTGATGAACAGAGAATCCTGGCGTGCTGCAGTTCATGGGGCTGCAAAGAGTCGGACACGACTGAGCGGCTGAACTGAACTGAACCTTTAAGAGTTGTTTCTAAGTATTAAGATTTTCTTAAAAAATCCCCTTCATCTTCAGGGCCCAGGGACTGTTCAGTGGACTTTTGACCTTTATTTCTTTTACAAATACTAGGGCTTCCCTGGTGGCATTAGTGGTAAAGAACCCATCTGTCAATGCAGGAGACTTAAGAGACATGGGTTCAGTCCCTGGGTTGGGAAGATCCCCTGGAAGAGGGCATGGCTACGCACTCCGTTACTCTTTCCTGGGAAATCCCATGGACAGAGGAGCCTGGTGGGCTACAGTCCATGGGATCACAAAGAGAAGGACGTGACTGAAGCTACTTAGCATGTACACACACAATCAAAAAAGGAAAAGTGAATGTCTTTTCAAGTGTATCCTGGCCTTTCTTTTCCTTTGGAAGAAGCATTTCTTTTTTTAGACTACATTTAAGGACTGGCTGGGGATGAAAGGAAGATGAGCAAGAATGATAACCTCTGAGAGAAATACATCAGGTAGTGGTATTTAAGCTAATCTTCTGGGGACACTGCTTCTTAAATGGCTTAGATGGGACACACAGATGTTCAGTCCAGTTTCAGAGCTATGAGGCACCTGAAAGGCCACTGAGTCACCATTTTTATAGATAAAGTAACAACTCAGTGACAAAGCTAGCACTAGAAACTAAGTCTCCTGATCTTTTGTCTTTATCTGTATTCTGCAGTGACTGCTGGGAAGAGCAAAAAGCCACGAGAAAGAGGCAGCTCCCAGAATCCTCCGAGGCTGGGAGATGCAGCCCTAACCTTCAGTTTCCCTAATGTTTGGGTTTTTCTAAAAAGGGATCTTGTAATTTAGACTTTTTCTAAAAGTTTACGTGGGAAAAGGAAGAGGCTGTCTCCATTGCTTATAAAATTTGGCAATAAATGGTGCCATTGTTTTGTTAGGTTTTTGCTTGGAATTCAGATATGTAGATTTAAACTGTATCTCTCCATTCCCTCCTACAAAACAGATATTGGCATCTATAAAGGTAATACTGATATCCACCGTTCGGCAGTTGCAGTTCACTGTCTTGATAGTTGCTAATGGTCATGAATGTTCTTGTCTTGTCATCACATTGTGAGGTGCCCTCGCCAGCTTTAGAAGACAATGCTTAAAATGTCTGTGAGTGTTCTTTTCCTTTTCCTTTGCAAGGCGCTTTTACAGACTTTAATCACGAGGGTGAATGGGCGCTTGAGCTTTCTCTAAGTCTTGGAGTGAGTACTTAAAGGCAGTGTGAATCGGTAAGACGAGTGTAATTTAATCCATCTAATTAAAACAAAGATTATAGCAGCTTGGTTCTAGAATATTTAGCGTTGTCTTCTGCCAGGAGCAGGAATCACAACACAAGAATCTCATTCATTTGAAGAAAGAGGCAACTTCCACAAGCTCCCTTTCCCACTCTCTTTTGGGACTGCCTCTTCTGCCAGAGACTTCAGGGCGTGTTGGAAAGAATCCCAGACAGGAAGTCAGAGGATCCGGGTTCACGGGCTGACACAACCCTCCATCCTGCTAAGTTTGGGACTGGTAACTTTACCTCTACATCCTGGGAAATTCTCCCATTTGTAAACTTGGATTATGGCTCAGACTGTGGTTGTCAACCCTGGCTGTACATTCTGAGCTGTTGGCTAGCTTTTGTTTTCTGGCCACTTCATTATAAAAGTCTTAAAACACAGAAATATAGGACCACCACCCAGGTTCTACCATTAACACATCTACTTGTCCATTAGTTAGGGAGCCTTTAAAATAGACACAGTCCTACCTGTTGTAGGATAGATACTTCTGGGGTTAGAGATAGTGAAGAAGGGAGATTTCTCTTTACTTGATACACTTGGGGCGTTTGAGATTTTGTTTTACAGTGAACACGTGGCTGCTGCTACTATTACTAAAACCCACTATAACAAAATAAATGCATGTACATATTCTGGGACTCCAACCCCTAGAGATATTTTTTTTTTTTTTTTTTTTTGCAGTGTATCCAGGCTTGAGAACATAGGATGATAGTCTCTGGGGTGCCACTGAGACTTATTATTGTAAGTGTGTAAACTCTCCTTTATTGTCAACCTGGAAATTTCCCTCTTTCACAGACTGGTTCCAGTTCTTACTGGTTGACATAGGCATGAGTACTGCTAATGGCATGATGATGAGCTCCTAGCCAGCAGGAGGAACATTCCTGTGTAGGTGGAGAAAACTCTGCTTGCACTCAGTGCAGCCTGGCTTCTCGGCAACTTCTCTGTCGTTCTTGATTCTGCTGTGGCAGGAGTTGTAGGCCTTTATTCTTAAGGACCTAAGACCGCCTCCTTTGCTGCTTTCTTTGTAGACAGTAGCCTGGTTTGCTGTGATGGAGACCCTTACCAGCCACTGGCCTAGGTGGCTCTGCATCACACAACATTGACTCGGTTCAGGAGCTCTCTCCAGGGAAACCTTATGTAACCCTTAACTCTGGGCTCCATGTGCCATGCTGCCCACATCCTGGCCCTTCCTCTCTTGAGGTACTCTTCTCACTCACGTTGCAGTTGGCTCTATGTGCTCCTGGCTTCCCCAACGCGTTGTCCTTTGTATCTGTTTCCCCTATTGGTGGCATGTGGTAGGTGCTCGACGTATAGGTTCTAGACGTCTTCCCTTCATATCTGTGATCGACATTCACGTGAGCTTTTTGATGGGACTTCTGTGCCCCCAAGAGTATTTGTCTTTTGCTGTCCATTTAAATGGGCTTCCCTGGTGACTCAGACGTTAAAGAATCTGCCTGCCATGCAGAAGACCCAGGTTCGATCCCTGGCTTGGGAAGATCTCCTGGAGAAGGGGATGGCTACCCAGTCCAGTATTCTTGCCTGGAGAATTCCGTGGACAGAAGAGACTGGTGAGCAGCAGTCCATGGATTCCCAAAGAGTTGGACATGACCAAGCGATTAACACTTTCACTTCTTCATCCATTTAAACATTAAAATTATAAGTGCTAAAACTAGTTTTTCTTTTAACTTTTAACTCACAAACCTTATTATTCAATTCTAAATTTATAAATGTTAATAGTCACTTATTCTTTATAAATAAAGAATCTATTTGTTACTCTTTGGCCTCATTTAGTTAATGAAATTGTCCTAAACATTTTAATGCATCAATCATTTTAGTATCCTGTTTTAAAACTTCATTTGTGTGCCTTAACCAAATTTCTTAATTCTTTTAAGTCTAATGAATTAAATGTATAAACATGAGATTTAAAGTTCTTCTAAACATTCCAATACTGTAACAAACGTAGTGAAGTTCTACCATACCTTTTTACCTTGAAATCACAGGTCTCCATTGCTCAATCACGTAATTTGCATTGGAATCATGATGCTTATCTGCTTGCTAGCTAATGTGGCACAGTCCTTAACAAAATAAACACTTTAAATATCAAACAGAAAAATATTGGACATATTTGATTCGTGACTTATTTCCATGTCTTTCTAAGCTTAGGCTTAAAAGATGTTTACTCACCAAGGAAGTAATTCTACCCTCAATCATTCTGCTAGTTCTTGAGGTTAGGAGGTACAGATGACCAGGTTGATTTTGGTTTTTTTCTTCGAACACTGAGGTACACACTCCCCTCCATTGTTGCTGCACCAGTAAGGTCTCCCAAGTCCACATGTTTCCATGGAGTGATTTTCATAGTCCCTGCCCTTTGGATTTTGATTCTACCTTCTCTAGTCTAATTTAAGTCTACACTCACTCACCCAGGTTGCTTCACTACTAGACTGGATTTACTAATTACTGTTAGTTTAGTTTCCTGATCACAACATGTGTAAATAGTTAATGTCTGATTTCATTATGTGAATTTCTAACATTCTCCTGATAGTCTTTAATTCTAATGACAGCAGTTGTTTTGCTTTGGAAGACCCTTTTCTTATCCTCTATCACTGGTGTATGTTTTGGAAGATTATTATTAAAGGTAACGTTCAATAAATGATAATGTGATCTTTCGCTTTTGACTGATTTTGGCGATGGCTCAGCAGGTAACAAATCTGCCCACAATACAGGAGATACAGAGATGTGGGTTCAATTGCTGGGTTCAGAAGATCCCTCTGGAGAAGGAAATGGCAAACCACTCCACTATTCTTGCCTGGAGAATCCCATGGACAGAGGAGCCTGGCAGGCTATAGTCCATAGGGTCGCAAAGAACTGGACGTGACTGAGCGACTGAGCTTGTTCTTGTGGCTAACCCAAGGCAAATTTAACTTCTCAAAGCTTCCTATCTGTGTGAGATAATCAGTGTTACATAATGAATTGATAGAATTCTAAGTGAAAGGAAAGAAATTATTCCTGTGCAGGCTCATCAGTGCAAATGTGTAATGTCTGTTAGACTCCCTGGCATAGTATACATCATTCCTTAGATCCCCATTGAATGTTTCATAGGTATTGGGTTGGGGACCACAACTCAATCTTATTATTCACCTGTCTTTTCCCCTTTCTTGACAGCTAGCTCATCCTTTCTTTCCATCTTTGGGGGCCTTTCTTCCTACAATATTGCCTTTACTTCCTACATCTCTGATTTCTACCTTTCACTGTTCTCTTTGACCCATAAGCATCTTGTTTACGTTAAGCTCATTACTGACTGTTTCTCCCTCTTACAATGCTCTTCCCTCCGTCTGTCCAGTTACCATCAAAGTCTTTCAGTGTGGCTAATATAAAGTACCTATTCTTTCCTCTTTCACTGCTAAAAAATACAGCTTCTGTAGCTCTCCCCTAACACCATGGATTCATTCCAGCAAAGTTCTAGAAAGTCTAGCCTTCCTTAAAAAACAACAACAAAAAAAAACCTCCTTATTTGGCTCCTGTGTCATAGTATTTCTTTGCTTCTCTTTCCTCTTTGCCCAACCCATGGTTACCTTCTCGAATCACTCCTTTTTGTCATGGAGGTTGGGGTACAGAATGAGCACAGGTTTTGAAGTTGGGCAGATCTGGGTTTGAATTTCAGCTCCATCAACCCTGCTATTTGACTTTAAACAATGATCTTTGCTGAGTGTCAGTTTCTGCATCTGTAAATTGGGGATAATATACGTCACTCATAAATTGTTGTAAGGATTAAGAGGACAGTATGTATGCAGTGTCAACTGTGGTTACTGGTGTTTTAGACTCTCTTTACTTTGCAGTTATAATGTGGACATCACCCAAGGTTTATTGAGGCATCCTCTTTTCCTGTGAAGTAATTAGCTCTCACTCTGTGCTGCAACTCTGAAATCTGTGTCAAACTCATCCTCTAGGTTTATAATCTACCAGTCTGCTAGTCATCTTCACTGGAATGCTGCATGTAATCCCAGGTTACTTCCTTGGTTAATAGAATCCCAGTCTTCACAGTGGCTCAGAGGTTGAAGGTTCTCTGTCCTTCCTCCCTTCTATCCAGCCAATCTGTGTGTATCGAGCAGCTTATTAAGAACCATTTGCTGTGGTCTGTACTGAGTATGCAACAGAGAGCAAAACAGGACCATCGGAAGCATGATGAGAAGGTCAAATTGAAGGAAATGTGGTGGGTGCTGGGATGATAAAGAACAGAGTGCCCTTGAGGATGCTCCATAGTTCCCCACGGAGCTGGGATGAAGGAGTGGCCCAAGTTTAACTTCTCCCACCCCACCCCATTTCCAGCAGATCCTTTAAAGTTTGTTAAACATCTTATTTCCCTCCCCTTTTCTATTCCCACTTTATTGTTTTCTGTCTAAGTATTTCCAGGCACATTAGTTCTGGCTAAAAACCCATAGGAGTTTCCACAATATCTTTTTAACCCATCTATCTTGCCAATTTACCTTCTAAGCAGCTGCTTAGGTCACTTCTAGAAGCACAGATCTGATCATCTCTCTCCCTTTCTTAAATATCTGTATTGGTACACTCTTAAACACACCCATACATAGTGTGTTTGGACTTTAAAGTATCTTAACTCATTTCTGGACATGAACATGTAATATACCTGATTTCTAGCAACATACAGAAAACACCTGTTATTTAAAACATTTCACGAGCTCTACACATTGTCAGCCATTGCTAGCATTCTGTCATTATAGAATACATAGCAGTATCTTATATGTTGCAAGCTTTCAAGATAGCCTGGATTTAAAAAGTCAGTCCATTAGTTGTTATACATCTGATGGATGTAAACTTGCCTCCTAGTTCACTTTGTATCAGGAGCTAAAACTGTGATCCCAACTTTCTCTTATTGGTGGGTAGAAACTATTTTATTTTCATGGTCAAAAAATCTGTACCTATCAAGATTCAGTGTGGAAAAGAGGCTACTCTGGGTATTTTAATCAGAAAAAGGATTTCCTATGGAGGTTAGGGGTTATAAAATCAGAGGAGGGTTAGAAGAACAGGCAGAGGAAGAATACACCCAATGTCTGCCTCTCAGGCTCTCCTCGATGTCTGGATTCGCAAACTGGCTGTAGTTGTTCATGGATCAGGAAGCCAACAGCGCTACGCCTCTTGACTGCCTTTCCTCGCCAGAAAAATAATGGACTCTAGAATTGTGCTGCAGGAAAACCTTACACATCAGATTTTACTTGTCAAAGTGGATTTCGGTCAAAAGGTGTCAGGAAGGCAGTCTTCATCTGCTTTCCACCTTCTGATTGTCATACAAGTGCATTGAATTAGCGGATCTGAATTCTCCTTTAGAGTCCTAGCTTCAAGGAGTCCGGAAGATGGATCTTGCCTTACCAGCTTCTGTATGAGAAAGGAAACTAGAAGGAATAGAAGAATCAGTATGAGCAGAGCATGCAGGGCTTCCAGCTCCCTGGGTTTTGCATTGCCCACAGCCAGTGCAACCTAATGTTCAAATTGTGTGTAGTTTCATCACTGCTTTTCATGTTTTCCATCATCAACAATATCTGTCACTGGCAGATGCTTACAGGTATTTGTTGAATGTATGAATGAACAAATGTATCCACTCCTGATCCAATTCTCATATCTTCTGGCCATAACTGTAGCAGAAAAACCCTCCTGGCTAGTTCTAACTTCCTGCTGAAATCCTGCTCTTTTTTCCTGAAGCCCAGACAAGTCTTCCCTCTTCAGAGGGTCCCTTAAAACCCTCCGGGACCCTCCCAGTCTGTTGATGCTGCTCTCACCTCTGTTTTAGAGCTTATTCATTTACCAACATCAGTTGTAGCTATGTATAGTTGACGCTTGAATAATGTGGATTTGAACTGTGTCAGTTCAGTTCAGTCACTCAGTCATGTCCGACTCTTTGCGACCTCATGGACTGTAGCATGCCAGGCCTTCTTGTCCATCACCAACTCTTGGAGTTTACCCAAACTCATGTCCATTGAGTTGGTGATGCCATCCAAACATCTCTCCTCTGTTGTCCCCTTCTCCTGCTTTCAATCTTTCCAGCATGAGGGTCTTTTCAAATGAGTCAGTTCTTCGCATCAGGTGGCCAAAGTACTGGAGTTTCAGCTTCAGCATCAGTCCTTCCAATGAATATTCAGGACTGATTTCCTTTAGGATGGACTGGTTGGATCTCCTTGCTGTCCAAGGGACCCTCAAGAGTCTTCTCCAACACCACAGTTCAAAAGCATCAATTCTTTGGTGCTCAACTTTATAGCCCAACTCTCACATCCATCCATGACTACTGGAAAAACCATAGCTTTGACTAGATGGACCTTTGTTGGCAAGGTAATGTCTCTGCTTTTTAATATGCTGTCTAGGTTGGTCATCTCTTTTCTTCCAAGGAGCAAGCGTCTTTGAATTTCATAGCTGCAGTCACCATCCACAGTGATTTTGGAGCCCCTCAAAATAAAGTCTCCACTGTTTCCATTGTTTCTCCATCTATTTGCCATGAAGTGATGGGATCAGATGCCATGATCTTAGTTTTCTGAGTGTTGAGTTTTAAGCCAACTGTTTCATTCTCCTCTTTCACTTTCATCAAAAAACTCTTTAGTTCTTCTTTGCTTTCTGCCATAAGGGTGGTGTCATCTGCATATCTGGGGTTATTGATATTTCTCCCAGCAATCTTGATTACAGTTTGTGCTTCCTGCAGCCCACTGTTTCTCATGATGTACTCTGCATATAAGCTAAATAAGCAGGGTGACAATATACAGCCTCGACGTATTCCTTTCCTGATTTGGAACCAGTCTGTTGTTCCATGTCCAGTTCTAACTGTTGCTTCTTGACCTGCATATAGATTTCTTAGGAGGCAGGTCAGGAGGTCTGGTATTCCCAGCTCACTGAGAATTTTCCACAGTTTATTGTGATCCACACAGTCAAAGGCTTTGGCATAGTCAATAAAGCAGAAATAGATGTTTTTCTGTAATTCTCTTGCTTTTTTGATGATCCAGAGGATGCTGGCAATTTGATCTCTGGTTCCTCTGCCTTTTCTAAATCCAGCTTGAATATCTGGAAGTTCACAATTCACATACTGTTGAAGCCTGGCTTGGAGAATTTTGAGCATTACTTTACTAGCATGTGAGATGAGTACAATTGTGCAGTAGTTTGAACATTTTTTGGCATTTCCTTTCTTTGGGATTGGAGTGAAAACTGATCTTTTCCAGTCTTGTGGCCGTTGCTGAGGTTTCCAACCTTGGTGGCATATTGAGTGCAGCACTTTCACAGCATCATCTTTTAGGATTTGAAACAGCTCAACTGGAATTCCATCACCTCTACTAGCTTTGTTCAACGTGATGCTTCCTAAGGCCCACTTGACTTCATATTCCAGGATGTCTGGCTCTAGGTGAGTGAGCACATCTTCATGATTATCTGGGTCGTGAAGATCTTTTTTGTGTAATTCTGCTGTGTATTCTTGCCACCTCTTCTTACTATCTTCTGCTTCTGTTAGGTCCGTTCCATTTCTGTCCTTTATTGAGTCCATCTTTGTGCGGGTTGGTACCACAGCCCCTGAGTTGTTAAAGGGTCAGCTACACTCTTTTTTTTTTTTTTTTTTTCCTGCCATTACTTGAACTTCAGGGTGACAGTGACTGTTGCATTCACTTCTCTGTCACCACCCCCCCACATGCTTGCCTTAAGCTTTTCTCATCATTTTATCCTTTATTCCTCCCTTCCTCTAGACATAGCACCTCTAACTCCTCTGAAGACATTTGTTTCACTCCTTATTTTCGTGCAATTACGGATGAACGTCAATGGTTTATATGTATAGCCAAATCTCTGTTACTACTCTTCTACATAGAGACCTGCCTGCTCTCTTCTTAACAGATGGTTTTTTCTGTTTTAGACCTGGGCAGTAATAAAATATAAATGTAAAAGAGAAGGAAAAAAATAAACGATTTTTTGTTTATTTTCAGCATGTTAGTGAAATTCAGTGTACTCAATGTTCTGGTTTGCTAGTCCTTGACGATGGAAACTGTATCAACAGAATATTCCAGTCACTATAACATTCTAGTTGGAATTCTGAGTTGTCAGAACATGGCCATGCAATTTATCTGAGCATTTGCCACAGTGAATATCTTAGAAGATTTTTGCTTTGTGCAGTTTATGGGATCCCTCTTTCTTCCTCTTTTTCAATGGTTTGTTTTCCAGACATACATACTTAATAAGACGACTGAAATTCATAAAGGCTACCTAGTTGCTTAGTCTTTAAGAAAAAAAATTTTTTTTGTATTAAAAGGAAAGAAAAAGTCTATTTTAAGTTTTTAGGTTTCCAGCAAAATTGAGCAGAAAGTTAGAATTCCTGTCTGCTCTCTCCCCCACCTTGTCCCCACAGCTTCCCCCACTGGTATATTTGTTACAGTTGATGAACCTGCACTGACACATTATCACCCAAAGTCTGGAGTTTACATTAGGGGTCACTCTTGGTGGTGTGGTCTGTGGTTTTGGACAATGGTGTGATACCATGTATCTGACAGGATCTTACAGAATAGTTTCACTGCCCTGAAAGTCCTCAGTGCTTTATCTCTTCTTACCCGCTTCCCACTTAACCCGTGATAGCCTCTGAAATTTTTATTGTCTCCATAATTTTGATTTTTCCAGAATGTCATTTAGTTGAAATCATATAGTATGTAGCCTTTTCAGAAAGCAAATACACAATTTTTTGTTTCCTAGTCCGTAGAAAGGTTATGTTTACACTGTAGTCCATTAAGTGGGCAGTAGCAAAGCAAAGACATTACTTTGCCAACTAAGGTCCGTCTAGTTGAGACTATGGTTTTTCCTGTGGTCATGTATGGATGTGAGAGTTGGACTGTGAAGAAAGCTGAGCACCAAAGAATTGATGCTTTTGAACTGTGGTGTTGGAGAAGACTCTTGAGAGTCCCTTGGACTGCAAGGAGATCCAACCAGTCCATTCTGAAGGAGATCAGCCCTGGGATTTCTTTGGAAGGACTGATGCTAAAGCTGAAACTCCAGTACTTTGGCCACCTCATGCGAAGAGTTGACTCATTGGAAAAGACTCTGATGCTGGGAGGGATTAGGGGCAGGAGGAGAAGGGGACGACCGAGGATGAGATGGGTGGATGGCATCACCGACTGGGTAGACCTGTGTCTGAGTGAACTCTGGGAGCTGGTGATGGACAGGGAGGCCTGGCGTGCTGAAATTCATGGGGTCACAAAGAGTCAGACACAACTGAGCGACTGAACTGAACTGAATAAACAGTAAACTAAAAGAAAAATACTGATACACTTAACTACAGTAAAAGTTTGTTTATCAAAACTATCAAAAATAAAGTTAAAAAAAATCCCAAACACAAACTCCAAAGAGATATTTGTAAACTATATAACCAAATATTTTTAAAGTATCCAATAAACCAAAAGACACAGTGAGTAAAAGCCATGAAGAAGCATTTCATAGAACAAAATTAGAGATTGAAATCTATGAATATATGCATATGTAAATATATGAGAAAATGCTAATTAGTAACTAGGATATGCAACTTAAATCTATGATGAAATACAGTTTCACATTCATTAAACTGAAAATTAAAAGCTCTGAGTGTACCAAGTATTGAAGAGGATGGGGAAGCATTGAGAACTCACATTTCTATCAGGTAAGTTGGTACAACTGCCCTGGGGAGACAACTTGCACTACATTTTCTATGCATAAATCCCATGAGCACAACTTTCTTCCAGGACATATGGCCCCAAACCAGAACCTGTGGACCAGCAGACTTGTACAAAATAATATTCATAGAACAACATTTGTAATTGCACTAATTAAACAAAACCCAAACCCCAAACCTCTGCACATAGTCACTATTTATTAATATGTGGACAATACAATTGTAGATAAATTATGGTGCATTCCAACTATTTCAAACAACATAGGAGAGATACTGATTTAAATTTCACAAAGCCACTATTTCTAATTCTTTGAGTGATGCTTACTTATCCATCAATAAAGATTATAATCATTAGACAATTAGTTCTGATCAGTGATTCTTAAGCTTCAGAGTGCACTAGCCACAGGGGAACTCATTTAGTGTCTATCTATGGCCGTTGCTACTTGTGTTTTCATGACTCAGTTCCAGAGATTTTACTCACTGGAACTAGAAGGAGCCAGGTATCTCTCATTCTGGCCAGGCCCCTCTGCACTACTCTGAACAGTCTGATAGAGACGGAGAGAGCACCACAGAGAATAGTGATGTGCATTTATTCCTCTTGCTAATACACAAAGTTGGATCTATGTAGGAAGGCTCCCTTCACTTAATGAAACAATTTGAAAAGATTTAACTTTTCTTTAACTTCATAAAATCAGTATATTTACTTTAACATTTGTAACTTCTTACCAAAAATAAATAAATAAACTTTGAAAACTACAAACACTAAAGAAATCAGGAGTGTGCTTCTAATTCATTCATCATATTAGAGAAAGCCCAAACACATCAAATTGTGAAAATGAACAACCAGAACCACGAGGAAACAGAATTCCTGCTTGCTTTTAGCGTACTTACCCTTCTGTCCAAATTAACCACATGTATCTAGGGAGAAAATCACACTATTATTTGACAAGCTACAGAAACAGAAACTCTCAGATCTCCTTTCTATTCCCTGAAGGTATTTTTTTCTGAGCTAGTCCAAAGCCTTCAGGCCCTCACCTGCTGATTGGCTTGGGGCCACCCAAGGAGTAGGTGTAAATTCCAAAATAAATGAAGCTATTTTTTTGTTATCAGCCTTAGTGACTTAAATCAATTCTTCTTTTCCTGTTTTTTTCCTACTTCAATTCCCACCTGTTTTCCTGTTTCCTGAACTCTGACCTCTCCTAGATTTTTTACTCTTTACCTGATATTTGACTCACGTCTTTCCTTGACACTCTTTCAGCCTTGAACTTTTCATTCATATCTCTGATCTCTCTTTCTAGCCCAATCAATAACACCTTGGCCTCTATTTGCAGTCCTAGAGCTCCTGCCTCTCTCCCCCACTCTCAGATGTGGCCTCCCCTCTCCTCTTCCCTATTTCCCCTCTACTTTTGTCTTTTTCCCTCTCTCTATTTCTCCCTCCCCCCTTCTTTTCTTTCTTCCTCTCATTTAATCAATACACAGAAAAGTAATAAAACTAGCTTGTGTTTATTGAGCATAGACTCTTTGCCAGGAGCTCTTATAAGCACTGTAAATGTATTAAATAATTGAATCATCACAATAATATCAGGTGGACAGTATTATTAAGTCAGCTCTTCCCTATGCCTACTATCCTGGGCTCAGAGGCATGTAATAGGGTTTTTGTGGGAAATAAATTTATTTAATATCAGCTTAACTGATAACAGTAAGTTTCCCCTTTAAACATTTACCTTACACAGAAAATCTGGGGGAGAAAAGCAACATGAGTTTGTTACTCCTAAACATCATTTAATGGTTTTGAGCTACTCAATTTTTCTAAGAGACACAGCATACAACAAACCAGAGTATAAGACATAAGACATGGTATTTGACGTAAAGAGCTAAAACATTATGTAGAAGAAAAAAGTCAGTAAACTATACAGAGGAAACACGACTTTTCATGCCAGATGACTTCCCCAACCCCATCCCACAGTAAGAATGGCAGTAAAGTGCTATATTGTTACATACAAAATAGACATGTGGAAGCTCCATGAATGCTGCCTACAGGGTAATTAGGTCTAGCTTCTCAGTGCATGCACTGAACTATGTCCTCCTTCAAAAGCCACCACCTCTCAGAGATGCACAAGTATCGGTGTACTTTGCTTTTTATTCATCTCTTAGACTGTGCTTACTTTTGTTCATCTCTTAGAATGTGCTTACTTTTGTTCATCTCTTAGAATGTGCTTACTTGGCTTTTGTTCATCTTTTAGAACCACAGATATCTATAGGAGGTAACTCAGGATATTTAGCCAATAATCACACACACACACACACACACACACACATGCACACACACACAGATCTCTGTAAAGAGATGTATCTGTCTATGTGTGTGGGGGTTGTGTATATGCATGCCCGTTGACATCACGCCCCATTACTCCTAAATATTTCCTAACAGGGATGTTCTCTTGCATATCATCTCACAATTTAAAATTCAGAGAACTGAACATTGCGCAGTGTTGTTATCTACTACCTGTGTGCTCACTCGGTTGTGTCAGACTCTTAGTGACACCATGTGACACCATGGACTGTAGCCGTCTAGGCTTCTCTGTCCATGGGATTTTACCGGGCAAAAATACTGGAAAGGGTTGCCAGTTCCTGCTCCAGAGCATCTTCCCAACTCAGGGATCAAACCTGTGTCTCCTAGATTGGCAGGTGTATTCTCCACCACCGAGCCGCCTATTCTTTCTCCATTGTATGCTCTTTGCTCCTTAACCAAAAATTAACTGTCCATATACATGTAGGTTTATTTCTGAGGTCTCAATTCTGTTTTACTGATCTGTGCCTACTTTGAGCCAGAATCACACTGACTTTATTATTAGAGCTTTGTAATATAGTTTGATGTCAGCCAGTGTAATATGTCTAGCTTTGTTTTTCTTTCTCAATATTGTTTGAACTATCTGTAATGTTTAGGAGCGCCATCCAAATTATAGAATTATTTGTTCTAGTTCTGTGAAATATATCATTTGGTACTTTGATAGGGATGGTAATGCATCTGTAGATTGCTTTGGGTAGTACAGACATTTTTACAAAATTAATTATTTCAGTCTGTAAGTAAAGAATATAGTTTCATATATTTGTGTCTCCTTAATTTCCTTCATTAGTGTCTCACAGTTTTCAGTGTACAGGTCTTTCACTTCCTTGGTTAAATTTAAAATATTGAGTTATTTTATTCTTATGATGAAATTGTAAATGGGATGGTTTTCTTAATTTTTCTTTCTGATATTTCTTTATTAGTATATAGAAACACCACAGATATATGTATGTTGATTTCACGTCTAGGAAATTTACCAAATTAATTAATTAGTTCTGGCAGTTTTTGGAGAAGGAAATGTCATCCCACTCCAGTACTCTGGCCTGGAAAAGCCCATGGATGGAGGAGCCTGGTAGGCTACAGTCCATGGGGTCGCCAAGAGTTGAACACGACTGAGCGACTTCATTTTCACTTTCGTGCATTGGAGAAGGAAATGGCAACCCACTCCAGTGTTCTTGCCTGGAGAATCCCAGAGACGGGGGAGCCTGGTGGGCTGCTGAAGGAGGAGAAGGGGACGACCGAGGATGAGATGGCTGGATGACATCACGGACTCGATGGGCGTGAGTCTGGGTGAACTCCGGGAGATGGTGATGGACAGGGAGGCCTGGCATGCTGCAATTCGTGGGGTTACAAAGAGTTGGACATGACTGAGCAACTGAACTGACTGAGCATTGTATTTAAAATGTGTATACCTTAATTAAATTTCTTGCAAGAAAATGCTAATATCATTTGACAAATAAGGTTGCCACAAACCTCCTGTTTGTAAAAACAAGCAAACAATGAACTATCTGCAAACTACAGTGAAGTGCAGTAAAATTAGTTATCCCTGTGTCCATTTATGGCTTCTTCATGTCTTTCCATGACTTGATAACTCATTCCATTTTAGTGATGAATAATATTCCATTGTCTGTACCAGTTTATCCATTCACCCATTGAGGGACATCTTGGTTGCTTCCAACTTTGGACATTTATGAATAAAACTGCTGTAAATATCTACATGCAGGCTTTGATGTGGACATAGGCTTCTAACTCATTTGGGTATATACCAAGGAGTATACTATAATAGCTGGATTTTATGGTAAGAGTGTAAGGATGGATTTAGTTTTGTAAAACACTAGTCAGCTATCTTCCAAAGTGGCTGTACCATTCTGCGTTCCAACCTGCAATACAGACTTATTCTTGTTGGAGGTTCAAAGTGAAAGTCGCTCAGTCATGTCTTACTCTTTGCGACCCCATGGACTATACAGTCCATGGAATTCTCCAGGCCAGAATACTGGAGTGGGTAGCCTTTCTCCAAGGGATCTTCCCAACCCAAGGACCGAACCCAGGTCTCTGGCATTGCAGGCAGAATTCTTTAGCAACTGAGCCACAAGAGAAGCCAAAGAATACNCGACCCCATGGACTATACAGTCCATGGAATTCTCCAGGCCAGAATACTGGAGTGGGTAGCCTTTCTCCAAGGGATCTTCCCAACCCAAGGACCGAACCCAGGTCTCTGGCATTGCAGGCAGAATTCTTTAGCAACTGAGCCACAAGAGAAGCCAAAGAATACTGGAGTGGGTGGCCTATCTCTTCTCCAGTGGATCTTCCTGACTCAGGAATTGAACCAGAGTCTCCAAGGGACTCCTTAAAAATTCATAAATGGAAAAATCCATCTCTACAAAGTTGTAGAATGGTCAGTATATGGCCTAGTTCCATTTTACCAAAGTATGAGCATGTCATGGTCCTTTACAATGATCATTCTGCTTTTTCCTCTCAGCGCAAATAGAACTCAAAATTGATTTCAGGGAAGTGAGGGGAAATGGTAAAAAAGCAGACTAGAGGATCACATCTGTAGCACTGATATTTTGGCTCATTCTTGGTTGTGTGTTGTGGGTCAGCAACACTGGGAGGATGCGAGCGTTCTGGCCTCCCTCCCCCACCCTGCAAGAGCTGACTTGGCCAGGTGTCTGCAATGTCTTGAGTGGGCCTCCCTTACTGATATGGATGTCCTCCATTCAGCCATCCCAAAGGGAGATTAGTTCTTTAGGAGCTGATGGCTAGTGCAGCTATTGGCAGGGGAGGGGGGTGTTATTCCAGTTCGACTACATCGTAGCTAATTTTCTATAAGGGGAGTAGGTGATGAACCTGAATAGTCCTCTGGCTGGTGTGCAGAGTCCATTGCAAGCCCCAGGTTTTGCCCTATGCCATCAAACCACAGCCCTTCTTGTAAGAATGCCTGTATGCTGAGTGTGGAACTGAACTTCTAAGGAACATTAGCAACCCCAGTCTCAACAGTGAAATTCTCTACTTGGGTAGACAGGGCTATTTCCCCTCCAAACTTAAATGCTAGTGAAATCTCTCCAAGAAGCCCCTTCTGCCTGAGAGAATCGACAATCTTTCCTCTGCCTGACAATTCAAAGTAGAAGGGATGTTTGGAATGCTTCAGTTATCTGCAAGATGCCCCAGTTAGTTGAATTACTATTAAAAATCAGGAGTTTCAGAAGTTGAATCTTCATGGAGTAAGTTAATGCCTGTGCTGTTTTATAATTTCAAAAAGGAGAATTTTTATATTTAAACTTAAAAAAATGAGCTAATTAGAAATTAGCTCAGAGGGATTTTTTAATTTTCTGAACTGAAGAGGTTTTTTGGCCATTTATATTTGAAGAATTCCCCAAACATGCACTCAGCATTCATCGATGCCAGGCATTGCAATAAACAGAGAGGTTAGAAAGATAGGTGAAATTTTCTTCCATTCCTCAGGGAACAGTCTAGTAAGATGTACAGGAAAGCCCAGTCTTTCTAGAACCATTTATGTGAGAGTCTCCAGAGGTTTGTCTCTGGGGATGCAAAGATGAATAAAACTCAAGACTTGGACTCTCCTGAAGGAATCAGATAATAACTCAGTTATAATGCTGTGTAATCAGAGCTATCACTTGATGATGAAGTCTATAAAGAGGATAGGGCTTCCCTGGTAGCTCAGGTGGTAAAGAATCCACCTGCAATGCGGGAGAGCATGGTTCCATTCATGGGTCAGGAAGGTCTGCTGGAGAAGGGATAGGCTACCCACTCCAGTATTCTTGGGCTTCCCTTGTGGCTCAGGTGGTGAAGAATCCACCTTCAATGCAGAAGACCTGGGTTCGAGGAGGGAGTGTCAGGAAAAGCCTGGAAGAGGAGGGAGAGGCTTGGGTTGGGTCTTAGAGAATAAGTAAGAGTTCAGGGGGAATGGGGCTGGGACAAGAAATTCTAGACATTGGGAAAAGGTTGTGCCAGGACCCTGACATTTTAAACAGGTTGGTGAATGCTGGAACTGAGTGTTAGGGCTGTTTAAAATGTCAAAGTACAAGAGGAAGGTAAATGGGAGTGATGAGGGGGGGAAAGTGGAAGGGTCCTGGGGCCTCTCATATAATAAGGGAAGGAGTGCACTTCATCTTGAACATGGTGATGAAGCAGAGAAGAGGTTTCAGTGGGAGAGGGCAAGCTGCTGTTTTCACTTAAAAATCCTCAGGTAGCTGCAAAGAATGCCTTGGACAGAGGGAGGTGCAAGGCAGGGAGTCTGCTCCTGGAACTATTAAGCTGAGGGAAGAATTTGTAGCTAGGCTAGGGTAGTGAGAGTGAGGAGATGTTGGAGGAAAGGAGGCGATACAGACAAGATGAGTTAAAGCAAGGATGATGCTGAGATTTCTAGGTACCCTGTAAAGTGACCTGGGTGAAACAGTGAGAGACTTTATTTTTTTTTTGGTGGGGGGAGGGGGGGTGTGCTCCAAAAATCACTGCAGATGGTGACTGCAGCCATGAAATTAAGACATTTGCTCCTTGGAAGAAAAGTTATGACCAACCTAGACACCATATTAAAAAGCAGAGACATTACTTTGCCAACAAAGGTCCGTCTAGTCAAAGCTATGGTTTTGCCAGTAGTCACATATGGATGTGAGAGTTGGACTGTAAAGCAAGCTGAGTGCTGAAGAATTGATGCTTTTGAACTGTGGTGTTGGAGAAGACTCTTGAGAGTCCCTTGGACTTCCAGTAGAACCAACCAGTCCATCCTAAAGGAAATCAGTCCTGAATTCATTTGAAGGACTAATGCTGAAGCTGAAACTCCAATACTTTGGCCATGTGATGCGAAGAACTGACTTATTGGAAAAGACCCTGATGCTGGGAAAGATTGAAGGTGGGAGAAGGAAGGAGACGACAGAGGATGAAATGGCTGGATGGCATCACCGACTCAACGGACATGAGTTTGGGTAAACTCCCAGAGCTGGTGATGGACAGGGAGGCCTGGCGTGCTGCAGTGCATGGGGTTGCAAAGAGTCAGACACAACTGAGCAAATGAATTGAAAGTGACCTCAACAGTCTTCCACGTAAGAGTTCAATAAATGATTTGGCCATGTGATGCGAAGAACTGACTTATTGGAAAAGACCCTGATGCTGGGAAAGATTGAAGGTGGGAGAAGGAAGGAGACGACAGAGGATGAAATGGCTGGATGGCATCACCGACTCAACGGACATGAGTTTGGGTAAACTCCCAGAGCTGGTGATGGACAGGGAGGCCTGGCGTGCTGCAGTGCATGGGGTTGCAAAGAGTCAGACACAACTGAGCAAATGAATTGAAAGTGACCTCAACAGTCTTCCACGTAAGAGTTCAATAAATGTTAATTTCTTTGGACTACAGAGTAGTTAGTGATGCTCTTAAGTGTAGAAAAAGAAAGCTAGAGGAAAATTTGGAAGAAAAAGATGTATTTGGCATTGGGTCTCAAACATTTGTTCCTTTACAAAACAAAATAAAACAAACTACATGTTTTCTGCCAGTGACAAATTCATATGGTCATTTGGTAGATTGGTGCAGTACTTTTAATTAAAAAATACTCTAATTGAAAACTATGTCTTTCCAGATGACCAGTAGAGAGTACCCTTCATATATTATACATGATTGCCATAATTATTTATTTATTAGGCCACCTCTTGGGCTGGGCTAGTCAGAAACAGTGATGATATGGTCAGGTTTGGGAGGATTTCTGTATTTTGCCTTTCCAGATAGCTTCTTGGGAGGAAAGAGAAATTGTCTAGGTTCCTGTGCTCCTGATAAAAAAAAAAAAAATTTGTTCTAGTTAATGCTTTGGAAACCAAGGACCTTGTCAATTTCTTATTGGGATCAGCTTGGACCAGAGTAATTTTAACATAAAATAAGAAAAGGAGAATGAAAAATAAGGATCCAGTAAACCTCCTGACATCAAATAAACATAATTTAACTTTTTAGCTCAGTGTTTCATTTTCAGTTATGTGAGTGAAGATCATCGTGCCAATCTTGATAATTCCTATTTCTAATGGAAGTAGGAGTTAAACATTGATTCTAGGTACTCCTTGCCCCTGGATAGCATTTTAAGGTCTGTTAATGAGTGTTACACATTAATTAAATACCTATAATAAGCTGGAACACTGTGGTATTATCCTGAATACCATATTAATTGCAAGGTTTCTTTCCCCTATAAGAGTCAAGATAACTGGGACTTTGTCGAGATGGAGAAAGACATGGGAATAGTTGTACAAATATTGATCATGCTGTAAATATTCAGGAAGTGGATACTGAGTGTATATTATGTTCTGGACATTATGTTAGGCTCTGGGGACACAATGAAAAGCACAAAAACAGTCTTTGCTGGAGAGGAACATATGTTATATTGCAGAGGACAAATAGGCAATCAAATAAATGGTAACAGACGGAAGTAAATGTTGTCAGAGGTAAATGATAAGAGTGAAGAAAATGATGTGCTGAGAAAATGATAGACAGGATCAAGGAAGCCTTTCCAAGCAGCCATGCCAGGATCTAAAGAAAAGGATGAGGCAGAGGAAACCCATACTCAGTCCCTGGGGTGGGAATGAGCTCGCAAGTTCAAGACACAGAAAGAGGGCCATGACTGGGGTGTATGTAGATACTGTAGAGTGAGGGAGACGTGGCTTTTTTTCTGTGACCAATCATGGAAAGCTTACTAGAGACTTTGAAATGAAACAATGTGTATATACTACAAATAGACATATTTCCCATCTCATTTAACAGTGTAGTGAGTTAAGTGTTGTTCCTTCCATTTCCTAGAAGAGGGAACTGGGTATCAGGGAGCAAGTCTAGGGAGCTAGGGCCCAAGTCAGGGCCATTCCACTCTTCCACTGTGCCCTAACTGCAGACCAGCAGAGCTGGAGCAAGGCACTTGGAATGATTAAGAGCTGAGTCATTGGACTCCTAGGCTGGCTTCCCTTAAATTATGTGATGGCTTTGGGATATTAACTATTATCAAACAATGACGACAGCAGTGGTGATAACACCTCCTACTACATACTTTATGAGTACTTTACCACACAGTTTGTTGTTTGTGGCTCAGGAGAACCCTCAAAGGTAAGCAGGACACGTTTTATTTTTCTTTAGGTTAAGAAACTAACCTGAAGTGACACAAGACAAGGTTGGGATTTGGCTCTTCTGATTCTGATCAAGGGCCCTTTCCTTAAGCCAGAGAAACTCCTGATTGAAAGAGGACATAAATATGGCTCATAAGCTTGTCATCCTTCAGATTTCCGGAAAACAAATATGTACCTTTTTTTTTCAAAGTGCTTTTGATTGTGGATAAGAGGCATAAAATATAGCCTTCCTCTCCTGGGTTTGTTGAGCTTCTGTTGTGAGTCAAGCACTAGGACTATCAAAGGATTATAGTGAAATAGGTTGCAATTACTAATTTAGCACAGTGTTTCTTACCCTATGATACAGGACTAGAAAAAATGCTCTGGAAATGCAAAGGAAGAAGTGATTAAGTCACTTTGGGGAATCTGGAGAAGACCTCACCAATATGATGACAGTGAACTAGGCCTTCAAGGATGAATATATGGCTTTCTCCAGGAGGGAAGCAGGAAGATTATTCTAGCAAAAACAGATAAGAATACCATGATAAAAGAGCATGGTGACTCTGAGGAATAGGCACTCATTGACTGTATCTGGAGCATGGAATATATAGGAAATAATTATGGGAAAGGAGGCTGTAGACGGAGGCTGTTTGCAGAGAGCCTTGAATGCCAGGCTCAGGTGGTGCTGTATTTGGCTTGACCATCCCAGGTTTACTAGTAAGAGGATGATGTGATTGCATTTTCTGTGTTTTAGAAAGCAAGTGCCATTGGCAAAGGGCAATGGGACTGGAACAGAGGAAAGTCTAGAAACTATTGTAGTAGTGAAGGAGAAAGATCAAAGCCCTGAATCAGTTGTAATCCCTAATTATGTGTTGAAGACATAGGGCAGTAACCCTGGGGCTGAGGGGCTGATTGGCTGTGAAGGCACACTGATTGTATTTTGAACATACACACCAAGTGCTACGTTGGTACATAGACACATGCTCCTTATTTTGGCCTCCCTACACTTAGCCCAATTCTCCCTGACTCTTCAACGCATCTATTGATTTTTTTTTTCATCCTCACAAAAAAGGAGAAAATGTTATAAGACTGTAATCTTACAGATTCTTTCTATATGATTTGAAAGAATCATATAGAAAATGTTTCTTTGATCCCATAGGAATCTTTTGGCTGAGAAATGGTGAGTGCAATCAAATTTTTGAAGAGTTGGATGCTATGACGATATTTATGTCCTGCAGATTATTTATTTGGAACTGTTGTTGCAAATTTGAAAGCCCGCCTACTAAGCACTTTGGGGAGATTATTCTCAGCCAGTGACCTCTGGTAGGGAAGCATTAGCAGAGCAACTTGTTCTCTCTCTGTTTCAGGCCTCCTGCTGAATGTTGAAGGAGAATTTAGATATTAGATAAAGGACTATAATGTTTCTTTCAGATCCCACACATTTCTAAAATACTCTTTCCTTTCATTTTTTTTTTTTTATTAACTGAGGACCACTCATCCTGGCTTTAAAATGTAATGTAGGGTCATAATTATTTTAAAAATCAACAAATACAGTTTGCTTGCTCTTTAATTTTTAAATTAGAAGCATCAATAATTTATTTCAGTTGCAGAGAAGGGCTACATTTAATCTCTGAAGTAAAATGAGTTTTTCTGCTTTAGCTTGAATTTGTTTCATTCTTCTTTCACCCAAAGACATGTAACACCATGGGAAGGGTCTCCAGATAATCTCTACATTCAGTCAAAAACATCTGCGGGGAGTCTTCCATGTTCATATCAATGTTTCCATGGAAGAGAGGCAGCATTTTGAGGCTATATCTGGTGGTTCATAAACTGACATTGCCACTTGTGAAAGCTTTTAACTCCCTGTATCTCAGTTATTTCAATAAAGATAAAATTCATGTCCTGTGAGTGCTGTGAAGACTAAAAGAGGTATGAAACCACTGCAACAAAGTCTGGCACAAATGAAATTGCAGTAAATATTAGCTCCTTTAAACACCAGTTGATAGAATTTAGGTAAGAGAGGTGCAGGCTTTACTTTAGGGAGGTTATAACTTAGTTTTCAAAACCAGTGATTGGCAGAATATTGTTTTAAATTCCTCCTTTTCTGTTGATCTGTGCATCTGTTTCGAGGCTGATACTATAGTGGTTTTATTGTTATAGCTTTGGTATATAGTCTAAAGTCATGGGGTGTGATTCCTCCAGTTCTGTTCTTTCTCAAGATTGCTTTGCCTCTTTTGTATTTCCATACGAATTTTAGGATCCTTTGTTCTAGTTCTGTGAAAAATGTCATTGGTATTTGGATAGGGATTGCACTGACTCTGTAGCTAAATACAATATGTTATCACTTATATGTAGAATCTAACGGATGAATATAATAAAAACGGAAACATATTCACAGATATGGAGAATAAACTAGTAGTTACCAGTGAGGAGAGGTTAGTGGAGAGGAGCGAAATAGGGGTAGGGAACTAAGTGGCACAAACTCCTATGTATAAAATACAATCTTCAAGGATATATTGTACAGCACAGGAAATGCAGTCAATATTTTATAACTTTAAATGGAGTATAATCTACACAACTTTTGACTCAGTATTGTACAACTGAAACTAATAGAATATTGTAAATCAACTGCACCTCAGTAAAAAAGAAAATCCTTGATTCTCATGTCTTCTGTTAAGTGTCTGATGTCAAAATTGGAATTACACAGCCATTTACCTCCTTGGTGATCTAGGAAATAGGTATGTTTTTACTTTTTCTATTCAGATTGGTTACAGAGAGTGGAATCCAGGATCAGTCTTAAAGACTGAGCTTGAAGAATCCTTAACTTTCAGAATTAATACAGCTCTGTCAGCGAGCTCAGTTCAGTTCAGTCACTTAGTCGTGTCTGACTCTGCGACCCCATGGAGTGCAGCATGCCAGGCCTCCCTGTCCATCACCATCTCCTGGAGATTACTCAAACTCATGTCCATTGAGTCAGTGATGCCATCCAACCATTTCATCCTCTTTTGTCCCCTTCTCAAAGTCAGCGAGCTACTTGGAAGCAAATTTCCTGGAAGAGCTTTGTTGTTGTTGTTTTTTCAAATAAATGGCAGGTATAGGTACGTAATTCAAATTATCTTGTAGTCTGTTTTAAAAAGGCATTAAATCATACTAGTACAGAATTTTAGCCAAATTCTCTTGTCCATTGAAATGGCCTACTAACATTTAAGTACTGTTATTCCAGTGAGCAAGATACAGTCCCTGAAACTGTTGTAGTTTAATTGACTTAGGTAAGTATTTTGTGATTTAAACAATTAATTGTTGCTACCTGAAATGGGAGGTATTTCTGTCTTTTGAGGAGGTAGGAGTGAAAGCCAAATTTAAAAAATTAATTGCATTTGAGTAAGTGACTGTGGAATACTTGTTTTCATTGACCGAATTGTTATAGAGATGTGCAATTATTTAATCAGCTAAGTAATTTGTACTTTTGTAGTCTTATCATTTTCATGCTTCATTGTAACCCTGTGTACTCAAGGTATTGAACCTGTTCCATAAACAGTATTAATCTCAATTACTTTGGTAGCTTTAAATAATATTCCCTTATTAAATATGTTCTTTGTTATGCTGTCCGTGTTTTTGCAGCATCAGAAACTGTTGATGCTGATAAAAGCAAACATTCAGTTAAAAAACCTTTTCATATTTTAATTAAAAAATAAATGGTGCATTTATAGTTCTCAAATGATTTTGGTTATGGAAAACACCTTATTAGGCTAATTTAGAACTTTGAATCCAAAATCCAACTTCATGGCTTGGTTTTATCTAAGAGACATTAAAACAGTAGAACATTTTCTGTCGTGGCAAGAATTGCAGTGTTGAAATTTTGAAAAGATTTCGTTTAGTCCATGGGACTATAAACTTCTTGAAGGCAGGACCCACTGCTTTTATTTCTGTGCTGCCTGATCATGTGGTTAAAACTTTGCTGATTAGAGTGGAACTGAAGTGAATAACACAACAGAATTTGAGACTGAATCTCCCAGGCAGGTTTTCCTTGTATAATATACACAGGATGAACCTGATGAAATCAACATTTTTTTCATTTCAAAAATTTCATTTTATTCTGTTCATCTTTGTGGAATATTTTTATGGCTTCCTGCTGTAACTCATTTGAGTAGTGAGTTAACTGTTTCCTTGGAATTTAGCCCTTTTCTTTTTTCCCCTGCAATTCTGCTTAAAAAAAATTATTTTTTGAGATGTTTATTTTTTTTTCCAAACTGTAAACTTTTTATTTTGTATTGCTGCTGCTGCTGCTAGGTCGCTTCAGGTTATTTTGTATTGGGGTATAGCCAGTTAACTATGTTGTGGTAGTTCCAGGTGAATAGCAGAGGGACTCAGCCTTACACATACATGTATCCATTCTTCTCCAAACCCGTTTCCCATCCATAGTGCTTCCTTTTACTCAGCAGTATTCAGGCTTCCCAAAGTTAGCTTGAGTCTGGGTTCAGATTGCAACACGATGTCCAAATGATCCTTCAAGTTGTAGGAAAAAGCTGAAATAAAATTAAAGACTCTATCATGTACACCACCTGAAAACAACCCAACCTAGCCACGTCTGTGTCTTCCTTTAACTCTTGGCTAGTACAAAGAGCTAATATTTCTTGCAAAGATAAAAAGATGACCCAAGACAATTTCCCCAAGTTAAACAGTTCTGAAGTTTTACTGTGGGATCCAGTTCAACTGGCGTTTAACTCTAGAACCAACACCCCAATTTAATTTAATCACCACAGACATAGAGTCGCGGAGAGTCATACATGACGGAAGTGACTTAGCAAGCACGCATGCACAGCCAAAACTGAATGAACTGAGTTTACAGTTCAATATTAAGAAGAAAGGCAGGCAGAAAAAGTATAATATTCTTTACTTGTTAGTCAGTACTACAGAATTCGCTCATTTCCCTGTTTTATTAGTCTAGCTCAGAGTTTTTCAAACTTCTGTGTGCCTATGAACTACAGGTCAGTTCAGTTGCTCAGTCATGTCTGACTCTTGGCAATCCCATGGGCTGCAGCATGCCAGGCTTCCCTGTCCACCACCAACTCCTGGAGCTTACTTAAACTCATGTCCATCGAGTCATGATGCCATCCAACCATCTCATCATTATTACAGGTATTTTTACCCAAATCCACGCATTCTGTCTTATAGGTGATATAAGAAATCTCAAAAAGAAATGTCACTATCTTTATAAACTGTCTCTAATAAGTACTTCTATCTATATATTATGTAAGAAAATTTATCAGAACTGAAAAGATTTTAGAGAGATCTTTAACCCATTTCTGTCTAAAAGTCTCACTTGTGAAACCGGGATCCAGGTCCCTGGTATTTCATCCTGTGTCTTGGGCACGAAGCCGCTCATGGTCCAACTTGTTGTTATTGTACTCATGGTGACTTCTCTGCTCACATCATCCCGGCTGTCTGGTCTGTGAGATGCCGTTAGATATCATTTAGGATGGGTTTCAAGGCTGGCTTCTTGCAGAGATGCTGTGGGATGCTTAAGCAAACTTCCTGATTGGTTGGTATAACTATGGGGCTTTGGGTCTTATTTTTAAAAACAAAGCAAATATTATCAGCAGCTGGGCAGAGGCGGAGAAGATGCCAATCCTGCCCAACTCCGGTGGAGGCAGGGGGCTGTCCTGCCTCGCTGAGGACGGGATGTTATCCACAGCTCTCTTGTCACACTGACACGGCCCCCTGGCTGGGCTGATTGGTCGCTGGCAATAACTGATGGGGAATTCTGATATTCTAGCCGGTAGTTCCTCACACTCCAAAGAGGTGCCTTCCCATTTCTCTTTTCACCTTCCGACCCCGGCCTTGTGCTCAGCCTCCCCACACCGCGCCGCCCCTGCCCCCCGGGCGGGGAGGAGAGCCCTGGGCGTGATGCTCTGAAATCCACCAGGCGTTTCGCGCTCCAGCTCGTCCTCTGGAGAGTCCTGTTCCTGACTTCTCAGGGCTTTTACAGCACAAACAACTGCATGCGGGCCCGGGGTGGGGGCGGCTGAGAAGGACTTGTGTATGTTGGTTTTCTCCTCTTTGATCACTTCGTTGGCCTCATCCGTTGCCTAGATCTCCGCGGTGGATTTCTGTCTAAGACCCTGAGGAAGGATCCCTTCTCCTTCTGTTGACTCTTTCTATTTTTATGGTAAGCGCTTGCATTCAATGAGCAGCCCTGCTGCAGTGAAGTGAACGCTTAGCTAGCTCGCTCTCTTCCCAGCTAAGCTTAGTGACCTTCTCTCTGCGTTTCTCTAGGGTTCCTGGGTCCACGTCTGGGGGTGGGGAGTGGGGATCCAGCTGTTGAAAATGCTGGAGGGTCGTTTGCCTGGCTTGTTTGTCTTTTTGTTTTGTTTAATTGTTTCCGTAAATGTAGCTCTTCGGCTGTGATGGAAACATAAGCACTCTCTCTTTGTCCTTGAAGCGGCAGCCAGGGAGATGTGAGCATGGTGGTAAACTGCAGCAGTGTGCAGGGGATCCGGGGAGGGCGACTGACAAATCTGGGGGCGAGATGAACCCTCGGCGTGCTCAGGTGCACTCTCTCCGAATCCGGAAGGGCCGGGCTGATCGGCCCACCTAGCGAACTGTTCCATCTTTCCCGGAGACGACGGCACACGTGTGAGTTATGTCGGAGTCGGCTCGGGGCAGCGGCGCCTTAAGCACCTGCCTGTGGGTCCACACCGGCCCTGCGTCTTTCTCGTCTTTCTCGTCTTTCTCGTGGGCTTTACAACTCGGGCGGTCACATTGGCGGCGGCGGGAGGACCCCTGTGCCGGCTTACGGAGTAGACGGCATGACCTCATTGCCATTTCTCTTTGGAATTTCAGGGTGCCTGTTCTGCAGACGGGTCTCTTCCCATCCTCTTCCGAGGGTGGTGGGGCAGTGAGAAGAGGCACGTTTTTTTGAGTTGACAACATAGTTTCAATCCTCCTCCTGGTAGATAAAAGGCTTGGAGGCTGTTAGAATGGTTAGACTTTGCTCACAGCACATAAGCAGGGTTGGAAGGAAGAACGTGCCTGTTGCGGTGACATCAGGCCGGCTGTTTTGTTGCAGAGCATTTACTCTTAGATTCGTGTTCTGATTTTTCACCTGGTCTCTGAGGCTGCTGGTTCCGGCACCCCAGCTTTGGGTCAATTATTGTCAGCCCCTGGAGTCCAAAGGAAACACATCGTGAACACAAAGTACAGCTCTATCTTTTGGAACCTGGGGTTAAAGGGGAGTCTCTTCCCATAGGGAGATGTCTGTCTTGTCTTTTATTTATTTATTTATTTATTTGGTAGCAGGTGTCTTGGATTATTTTGGTCACCGCAGCATTCCAAAGAATAAGCTTTGCAGTTCTCATTCTGCTCCTTATTCTCCAGTCTTGGACTGGAGATGGGTTATCTTACTTGATTTTGTGTGGGTTTTCTGATTGTGGTTCACTTAACTCTAGGTAGGCGGAAATGTGGGGTGAAATTTCTGGTCTTTCTCCTTGTTGATTGGGAGTTTGGAACGTAAAGTTGCTTGACTGGCTTGCTCTTTCTCACCACTTTTATTTCAATCCTCAGTGTGGATTTGTCTTAAAATAGTGGTGATGACATCAGACATATGCTTTTATCTTGTTCCCTAGGTACATTTGGTTGGTTTTGGTGGAGGGGTCTTTAAATACATGAAAGCATATATTAAAACAAAGAACAAGAATTTGTAGATGTTTACATTATATCCCAGCTTCACAGTGAAACCAGCCAATAGGATAACAGCAACAAATTAGGATCCTTGCATATTGTAACCTCTGAATCATTAAACAATGTTTGAAATACTTTCATCATTGTTTGCATTAGCTATTCTAATATCCATACTTCCCTACACTTAGTTATGGCTGGGAGCAATGTTGTCATTTAACTGGCTGACTTCTCTGCTTCCGTTTGATTCTAACGTTTAGTTGTTGACTTTCAACTCTACTGGTGTTTTCTTACTTTGCTTAATTATTTCCCCTCCAATTGCAAGGATTTTTATCAGGTGCTTGGCAACTCAACTTGACATATTCATCAAGATGGAAAGAGTTATAGAGTCAGCTTGGGTGTCTTGGAAATAGACCCTGCGTTTCACAAGACAGGCCATTTCAGATGCATTTGAAAATCTTTTGTTTTAATTAGTAGCAACATTAGCTTTGAGAGAAAATGCTGTGGGCGTTCTTCATTTTACTGAGCAGAATATTCATCTGTGCCATCAGAATTGTATATATGCAGCATATTCACAAGTGTATTGTTTACTTGTGACTGTTGTGTACATATTTTCCATATTTGTAGCATGCTCATTTAAAGGGGAGGAGAAACATTTCTGAAACTCTGCTTTGCATTCTCCAGCCAGTTTTTTTTTTTTTTTTTGGTAGGGATTTCCCCAATAATTCCACACCCCTCCTCCAGATAACGCCTTTTGGAATTTCTCTGAATTGGAAGAGTGCATTCTTTGTGTTTGCTTGTCTCACAGCATGATGTTAGGTTAATTCTCTTGTAGGGTCCCTGAAGGCAGCATATACAACCACTACAGGAAATACTGGTAAAAGCTGTGCTGAATGGAGCCAGTAACTCTTAGCCTCTTGGTGTGATGTAGTCACTGCAACATTTTTTTTGTGTGTGTTTTTGTGTAGCTGCTATGTCTTGCAGCCCTAGCAAATTGTATTTATTTGAAATGGGTCTAGAAACACCTTGGTAGATGTAGATACAGTTACTCATACAAATGCCATTAAAACAGTGCTTTTACTGTTTCTTTTTGATGATGTTCTAATTTGAAACCTATAGTTTATATTCTGAGTCAGTATTTTCCATTTTTAATCTTCTTTCTGCTTTCTTTCCCACTTCTGCTTTATGTTTCTATGCATGGACACGCATATGTGTCCACCTGTAAACTCAATAAAGATTATTTGATTAATGAAGAGTTGGTTAACAGCTTCTCTTCCAGTAACCAAACTCTTGTGCTCAACCTGTAATCATGTAACTGAGAGAAGAAATTGTCCCTGTTAGTATAACTATAACCACATGTCTCTGCAGGCCTTTTTGTCATTGAAACTACTTTCCACAGTTGATTACTAGGACCAGAAATAGAATCACTTTTGCATTTTAATTAATGACATTCTAGATTTGTCTAGGTTGGAATGCCCTCAAATCTTGAAATGTTTACTACTTAAAAGGTCTTTTGGTAAAGGTGGGGAGTTTATGGATGATACAAAATAAAATCACTTGATTGTGGGTACAGCCTTTCTTAGGAAATTGAATGAACTATATCATTAAGGATGTTGGCTGAATTTTCCTGTGGCTTTTAAAAATATAATTAAGGTGACATATTCCTTTACCATCTCTCCATGAGCCCCCCTTTTGGTAAAGAGTAAAAAGAACATATAACTCCCACATAAAGCTGCTTAGAGGGAGAACCATTTTTTAACAGAGATTCAAAACCACTTCTAACACCAGCTATGGTGATCTACTTTGAAAGGAACTTGCTAGTCAATTGGCAACTCAGATTATATAAAAGAGGAGAGATTCTTCATGAGCTGTGTTGAAGACTGCATTTTTGATCTGTCTCCCTTCTAAATTCATCTAGGACTATAGTCACTAGGTCAGCTTTGCAGAAAAAAAATCATGTACTTAGGAGCTTAATAATCTACCCACACTGTCATAAATGTTTATGTTGCAAGTTATGTCTCTTGGGTAGTAAAGGGAGTTGGCAGAATTTTGGAGGAGAGTCAAATCACAGCCCGAAAATAATGTAAGATGAAAGGGGAAAAATTCCTCCCCATACTTAGCATGAATTCTCTACTCTGGCTATTGGCCTTTAAGTCTGAAGAGTCAAGAAACTGTTAAAAATATATAATGACAGGGTTGGTGGGCCTGTTCCCTAATAGAAATCTCTGACCCTTAACTAGGCATCTGCTGAGTGACCTTTTGGCTTGCAGCCATTCTTATAGGAAGCAGACATGTTGTCATACAGCAGGAATTCGCTTACATTTTCCCCACTGGTCTCCCACTGGGGACCTCCTGTGAGTGTCAGAGGGAACTGTCTGGACACCACTAGAGACCACGGGCAGTCCCAGCAGGATGTCTTCAGGACCCCAAGTGCCTTTCTGGTCTCAGCCACGAACTGGCTGTCAGACTCACACTCATAATTGGGCTTGGAGGACCAGATAATCTGAAAAGTGAAAGTGAAAATGTTAGTTGCTCAGTCGTGTCCGACTCTCTGTGACCCCGTGGGCTGTAGTCTGCCAAGCTCCTCTGTCCATGGGAGTTCCCAGGCAAGAATACTGGAGCGGGTGGCTGTCCCCTTCTCTAGGGGGTCTTCCTGACCCAGGGATTGAACTCCGGTGTGCCACACTATAGGCAGGTTCTTTACTGTCTGAGCCACCAGGGAAGCCCCAGATAATCTGAGGGCTCTCCCGACCACTTAAAAGTCATGAACTGTTGTTCCAGCTCTGTTTTTTTTCACTAGATGGGTGATTTCTAAGACACTTGACTCAGATGAGACATTCCTGGCAGATGGGGAATGAGCTGTGCCTTCCCTTAACCCTACAAGACCCCAGCATGTCATGACAGTGACATGATCATCAGTTACTCAGAAACATGTGCTGATGTTGATCCTTCATGATCAGGGCCTGTGTGGGTATGGCGACTACCTGCTGCCCCGGAGATACCTTGAAATACCTCTCCTTGTCATCAGAAGGGACCTTGAGGAGTATCTTGTCTACCATCTGTTTTCATAGATAAGAAAGCTAAAGTCTTGGGAAGTTAAGTCACTATGACAGGAGAGATCTGGTAGGCACCTGGGCAAGACAGTTGAGTCAATGTGGATGGATTTACGGAGATACCAGCTCCACTCTTGGTGCGAGGCCCCTTCCACGAGTCACAGCTGACACTTACTGTGTAATTCTTTGCTCACAAAACTGCTTTGTGGCATCTAACTCACTGCTGTCCATTATTTCTGGGGTTATTTCATGCAGATTACGTGGCTGTGCCAGTCAGAGTGAGTCACATCAAGCAACTGTTTATGGTCACGTGTTTATGCTTGTGCGGAAATGCATTTTTTATATTGAAACTGCTTTTCTTAAGAACGTTTCAAGAATTCTAAAAACATTATGCTTGATTTCCCACCCCCTGGGCTTCAGCTGTTTCTGTTCTGTTGAGGGGGTGATGTTTACGGATCAGTTGCCTTGTCTATTTATTTACTCCAATATTCATTGAGCACCTGACGTGTCCACCCTAGTGCCAGGCAGTGGGGACCTCCTGGTGACACAGCTGGATGCTGCCATTGCTCTGAGGGCATTCAGTCTAGTGATGCTTCATGGAGTTCATCGTCTCTTGACTTTTTCAGCCAGTGGCCTGCTTACTGTTTCATCACCGTTTCTCAAAGAGCCCAAGTTGAGAAACAGTTTGGTTGGGCAGTTCTATCCTGTGATTATTCCACTGAGAAGTTCTTTTCATAAAAAAGCACCTTTGCTGTTATCGCAAGGTATATCTTTACCATTTTCTAAAATAGTATTTTTAGCTTGTGATTTTTGTTACCTGATTCAACAAAAGAGATTAATTAGCTGAAATTGTTTGTGCTGTTGGGATTCACCAAGATGACTGTTCCATTTTTTGGCAAAACTAGCCTGATTCCTGGAACTGTAAATTCATAGTCTGGATAGCACAGCATCCATGGAACTAGCTGTAGGTGAAAGACCAAACTCCTTAGCCTTGTATACCAGGCCTGTTATAATGTACAGCCATTGCTTCTTGTTCTGCAACTCCCCTAGAACATTCCAGAAATACCAAAACATTTGCAGTGCTCAGAAGTAAGGAGCTCTCACTTGCCTCCCTGCCTTTGCACATGCTATTTCTCCTGAGACTAACTTTCAAGACAATCTCAGACAACATCTCCCATGGAAATTTTTTGACACTTACCACTTTTACTGAGCCTTGTGCCCAAAGCTGAGCTAGGTAGACCCTGTCTGTCCTCTTACATACCTCGTAGGACTTGATATAGATCTCATAGGACTTTATAAACTATTATTATAATTCCTTGTCTACTTGCGTCTCTCCCAAGTAGTTTGTTCCTTGAGGGCAGGGACCATATTTTCACCTCTATATCCCAAGGCCCAGCAGAGTGACTGCTGAATAGCAGATATCCAGTAATCCTTGAGTCAGGGACTGAGCAATGACAATAATTCTTGAGCAAACGGATTGAGAATCACCATAGAAAATAGGGTGCTGGTACTGGCAATGGCTGCTCTGTGTGGAAAACAATTTTTCAAACTAATGTGACTGTATGAATTGTCCTGAGAAGCATAAAGAGACTGGCAGCCATCCTGTGTAATCAATTAGAAATTCTGCGTGAAATCCCAGAAAATGTTGCTGCCTCCCAGTGAGTTTCAATAAACAGTAAGAATTTATTAAGTGTCCTCTCTAAGCAGAGCCTTGGGTCAGGTCCCCAGGAATGAAAGATTTAAAGAAAAAAAAAGCAGTGTAATTCCTGTCCTCCAAAAAGCCACAAACTAGTGAAAACTTATTCTGTGACCTGGTTACAAGGCAGACAGAGTCTAGTAGGCTGTAGACTTAAGACACGACGGAAGTAGAAAGGTCCTTTCAGGCAGAGGGGCTGGCTTGAGTAAGAAGCCACTTAGAGATGTGATGGTGGGTCAACAATGAGGTGGCTTTGGTTGGAAGGTAAAGGGAGTGGGATGGGCCTGTAGGGAGGGGAGTGGAACATGCAGAAGAGAATGAGGAACAGGAACTTTTGGGTGGGGCAGATGGCAGTGATATCAGAAGATCTGAGTGGCAGTTGATGAATTTCTGTAAGCTGGGAGATAATAGAGTCTGGAAAAAGCCAGTTAGAAGTTTGTTTGGCGTCTCTCCTCGGATTTAATTAAGTCAAAAGTCTGTATTCAGCAGGGGAGAAATGCAGTTGCTTAGCATAAGACATGTGTTTCTCACCCACCCTTTTTGCCCTTGAGGGTATAGTTTGACATTCAAAGTCATCACAAGGAAGTAACGCTGGGAAATCTAACCTAAATCAATCAGTATTAGACCTAGAGAGAGTTGAGGACCGAGGTCACTGACGTGCCTGTTAACACACTGTCCAGAGTGTAAAGAACACCGTAGGCCCTTTGGTGATTTTTGCTAATAATTTATGGTTTTTTTCTTTGGCGATTAGCCTTGTGCTATTTACAAAGAGTATATTCATCTTACCCTGATGCTGGGAAAGAGTGAAGGCGGGAGGAGAAGGGGATGAGATGGTTGGATGGCATCACTGACTCAATGGACACGAGTTTGAGCAAGCTCTGGGAGTTGGTGATGGACAGGGAAGCCTGGTGTGCTGTAGTCCATATGGTAGCAAAGAGTCGGACATGACTGAGCAACTGAACTAAACTGATAATCATCATCTTATGAACCAGTGGGTACAGGCATGCCTGAACTTGTAGGTGAAAAAGTGGCCTAGAAAATTTTGTGTTAGTTCATCCCTGAAGTATGATTTCTGCTGTGTCTTCCCTCCTTTCTTTTTTAAGAGTCAGGAAACATATGTTTAGGAAGTGGTGAGTAGTTAAGTTTTGTACATCTCAGAATTGGATCTGATCAGATGACTCTCCATCTTGAAAGTAACCTAAAAAAGATTGAGGAGGATCTCTAAATATCTTGGCCAGAGTATGAAAGCAAATCTTGTTTACGGAGTGAGAGATGATGATAGAATAGCTTCATTCACTCACTCACTCATTTAACGAGGACTACTGAACGTTTATGGGCTTCCCTAGTGGCTCATAAGGTAAAGAATCTGCCATCAATGTGGGAGAATCAAGTTTGATCCCTGGGCCAGGAAGGTCCCCTGGAGAAGGGAATGGCAACCTGCTCCAGTATTGTTGCCTGGAGAATTCCATGGACAGAGCAGCCTGGCATGGTGTCGCAGAGTCAGACGTGACTGAGTGACTAACATGCACGCCGAACGTTTATAATACTATGCTCCTGGCTCAGTTCTGGGCACTGAAGAAACAGGCAAAATGGTCAGCATCTTGTCTTCGTGCAGAAAACATTGTGGTAGGAGGTGAGGAGGAAACAGATTATTTTGGCCTATACAAAGCTTGTCAGATGGTGATAAGTACTACGGGGAAAAAATGAATATTTTGTTCACATTTGGCTTTCTTTTGATTTATTTAACTTGTTATGTTTGAATCATTTTCTTAATTTATTGTTTTCAGCCTCTTGTTTTTATATTTGCTTTATCATAAATAAATCAAAACGAGTTTTTTTTTTTTTCCTGCTGCACAGGTGCAACTGTTGAAACCATTGGAGTGCTGTGAGCAAAAGTTAAAAGCAGGAATTCAGTTTTTGATCTGACTTAAAGGAAAAGTACTGTAGATATCAAAGCTCATATGAGTGTGTTTCTGAAGGGTAAAATTGTCAGAATTTAAAGGAACAGTATGGGATAGGAAGAGATCTCTTGCTCACCAGAATCTGAGGGGATGAATTAGGCTGTTCTTGGAGGCAGAGTGTGAGCTTAGGGGGCTGTGGGAGAAATGGTGGCCGTCACCAGTGAGCGTAACTCATTAGGAGAGGGAGATGAGAGTGAAATGAACACACGGGAAAGTTAGCAAGGAATTTCAGTTCGGGAAGGAGGATAAAGCCTGTGAGACATATGTGTGTCAATGAGCAACGCTTCCAGAAACAGGTGCTGCCTAATGTAGAACATCTGTGTGAATTGGTTAATGGAAATAATGACTTGAAACAAAAAAGCAGTCTTTATGGATTTCTAAAATTTCCCACTGTATATTCTGTGTGATCTTGAATTCAGTATCAGTGTTCCATTCTATTCCAAGCAAGCTTCCAGTCAATACTTTCTACCTTACTTCTAAAAAAATTAGGATTTAAAGGAAAATATCTTCTGGTGGTGCAGAGCTGCTCTGGGGCAGTCTGGTTCCCATTCTGGCCCTGCTAGTTACTTGCCTTTGGATCTTGAGCAAGTTACTTAGTCTCTTTCTAAGTTGATATGTTGTATTTTCATTTTTATTCAGTTCAAGAAATTTTCTTTGTTTTTGGCTGCACTGCATGCAGAATCTTAGTTCCCTGCCCAGGAATCGAACCGGCACCCCCTGCAGTGGAAGCACGGAGTCTTAACTAGTGGACCACCAGGAGAGTCTCAGTTACTTACTCTCTTTGTATATCATTGTCTTCAGTTATAAAAAGGTGGTTAACTAATATTCTCTGTTTTATAGAGTGGCTGAGTTAAATGAGATAGTACTTGGAAAGTACTTAGCACAGTGGCTACAAGATAGTCACACAGCCTAACAGTTGCTAGCTCATTATTATCATTGCCTCTCTGCTGTTAGGAATTTGAAGAACTTCTTGCATATATATTTACCGGCCTAGCAGAACTCTTCTTTAATAATTCAGATTGTGCTTTCTCCTTCACGTTTGTGATTAATGATTTCACATTGGAACTTTTTGAATGGATCTCAGTCTCTGAGAGGCTTATTGTGATTTAAAATTCACTTGGATCATAAATGAATCAAAGGGACATATGAACAGGAGAGCCGAAGGACCAGTGCGCCAAAGGGGTCAGTGGGCGGAAGATCTGCTAGACACAGGAGGCAACTTTCTGTCGCAGAAAGAAAAAGATGAGCTTGAAGAGAGAAGCACAGGATGGAAGCAAATATGGTTACATGCCTTTGACTCTTTTTTTTTTTTTAAATTTTACTTTACAGTACTCTACTGGTTTTGGCATACATTGACATGAGTCCGCCACGGGTGTACACGAACTCCCAAACATGAACCCCCCTCCCTCCTCCCATCCCCCATCATCCCTCCGGATCATCCCCATACACCAGCCCCAAGCATCCTGCATCCTGCATCGAACACAGACTGGCGATTCATTTCCTACATGATAGTACACATATTTCAATGCTATTCTCCCAAATCATCCCACCCTCTCCCCTTCCCGTTCCCTCTCCCTCAGGGTCCAAAAGTCCACTCTACACATCTGCGTCTCTCTTGCTGTCCTGCATACAGGGTCCTCATTACCATCTTTCTAAATTCCATATATATGTGTTAGTATACTGTATCGGTATTTTTCTTTCTGGCTTACTTCACTCTGTATAATCGGTTCCAGTTGGGGTTTAGGAATGATCGCTCCTCAGATGGAATATGGTCTAGACAAGCTACTGCTGCACTGTGACTTGCAGTTTCCTGGAGAGAAAAACCAAGGAAAGGGGATTAGTGGAGATGGGGGCAGGGTGGTTAGAGAAGAGTAGTTATATGCCAGGAAGTATATAAGAAATATTTCTAATAGTGGAATGCTGGGTCACAGAACTTGTGAATTGAAAATTTTATTAGCTGTTAGCAAATTGTTGTTGACTTTAATCTGCTGGGGAAAAGTAGCACTAGACAAGCTACTGCTGCACTGTGACTTGCAGTTTCCTGGAGAGAAAAACCAAGGAAAGGGGATTAGTGGAGATGGGGGCAGGGTGGTTAGAGAAGAGTAGTTATATGCCAGGAAGTATATAAGAAATATTTCTAATAGTGGAATGCTGGGTCACAGAACTTGTGAATTGAAAATTTTATTAGCTGTTAGCAAATTGTTGTTGACTTTAATCTGCTGGGGAAAAGTAGCATCTCATAGTTTAATCTGAGTATCTTTTCATGGGATATCTTTGTATCTTTCTCTTCTGTGCCCTTTGCAAGCTTACTTTTAAGATTTGAGTTTTGACCTTAATTTTTAGGAGCTCTTTATAAAAGAAATTAACATTTTCTGTTATGATTTTCCCCTAAATGGTTCCTGCTGTTCTGCCATTTATCTTTTGATACTGTCTATGACATTTTGGGCATAAAAGCTTTATTTATATAGTTGTCACATGTTTCTTTCTTTCTGGATTTTGTATGATAATCAAAAAAGCCTAATCCACTCTGAGATTGTAAAATTGATTCTTCAAAAATGTCTTGTTGGACTTCTATGAAGATTTTATTTTCATGTATTTCTTTGGTTCAAACTTATTTTGCTGTAGTAATAGAAATCTGAATTTATTTTTCTTCAATAACTACCCAGTTCTCTCCAAACATTTCTTGAATGATGTGCCTTTCCCTTGCTTTTACTGTGATAATTCTTGAGAGAGATGATTTTTACTTTGACCAGGGTGAAAGTGGAAGGAAAGGGTAGCATCCTATATTTAATTCCCTCTGCAGTTAGAGCTATTTTTGGAGAGTTTGCTCTGTTTTGTTGACTGTCAGTTTGTTGGATAACTACACTGTGTTAATTTCTTTTAGTTTTCTATGGTTTAATATCTGGGATGGCTAGTCTTCTTTATTATTATTTTATTAAATTTTTTTTGTTCCAGGATTTTCTTGTATCTTCTTACATTCTTTCTTCTATGTGAACTTTGAAAATAGTTTGGTTCTTTAAAACTCATGTTTTAGAGGGTGGGTTGAGTTAAGTTTATGGATTAAGGAAAGTATTTTATGAAATTGAATTAATTCTGTCCTCAAATAGGCTATAGGTTCTCATTTATTCAAATCTTCTTTTGTGAAGCTCAGTAGTGTTTTAACATTCTTCACATGTATCAATAGTATCTTTTCTTTGAATAAATTATTTGATATGGTCTGATAAGTCCTTACTAGTCTTCACATATTTCCGGAAGTATTGAGAGATGAGAAAGGAATGGGAGTGTTCGTTGAGCACTGTAGACTGAATAAATTCCCTGGGGAAAAATATTTGAAACTCCATATAGATGTGATTGATTTTTTTGTTCCTTTTTAAAAACCTCATATTTTGAATTGTTGGTTTAACCGTGAAAATGTATTTGTTTTAAATTTGCAATTGAATTTGTTTTTCACACTCCCAAATTCAGAGGACTAGTTACTCTGATCCTTTCTCTCAGTGTCCTTTTTACATTCTTACGTTAACTCATTTATCTGTTAACTAGCTCAGGAGACATTTAGTGAGCACTTACCGTAGGCCAAGCATTTAGGAATATAAATGTTAACAAGTCGTAGTTCCTTTCATTAGGGGGTTTTCAGCGTTCACTGGGAGACTGACCTGAAAACATGATACTGCGGCAGTGTGCTTGTTTGAAAACCTATGCATGGTAGAACTGGAGCATAGAGGGCAGGGTTTAGGGTTGTCTTGGGCCGATCAGAGAAGGCTTCCCTGAGGATTCTCATCTGAACTGAGACCACTTAGATGAGCTGCTTCCAAGTGGTCAAAGCAGAGGGGGCTGCTCCAGGCCGAGAAGTGAGCCAGTGTGAAGACAATGTGTCATAATTTGATCTGCAAGTAATTGAGCCTATGGGGCCAGAGTAGGAGATGAGGCTTTGCAAGTAGGTGGATGCCAGATCTCAAAGGGCTTAATATGACATGCTAAGGAGATTTTACTATATTCTATAGCTGTTGGAGAAAACTTTGAGCAGGAAAGAGTCAAGGTCAGATTGCAGATTCCTGTCACTCTAGTAGAAGTCAAGAGGGGAGGAAGGGCCTGTGCATACAATGAGGACTATTAGTATGGAGATTGTAATAGTGGGCCCAGTAAGACTAGTTTAAACTGGGTCAGTGGCATGAGGAATGACAGAGGAACCTTATGTGAGATTCATTCAGCAATTACTCATTATGATTGCATGTGGGCCAGGCTCTGTTCTTGGCTTCAGGGATACAGTAGTGTTTAATGTAGATATGCTCCCTGCTTCCAAAGAGGTTACACAGGAGACCTGCAAAGAAGTTGATCAATGTGGCAGGCAGTGCTAAGTGCAATGAAGCAGAATGAAGGAAGAGAGAGTGGTGTGGAGTTATGCTGGTCAGGATGGTCCTGTCAGCAACGTGATGGTTGAGTGGAGTGAAAGGAGCGAGCCAGGGGATATATGAGAAAAGGGTATCCAAGCAGAGGACACAGTCAATGGACTGGCCCTGAGTAGGGACTGTGCGTGGCATGAACAAAGAATAAGGAGGAAAACACGAGGCCTGGAGCTGTGCAACAGGAGAATGAGGCTGGGAGCCAGAGGTCATGGTAGATGTTAGACTTTATCAGAGTGAGATGGGAAGCCAAGCAGTGTTTTGAGTAGAACAGTGGCAACCTTAAAAGGATCTCACTTGCTGCTGCATGGAGAACACAGTCAGGAGTCAGGGTGGAAATAGATCAGTGAGGGGACTGGTGGAGAAGTCCAGAAGAGAGGTGTCGATGGGCCGAGGAGTGGTCTTTGAGGTGGTGAGAGGTAGGTCTGTCTCCACACTGGAGCCGCAAGATGCAAGCACAGACTATTTTAAAGGGAAATAAGGAAAGACTAGCTGGCAAGGGCTGCTTTAGCACAAGCAGTCAGTGCAACTGATGGCTGAGTGGGCCACCATGACCTCTCGCAGGCTGAACTGTTGTACATCTGTATACTTGCAAGCCACACTGGAATGTGTGAAATGATTCAATAGTGAATTCCCAGAATTGCCTTGCTAGGTCTAAGGCTGTGTTAAATAGGGTTAATTGAAAGTATATGAATGGTGTCTACTTTCCTGAGCAATAAAATTGATAAAGAGTCTACGCTAAAATTTAACTTTAAGCAATTTCACAGCCTGAGAATTTTCAGCAAAGAATAATCAGGGCCCTGATAATAAGGAATTGCCAGACTGGATTGACATGGGAGAAGGACAAATTGGGGGCACAGAAAAGAACACACAGATCATGAACGTTGGGAGTGTGGGGAGAAATGAATGAAATGTGGCTGAACATAATAAATTGTGTAACATTTAATTCAAGTGCTTTTAGCTAAAGAGAGTTGTTTCTAAAACCTTGTCATTCTCCATTAGCTAAAAGTTATAATATGTTTCAGAGTTAAGGCTAATTCCCTTGTCTTTGAGAGTTATCTTTGCAGAGTTATTCATTCTAAATAGTATATTTCTGTAAATCACATGGTGTTATGTCATAAAACTGAAAATATAATCATGAAAAAAAATTTATGGATCCCAACTTCTTGTCAGACACTGCCTTTTGGAGGATTTTAGCCTGCTTATAAGAATGTACATTTCCTCAGCAAAACTGAGAATGAAAACCATGTCCAAAACTGCTCCAGTTATCATGGACTGTGGGTATATTTGCACAACAGGAGTAGAAATTAAAATTGGGCAGGAGTAGAGACTTGGTCTCTACTGAACAAGGCATTTAATTTGATATTCTTCAGGTAACTGTACAGTAAACCATGCACAGTACTCATTGAGTTGGGTGGGTTCATTCTTTCTTGAATTAATCTGCTCTTGTCGTCATAAGTCATGAAATTAAAGAACTTTTCAATTGTTATAGTAGTCAAAGTAATGGATAAGGAATCCCTTCAACAAAGACAGTCAATGTGACTCCTTTATACGTAACTGAACATGAGATGGCATTAACATTCCCTTGTTTTTATAACCTTATATAGACTTACGTCAGTGTTAATGATATAACATGTGGGTATATGTATATACATGCAGACACATTTATAATTCCTCTCCAGCAGAAACCACAGTAGTCCTTTTGAATTATGAACCATTCTTATTTTCTTCTTAATTCCTTACATCTAGCTTAGTGTCTGGCACAAGGTAGGAGCTCAAACAATTGTTAATCAAAACCTAAAATTAGATTTTGATTTTTGTTACTGTTTTGTTGTTTAAATACTCCTGTATCCTGTTTAGTTTTGTATTTATTTTTGGAGGCCCAAATGATTGTACCTTATATTCTTCATACCTTGGTTGGAAGTGACAGTCTATAGCATATTCATGATTCCAAGCATTAAAAAATAGGCAATATTTTAAAGGGAAGTAGCTTTGTAGATCTAAAAGGATGTAGAAGGAGCATGAGATTATAGGACAAAACTCCAGCCTGTGTACACATATTTAGGTCATTGTTCAGTTGCTAAGTCCTGTCTGACTCTTTGCAGTCTCATGGACTGCAGCACACCAGGCTTCCCTTCCTTCACTATCCAGGAGTTTGCTCAAACTCATGTCCATTGAATCGATAATGCCATCCAACCAACTAATCCTCAGTCGCTCCCTTCTCCTCCAGTCTTCGATCAAACGTATAGGTACCTGTATGTATATTCTCTCATGCCAGAAGGCATTTTGGCTGCTAGGAATACAAAATGGGACCAGGAATAGAATTAAATCGTGTGTCAGCATGACCTAAGCATAAGCTCCGGGGGCCAGAACTTTGCCTCTAAGTTTTCTGTGAGCCAGCAGGAAGAGGAAACACTTGGAGGAGTACAGAGAAACCAGTTTCTCAGGATGATTATAACTATTCTTGGCACCAGCATCAGACGAGAATTTCTCCCAGGAGTCTCCATAAAGAGTACACTGTGTTTTGTTTTGAAAATCAAGTTTTGTAAGGCTGAGTCTCCTAAAACATTTTTGGGTTAATAGCATCACTTCAAAGCAAACTTTTGTAAGAACGATGGCAAGGTTCTGTTGTGGTACCCTGTTCTTTGCGGATCTGATTTGGCCCACTGATAGGAGAGCCAGATGAATTCCTTGTCCTTCCAGGAGGTTTCCCTGTGATTGTTTTCCTCAACTGAAGTTTTGAGACTATTCATTACAATGGAACATGAGGCAGTACTACTGATAAGGCCTAGAGTGCAGCCATTCTGTGTGGCCAATTAAGGAGAGACTTGGTGCCCTACCAAGTGTCAAATTAAAGGTGGGGTTAGCATCCTTCAGAATAAGCTGAGTTGCTAACAGACACATTTGCCCGAGGCTCCCCCAATATACCCCCACTGATTTCTAATGGCAGCAGAAGGGACACCCAGCAGCTTGGCTAGGATTATACACAGAAAATTCTACAATGATCAGACAATGATCAGTCCACTCCAGAGGACTGCCAGTTTGGCTGCCATGGGGACCGCATGCCAGGATGTATATGATTTGCTAAAAACAAACCTCTGTCAGGGTGATGCTGTGACAGGGGAAGCAGCTGGCCTGGCCCTAGTTTTGGTTATGTTGGGCTCTAAAAATGCCCAGGCTATTGAGGACATGGTCGGCTATGCATAGGAAACTCAACATGAGAAGATTCTCCGTGGTCTTGCAGTTGGCATTGCATTAGTGATGTACGGGAGGGTGGAAGAGGCTGATGCTCTCACTGAATCTCTCTGCCGTGATAAGGATCCAATTCTTTGATGATCTGGAACATATACTGTAGCCATGGCTTGTTGTGGCTCAGGTAACAACAAAGCTATTCGACGCCTGCTAGATGTTGCTGTGAGTGATGTTAATGATGACATCAGGAGGGCAGCAGTAGAGTCACTTGCGTTCGTTCTCTTCAGGACCCCTGAACAGTGCCCTAGCGTTGTTTCATTGTTGTCAGAGAGTTACAGCCCTCACGTGCGTTATGGAGCTGCCATGGTCCTGGGCATCTGCTGTGCTGGTACAGGCAACAAGGAAGCAATTAATTTGCTCAAACCAATGACAAATGACCCTGTGAACTGTGTGAGGCAAGGAGCTCTCATAGCTTCGGCTCTCATCGTGATCCAGCAGACTGAAATCACTTGACCAAAGGTAAATCAGTTCAGACAGCTGTATTCCAAAGTCATCAGTGATAAACATGATGATGTCATGGCCAGCTGTGCTGCTATTCTGACCCAGGGCATACTGGACGCAGGTGGACACAATGTCATGACCTCCTTGCAGTCCAGAACTGGACACACCCATATGCCTCCTGTGGTTGGCGTCCTTGTCTGTACCCAGTTCTGGTTCTGGTTTCCTCTTTCACACTTCCTGTCATTGGCTTATACCCCTACCTGTGTCATTAGCCTGAACAAAGACTTAAAGATGCCAAAAGTTCAATATAAATCAAACTGTAAACCATCGACATTTGCATATCCTGCCCCTCTGAAGTACCAAAAGAAAAGGAAAAGGAAAAGGTTTCCACTGCTGTGTTATCTATAACTGCCAAGGCTAAAAAGAAGGAAAAAGAAAAGGAAAAAAAGGAAGAGGAGAAAATGGAAGTGGATGAGGCAGAGAAAAAGGAAGAAAAAGAGAAGAAAAAAGAACCTGAGCCAAACTTCCAGTTATTGGATAACCCAGCCCGAGTTATGCCTGCCCAGCTTAAGGTCCTAAGCATGCTGGAGACCTGTAGATACCAGCCTTTCAAACCACTGTCCATCAGAGGCATCATCATTCTGAAGGATACCAGTGAAGACATTGAGGAGCTGGTGGAACCCATGGCAGCTCATGGCCCAGAAATTGAGGAGGAAGAACAAGAGCCAGAACCCCCAGAACCATTTGAGTATATTGATGACTAAGGACCAGAGGTGCGTGTGGAGCAAAATTGTGTACCGCGAGAAGTCTGTCTGTCGATTCTTCACAAATGTTCTTACAAGGACCTGGTCTCACCCCTTCTGTTCTTAATCCTTATTTATGTAAATGACATTAAAACTTCTCTTTGTTGGAAAAAAAAAAAAAAGGTTTAAAACAGTTATCCCTGGGGTGTATCTGAACACTTAAAGCATGGAATGTTTTGAGGGTATCGGTTCCCAATGTCTGGACTCTTTATTTCTCACTTCTCCTTTCACTGTTACTCTTTGCCCATTTTAGCCAGGAAGTCATCTCCTTATATGTCCTGAACTTCAGTGTATTGTGCAGGGGTCAAGAATCCACCTGGGCACCAGACAAACCAGCAGTCTGAAACATTTTCTTGCAAAGAAGTATGGCAGAATGGGTGATAAAAAGACTTCCCAACGTATAAGAAATGCTCCTACGCTGGGATAAAGTTCTGTAGGGAAGTAGACTGAATAAAAGAGTTAACGGGAAAAAAACTATATAAAATATTTAGTCGATAGGAGCTTGAACTTGGTTATATTTTAAATGGATGATGTTGTTTATATTAGTGAAGGTTCTCTAGAGAAACAGACTAATAACATACATGCATACATATATACACATCCACATTTGGGAGAGGGGGTTGTGGGGGCTCAGGAGATATTAGGAGATTATAAGGAATTAGCTCTTGGGATTTGGAGGCTGAGAAGCCCCAGGATCTACAGTTGGCATGCCGGAGACCCAGGAGAACCAATGGGCTAAGTTCTGTCCCAAAGCTGGCAAGCTCAAGACTCAGGAGCCAGTGTTTCAGTTCAAATCCAATGGTCTGAAAAGACCAACATCCCAATCCAAGGCTATTAGGAAGGAGTTTACTCTTACTTAGCTTTTTTGTTCTATTCAGATCTTCAATGGATTGGTTGAGATCCTCACATGGTGAAGTAGGGTGAGAGAAGGGAGGAAGATGAACTGCTTTCTTTACTCATTCAGACGTTAATTTCACCCAAAATCATCCTCACAGACAACCCATACTGTTTGACCAGAAGTCTGGGCCCCTTGTGGTAAAGCTAATAGAAGTTATGTTTTAAAAGTTTGCTGTTTACATGAGCAGAAATTATGTTCTCTGTAATCCTATGTAAATTTATGATGATGTCAACTTAAAACTTCATGAGGGGACTTGAGACTTCAGGAGGGGATACAGAGGTTTTTGTTTTTAATCTTAGGACATACATGAGTGAAAGTGTTTGAAAATCCAAAATGCACTCCATGTAGTGTGACCAAGATAATTTTAGCCTGATACTTGTTTAACCCAAAGCAAAAACCTCAGTGATAAAAAGGTAGTCTCTTTAGGCAAAGAACATAGATTTAGAACATATCGGAGTATAACACTTGTCACTCTGTGCCTCACCACCACCCTGGTCAAAGCCACTGTTGTCTCTGGACTGGATCCTCGTGGCAGCCTCTCTTATTTGACCTTGACTTCTTCACGGTGTTCTCAGCACAGAAGTCTGGAGTCATCCAGTTAAAACAGAAGTCATGTCATGTCAGTTCTAACTTAACATTTTATTGACTTTTCATGGACCTAAATAATTTCCTCACCTCACCTTGTGCTATACTTCAGGGGAAATATACTTGACTAGTTCACCCTGCTCCAGCTGTAGTGGCCTCCTTGCTGCTCCTTCAGCACGTCACGATACACTTGCAAGCCCCGGATTTTTGCACACTTGACTCCCCCTGCCTATAACACTCTTCTTTATTTATCTTCTTACCTCCAAGTCCCTGCCCAGGCTCTCAGCGAGGTCTTCCTCAACCACTCGGTTCTTCCCACTTCCTGATATTCTCCGTCTCCCTTGCAGCTTAATTTTTCTCCAAAGTACTTACCATCTTCTAACATACGCTCGGGTTTATTCATTTGTCTTCATATTACCTGTTTCTGTTGACTAGAAAGTGAGGATTTGGTGTATCTTGCTCATTGGTGTTCCCAGTGCCTAGAACAATTCACGGTAACTAGGACACAATAGACATATCCTAGGCATACAGTAAATATTTATTCAGTGAGTCAGCCTGAATTTTATATAGTTTTCATAGGTTAAGTTCAGTATTTTATCTATGTTTTCTCAACTAGCAAGGTATTTAGTAAAGAATAAATAATGAATGTTAGTATAGGATCTATTTTTAATTCTTAGTTGAAGTATAATTAACAATATATTAGTTACAGGTGTATAGATTCAGTTATAGTATAGACCTTTGAAAATATGCAATTATTTAATGTTTTGCTGAATCTGAGTTTAAGTTTTCCTTTTTCCTTGAAACTAATCTTGTTTCGTTTTTTCATGTCTTTATCTTGTTTGAATTTTTAATTTAAAATATGTGTATTTTAAAAGCTAGTTTGAATACCTGTATTTCTTAAAGTGTCTCAAATCTGTTTTCAGATGAGTTGAGTTTGATGTGACCAGGCACGGCGGGGCTTTCTTGGGGGACTGCAAGGCCAGGGGAGGAGCTACTGCTCAGCGATGTTGGATGTTGATTCTGCTTCTGCAACTCTCCACCCTCTCCCTACCTGGGAAATCCGATCTTGCTCATGCCCCGCTGAGTTCCAGAACCAAATGTTTTTAGTGCCACCTGTCTCTTATANCTTCACTTATTATACTGCATTTACTTATTTGGATCAAATTTATCAATTTTTATAAGCCTGTTTACATATATTTTGAAAGTAAAAGTAAAATGATATAACTGTAATTCTGATTTTATCTAGAATACAATTCAGATTTATTAACTTTAAAATAAGAATATTTTAGGCATTGTTGCAAGATTTTTTAGCAGATAACATTATGAGCTGTCTCTTATACACATCTAGATGTGTATAAGAGACAGGTGTGTGTGTGTGTTGCTGGTGGCAGTGGGGTTGATGGTGGTGTCGATGGCATTGGAGTTGTTTGTGTGGCTGTGATGGAGGAGGAGGAGCAGTTGCTGCTGGTGTGCAAAGTTCTTTCTGTCAATCCATAATACCTATTGTGCTGCATGAACTCAGTACAGTTTTCATTTCTGTGTGATTGTTTTGAGATAGTTCTGTAGTCATGGTTTGTATTAAGGAAATGACTGTGTTGATGTCCTTTAAGACACCTGAAGATTTCCAGGAACTTCTTTAAGTCAGAACATGAAGACCATATTTCTATTTTGAGGTCCTGTGGACTCCTTCCAGCCTTGAACAGGTCGAGTTGTTTATGTCTCTGATGCTTGCTCATGCACATGTGTTCTTACTCACATGAATTCTCTGTTAGGCTAAAACACTTTCAGCCTAGGATCTTTTTAAAAAAATTATTGCTTTACAGTTATTTATTGGTATAGTTATTTTACAATGTTGTGTTAGTTTCTTCTGTCCAATGAAGTGAATCAGCTATACACATACATATATCCCCTCCCTCCTGGATCTCCCTTCCACGTCTAGGTCATCACAGAACAGTGAGCTGAGTTCCCTGTGCTATACACCAGGTTCCCACTAGCTAGCTATCTTGCGTAAATGTCCATCTCAATCTCCCAATTCCGCCCGTCCCCCTACCCCCGGCCTCGTGTCCATACATCTGTTCTCTGCATCTCCATTCCTGCCCTGCAAATACGTTCATCAGTACCATTTTTCTAGATTCCACATATATGCATTAATAGACGGTATTTCTTTTTCTTTCTGACTTCATTCTGTATGACAGACTCTTAAGTCCATCTACCACCCCACATCCTTAAAAGCGAAGGCAAAGCTTTTGTTTCCTCCTTAAGTCTGTTTGCAGTGTTAGCCTCTTAATGCTACGTTGCATTTTTCAGCATGCTTCACACACATATTTATCGAGGTGTATTGTATGTAACTCAGACATTTCAAACATAGAATTCAGTAAAAATTTTTAATGTATTTACCAGCTTGTGAGATCATTACCATAACCAGTTTTAGAATATTTCATCACCCATTGTCCATTTACATTAATATTCCTGCTCTATTTTTCTTCTAATTTTAAAGGGACTGTAAGTTCATATGAGAAAATGCCTAAGAACAGTAAGTTAAGGATGAAGGAAAGGAAAGCAGGAGGGACAGGACCAGAAATTTTATCTTTTATCAAAATGTGAATGCTAGCATCTGTTTTTATTTTTTTAACTGATTTTTTCCCTTGTCCTATATTTTTATCACAGAAATACAATAAGAGATTAAAGTGGGGCTCTAAGTTTTGCATGCGATCCCAAAGGCTAAGAATAGTATAAGATGTTCTCCCACGGCAATTACCCATTCAGAGCATGCAGAGACTCATTCCAGAATTGTCTGCTTCATTCTGTGTATGAAATTTAAGTTGGGGCCATGGTGAACATATTGGTGAGGTGGGAGAATGGGATGGGGAAGGTACTCATCTGTCCCTGCAAACCAAGTGAGAGGAACCCTAAGTGATCTTGACATGTGCTCCTTGGCTAGGATTTGGGGGGCACGAGGTTGTGGAATCTCATAGACATTAAAACCTGAATAGGTGGAAGGCTGCTTTCAGTGAGGGCAAAGAGCAAAAGGGAGCCGTAAGGAGATAACTGCATGTTGGTGGACCAAGGATTGTGGGATTTTTTTCATATATCCAGAGGATGCTCTGGGATAACTTTAAAAAGTGAGTCCCCTCAAAAGAGAACTGCCTGAGAGGCTTTGGGGGAAGGTGATGGCAGAGAGGGAGAGTGTGAAAAAGAATATGAATGAATATAAGTGGTGATCACTTCCCTAAATATTCTAGGTATGTAGGAATGTAGTCTAAACAGATCATACAAAAATGACCCATTTGTAGTCTGGCCATCTGGGAAGCATTATTGTATAGAGCTTTGGAATCTAACAAACCTGGATTTCAATCTCTCCATGATCCTCAGCAAGTTATATAGATTTTATGAACTTTCAGAGTTATGACTTGTATTTGTTGTAATAATACAATCATTGGCTTTGACAAATCCTGGATCTTGCATTTTAAATATTGACATTTTGATACTTGGCATTGGTTGATGACAGCCAATTCTTTAGTGACAATTAGTATCCATCACATAGCTAGGGATCTGAAATGGTCATTAGCAGGTACCACAAGCATTTAACATACAATTTTCAATATTTAACAAAATCCATGGGACTTCACTTATTATACTGCATTTACTTATTTGGATCAAATTTATCAATTTTTATAAGCCTGTTTACATATATTTTGAAAGTAAAAGTAAAATGATATAACTGTAATTCTGATTTTATCTAGAATACAATTCAGATTTATTAACTTTAAAATAAGAATATTTTAGGCATTGTTGCAAGATTTTTTAGCAGATAACATTATGAGTGTGTTACGTATTTATGCCAGCCAGCAAAAGTTTTCTGTACATTTACATTAAATTATTTAAAACCACAGAAGTATAAACAATTACAAAAGTTTTGGTGTTAATACTGCAGTAAACAATAATGCTTTGAACTATGTGTGCAGCTTGTATGTAGAAACAGATTTTGCAGATTGGATCCTGGGTGTTAAGAAAAAAGTTTGAGATTTTGAAGAGAAGACAGTTTAATTGAAAAAATCCCCTTCATTCAATGTTGTTTGTCTTCCCAAAGCATTTAAAATATATAACTGTCTTAGCACTATTCAGAGGCTTCCCTGGTGGTTCAGCAATAAAGAATCTGCCTACAATGCAGGAGCTGCAGGAGACACAGGTTTGATCCCTGAGTTAGGAAGATGCCCTGGAGCAGGGCATGGCAACCCATTCCAGTATTCTTGCGTGGAGAATCCCATGGACAGAGGAGCCTGGTAAGCTACACAGTCCATGGGGTTGCAAAGAGTTGTATTCGACTGAAGCGATTTAGCAGCAGCAGCACTAACCAGTGGTATAGTATTTTCTTCATTCATTAATTTAATGAATAAATTCATTCATTAATTTAATTAATTTAAAAATACTTAGCACCTACTGTGTGCCAGGCAAACTGTAACCAGTGAGCATACGAGAATGAATAAAGATAGTCTTAACTTCTGTCCTTAAAGAACCTAGAGTTCATTATATTGAAATATGATGTAAACACATGAATAAACATAATTATAAATTGTGATCATTGCTGTGAATAAGAAGCAAGTGACATGAGAGAACACCCGAGGAAGCATAATTTAATTTGTGGAATCAGGGAAGACCTCTTTGACAGAATGGAATTTACATGAAGATCTGAAAGATGAGTAGGATTTTTCAGTTCAGAGCAGGTGAGAGTTTTTTTAGATGGAGGGAGTAACATATATAAAAGCTCTGTGATGGAAAGGAGTTTGGCTATTAGAGAAGGCAAGGATTGGATATGGGTTAGGAGGCTATGGGAATAATTCTGACTAGAAATGAAGTAGTCGAGTGACTAGATCAGACTAGGTGAGTGGCAGTAAAGTTAGAAGTGAATGGATTTTAAGAAACAAGTAGAGATAGAATCAATGATGACTTGGGGAAGGATTGGATGTAAAAGGAGAGGAGGAGGGTGGTGTCAATAAAATACGGCTATTGGCAAAAGTGGATGAATTGGAATCTAGCAAATGAAACTTATTGTCACACAACCCTTAATCTTCTATGAACATTGCAAGGTTGTGTATGTACTTATTTTCAAGTTTCAGGTGGCACATATTAAAATACTGCTCATTTTTCTTTTTTGGACTTTTTAATGTAAGCTTCTTAGAACTGAGGATTTGTTAGCTTTTCTTGGTATGACTCCAGAGTTCTTGGCCCTCTAAACCCAGTTGTTGTTAAGTCAATTGTATTTTTTAAAATAGTGATTAGAATATCTAATTGCAAAGACAGAAAAAAGTTAGATATGTATTGGGGGTGGGGAGGTAGGAGGATGACTTAGGCACAGTTTTCTCAAGGCAGAGATATTAAACATGATTACTTGTCAATTTGTCTTGGTCATTATTATATAAGGACTGGGGAAAAAAACAGTTTAATTAATAAGCATGATTGGATATTTAAATACTTATGTATATGCTAAAGAGACCTTTCAAAATACTTTAAAAAGGTAAAAAGTACTTGATTATCTGACTCTGGGGTATATATTTATAAAACTTGCTGACTTGGTAAGGTTAAAATAGGCAGATAATCCCATTTACATTCCAGCTGTAGTTGTGGTATCTAAATTCCTTGGTTTCCAACAGATGGAATCGTGGATAATTCCTGCCTCAGCATAGCCCAGTTAGGTGGTCTCAGTTTGGATGATCTGTGATTTTGAAAATAAAATAATTGAGAAGAATCAAAGCAATATTATAATGAGGCTAAAATCAGCTTATTGAATAGCTACCTTAGTAGCAAATTATACATGAAATGTGGGTTTTACTGTTGTCATTCAGTCACCAAATTGTGTCTGACTCTTTGCAACCCCATGGACTGCAGCACACCAGGCTTCCCTATCCTTCACCAGTTCCCAGAGTTTGCTCAAACTCATGTCCATTGAGTTGGTGATGCCATCAAATCATATTAACCTCTGTAGCCCCCTTCTCGTCCTGCCCTCAATCTTTGCCAGCATCAGGGTCTTTTCAAATGAGTCATTTCTTCACATCCGGTGGCCAAAGTATTGGCGCTTCAGCATCAGTCCTTCCAATGAATATTCAGGGTTGATTTCCTTTAGGATTGACTGGTTTGGTCTATTACTGGTTTACTGTAATATCTATTTATGTATTGTTTCTACATATCCTTAATAAAGGATATGTAAACTGTATAGCCATGAGTGACAAAAGGAAACCTTTTTGTTCAGATGTTGGATTCTATACTTGTATCTGCTATACTGTCCATTCGTTTTTGTACTGTATACATTTTTTTAAAAAGAGCCAGTTCTAGGCTCACAACAAAGTTCAGCAGAAAATAGAGTTCTCATACTCCAGACCCCACAGGTGAATGGCCTCCTCCATTATCAGTATCCCCAACCAGAGTGGTACACTTGTTACAATTGATAAACCTATATTGATACATCATAATCCAGTTTATGTTATGGTCACTCTTGGTGTTGTACATTCTGTGGGCTTGGACAAATGTATAAATGATATGTATCCATCATTATAATATCATAGAGAGTATTTTCACTGTCCCTCACAGCCTGTGTGTTTTCTGTTCATTTCTCCCCAACCCAGACCCTAGTAACCACTGATCTGTTTACTGCCTCCATAGTTTTGCCTCTACCGGAACATCATATACTTAGAATTATACAGTACATAGCCTTTTTGGATTGGCAGCTTTCAGTTACTAACATGCATCTTAATTTTACCCATGTATTTTTGTGGCCTGATAGCGCATTTCATTTTTTAAAAGGGTTTATTTTTGGTTGCACTTGGCCGTTGTTGCTTCTTGCAGGCTTCCTCTAGGTGAGCTGTGGCTACTCCTTGTTGCAGGGTGTGGGCTTCTCCCTGCAGTGGCTTCTCGCGTTGACGCGCACAGGCTCGAGGCGCATGGGCTTCTGTAGTTGTTCCTTGTGGGCTCAGGAGTCTCGGATCACGGGCTCCAGAGTGCAGGCGCAGTAGTTGTGAAACATAGGCTTAGTTGCTCCATGACACGTGGAATCTTCCTGGACCAGGGATTAGCAGCTGGATTCTTACCCACTGTGCCACCAGGGAAGTCTATTCATTTCTTTTTTAGCACAGAATAATATTTTGTTGTCTAGATGTACTACAGTCCATCCATTCACTTACTGAAAGACATCTTGGTTGCTTACAGTGTTGGTCATTATAAATAAAACTGGTCATTATAAATAATACGTGTGCATGTTTTTATGTGGACATCGTTTTTACCTCCTTTAGGTGAGTACCAGTGAGTGCAGTTGCTGGATCATATAGTAAGAGTATGTTTAGTTTCATAAGAAACCATTAAGCTATCTTCCAAAGTGGCTGTACAGTTTTGTAGTACTAGCAACAGATAAGAGTTTCTGTTGCTTCTTCACCAGCCAATATTCTGGATTTTGGCTATTCTAACAGTGTAGAGTCGCATTTAATTTGCATTTCCCTGGTGACATGATATGAAGTAGGCTTCTTAAATTTAGTCAGGAATAATTAGAAGCCCTCTTACTCTGTAATGCTTAGAACTGATTTTGTTGGCTAATGGAAAAAATATGTTTAAATGAGAAAATCATGAAAATAGTACATTTCTTGGGGGAAGGCAACGGCACCCCACCCCAGTACTCTTGCCTGGAAAATCCAATGGACAGAGTAGCCTGGTGGGCTGCAGTCCATGGGGTCGCTAACAGTCGGACAGACTGAGCGACTTCACTTTCACTTTTCTCTTTCATGCACTGGAGAAGGAAATGGCAACCCACTCCAGTATTCTTGCCTGGAGAATCCCAGGGATGGGGGAGCCTGGTGGGCTGCCGTCTATGGGGTCACACAGAGTCGGACACGACTGAAGTGAC
>SJYX01019987.1:6906-21040 GCA_006410675.1 Oreotragus oreotragus
ATGTGTATACCTGTGGCAGATTCATGTTGATGTAATTCAAAACCAATACAATATTGTAAAGTAATCAATCTCTAATTAAAATAAATAAATTTATATTTTAAAAAATCAAGGCAGCAATAATTAGAAATATACTAGAAATATTTAATTTAGGTTTCTCAGTTTAAGACATAGTAAGAGGATAAAAAGTACTGGAAAAAATCACAGATCTACTTAACATAATTAATAAGGTGAAAAACTGTTAGTCACTCAATCATGTCTGACTTTTTGTGGTCATGGACTATAATCTTCCAGGGTCCCGTGTCCATGGAATTTTCCAGGGAAAAATATTGGAGTAAGTACTGAAGTGACTTAGCAGCAGCAACAGCAGCAAGTAGCCATCTTCTTCTCCAGGGAATCTTCCTGACCTTGGGATGGAACCCAGGTCCCCTGCATTGCAGGCAGATTCTTTATCATCTCAGTCATCTGGGAAGCCCAATTAATATATAATTAATCTATACAGAAATCTTCACCTTGAAAGCAGGCCACAACTTATTTTCAAGTAACCATGAAGTATAATTATATGTGTGGATATGTGTTCAGCAACAAAAGAAAGCTCAAAATTTTTCAAAAAGTAGGAAATACACAGTAAATGTCCTTTGATCATTATATAGAAAACTAGAAACTAAAATACAATATTGAAAAACAAAATTCTTTCCATCTGAAATTTTTTAATTCTCTGCTAATCAACTCTTGGGTCAAAAAAGAAATACAAATCCAAACTGAAGAATTTTTAGAAAACAATGATAAAAACATTTCAGAATTTATGGTAAACAGATCAAATTGTTAAGAGTAAAAATGATAGCCTTTAATACATGAACAAAAAGGATGAAAAATAAATTAAGGGTAGGAGAGTAAGAGGTACAAAATATTAGGCATTAGCTATAAGGATTCACTGTACAACACAGGGAATATAGCAAGTATTTCATAATAACTATACATAGAGTCCAAGGTAAGGAGCAGCAGCTGTGCTTTGCTGGAGCAGCCGTGAAGAGATACCCCATGCCCAAGGTAAGAGAAACTCAAGTAAGACAGTGGGTGTTGGAAGGCATCAGAGGGCAGACACACTGACACCATCACCACAGAATACCAGCCTATCTGATTGCACGGACCACAGCCTGTCTAACTCAATTAAAATAAGCCATGCCCTGTGGGGCCACCCAAAATGGATAGGTCATGGTGGAGACGTCTGACAGAATGTGGTCCACTGAAGAAGGGAATGGCAAACCATTTCAGTATTCTTGCCTTGAGAACCCCATGAACAGTATGAAAAGGCAAAAATGATAGGATACTGAAAGAGGAACTCTGAAAGAGGAACTCCCCAGGTTAGTAGGTGCCCAATATGCTACTGGAGATCAGTGGGGATATAAATCCAGAAAGAATGAAGGGATGCAGCCAAAGCAAAAACAATGCCCAGTTGTGGATATGACTGGTGATAGAAGCAAGGTCCGATGCTGTAAAGAGCAACATTGCATAGGAACCTGGAAAGTCAGGTCCATGAATCAAGGCAAATTGGAAGTGGTTAAACAGGAGATGGCAAGAGTGAATGTCGACATTCTAGGAATCAGTGAACTGGAATGGGTGAATTTAACTCAGATGACTATTATATCTACTACTGTGGGCAGGGAATCCCTTAGAAGAAATGGAGTAGCCATCATGGTCAACAAAAGCGTCCGAAATGCAGTACTTGGATGCAGTCTCAAAAACGATAGAATGATCACTGTTCATTTCCAAGGCAAACCATTCAATATCATGGTAATCCAAGTCTATGCCCTGACCAATAACACTGAAGAGGCTGAAGTTGAACATCTTTATGAAGATCTACAAGACCTTCTAGAACTAATATCCAAAAATATGTTATTTTCATTATAGGGAACTGGAATGCAAAAGTAGGAAGTCAAGAAATACCTGGAGTAACAGGCAAATTTGGCCTTGGAGTATGAAATGAAGCAGGGCTAATAGAGTTTTGCCAAGAGAATGCATTGGTCATAGCAAACCCTTTTCCTACAAAACAAGAGAAGATTCTACACATGGACATCACTAGATGGTCAACATCAAAATCAGATTGATTATATTCTTTGCAGCCAAAGATGGAGAAGCTCTATACAGTCAACAAAAACAAGACCAGGAGCTGACTGTGGCTCAGATCATGAACTCCTTATTAGGAGAATCCCAGGGATGGGGGAGCCTGGTGGGATGCCATCTTTGGGGTCACACAGAGTCGGACACGACTGAAGTGACTTAGCAGCAGCAGCAGCAGCTTAATATGACCTCCTGTCAATTGTGTGACTATTTCCATGTGGACCTATGACTCATTTTTCATCTTTATTTTCCATACTGAGGCTCTACTTCTATTCCATTCAGAGAACTTTATACAGCATTAACCAAAGAATTTACTTCATTTCATTAATTCGCTAAAGAGATTCTTGTTAATCTTGATGTCTATTTGTAGACTACTTTATTTCTATCCTTTTTATATCATGCCTTATCTAATGTGATGTCACTGAATTACATTAATTAAATATATTTTTTAACACTTGTTTGACTATTTTTGTTACACTATAGAGTTAGTCCTAGAAGGTATTAGTCAATTGATTGATAGTCTCAAGAACTTTTATTCTCTGCTCTTATCACAGATTTTTTATAAGTGCAATTTATAATCAAATAATTATCAGACTACAGTGGAACTATAATGTGACCAAATATAAAGCCTGATAAAATAGTTATTCTTTCTTTGAACACAATGTATTCTATTATTCAGTGGAAGATACTGCCTGCATAAAATAAAAAACAAATCTCATTGAGCATCTTTGGAAAAAAATATATCTTATAAATAAAATTTATCATTAGTTCTGTGAGTTTGTTGTGCCTTTACATTCGCTCCATGATCACTATATCCCAGTTAATCTAGTATGAACATATACTCTCCTCTCCCAACTCATGCACATTCATATCTATTCATATCTTATTGGGTTTCCTATGTGGTTCAATAATAAAGAATCTGCCTTCCAAGTAGGAGACTCAGGTTCAATGCCTGGGTCAGAGAGATCTGCAAAATGAATTGGCAATTCACTCCAGTATTTTTGCCTGAGAAATCCTTGGACAGAGAAGCCTGGTGGGCTACAGTCCATGGGGTTGCAAAAGAGTTGGACATGACTTAATGACTAAACAGAAATAAATAATGGTCTTATATGTACCCCTTCACTTACACACATAATCACGTACATACAAGCATACATACATATACATACTCAAAGACTCATTTTTTAATGTAGTTGAAAGGAAGCAGATATACAAAAACTCTGAGGCAAGGACATTCTTTGTAACTAAAAGCCCAGTTGTAAACGACTCTGTTGGCAACAGAAGAAATCAAGTTTTTGTAAAACTCACATAAGCAATGAGGTTGCTACCTTTTATGAAACATACTGGCTTCATCTTTGTACATTCAATTATCTGCTAGTCTTTCAAAGGTCTCAAACTGAAAATAAAGAAAAACAAAGCCACCAAAGGTAAAGCCTTGCTTATCATCCATGGACTATACAAATTAGACACAAAAGATCATTTCAAAAATACCAGAGCTCTCAAAAGCATTCCATCACAAAAATATTTAAAAATCAGCAATGAATTAAATCAATTGTGCTCCCCTGTCACACTGATGAAGGAATTGTGTGCTCTATTTTCATGACAAATGCATCATTAGTGTACATACATTTAAATTGATTATTTCATTCAGCACAAGGGACATTAGGGTTAGAGTTATATAAAAACTCAAATCACACTTGATGTTTCCCAAATATTGTGCTTTGTGTGGCCCAATCAAGATTTCATCAAATGTTTTATTAAGCTCTGTCAGAGGAACCCAGCTGAAGCTAGATGATCCCTTATTATTAAGCAAAAGTAAATTTCATTCATTTCTGGTCTGAATTTCAATGAAGTGATTCCTAAAATACTGGGGAAATATAAGAAGGTCACTTGTAATACCACCAAAGTACTCCTGTGCATTCATGTAGCTAGTGAGCTGAAAGAAATGATCAAGTGTAAAAATGGGACTTTAGCAAAAATTATCAGAGCTATTATGCATATACAAACATCTGCATATCACAAACATAACAGTTATTAGGCAAAGATATATGAACATTTACATTTATAATAATTTTGTATTTATCGCATTTCTGATGCAACCACAAAATAAAGGAAATAGCAAGCCAGCCAATTACCATTAAAATTTAGTTTATGATTTTTAAGGTAAATTTAACTGTTGTTTATAATATGAAACAGCACGATAATTAAACATACCTTCCAATATCAAAATATACCATAGTGATGTCAAACGGACAGTATTTCAAGAAGAACCACTGGCATTCTAGAGAAGGATCAGAATCAAAGAGAAGTTCTGGACCAAGGTCTGGAAGACAGGCTCATGTGTAAACATGCAACCCAGTTTTCCCTGGACAGTTCCATTTTACACCTGGTATTTTATTGTTATTATTTCTAATGCTTCTTTTACTTTTCTAAGTGTTTTTGTTTTCTTATAAAAAATTGTATAATCATTTTTTCTTGATTCTGATTAATACAGCTACATCAGAGTATGTTTTTTCAGCTAACCGTGAGACCAAGTTTTCTCAAGACTGTTTCCTTCCTTCTTTCCTTCACAGCCAAGGGAAAGCAAAATGTCTTGACATCCCCATAACATGATGTTAGTCCGTATAGATATGCTATGCATATATTATGTCAGATAATTTTGCCCTCTTGTTGCTTATATAAAGATGTTATGATTAGAGTTTCATTTAGGAGTACTGCTAAATTGATCTCACACCTGTTGAAAAGTAGTTGACCTGTGTTTTCTGTATTGGAAAAGAATATTGTCTTCTGAGCAAAAGATAGGAATAAAGACAGAGTGGCAAAAAAAATTTTTTTTTTGGATATTCTAGGTCTTTGTAGGTTATCTATTGTTTAAATTAATTAATTTATTTTAATTGGAGGGTAGTTATTTTACAACACTGTATATGTTTATCCCAGCTTGCTAATTTATTCCTCCCTACATATTCCTTTTCTCATTGGTATCCTTAAGTTTATTTTCTGTGTTTGAGTGTCCCTTTCTGTTTTGGAAATAAATTCATGACTTTTTCTTTTAGGTCCATTTATAAATGATACCATATGATATTTTTCTTCCTCTACCTTTGTATAATTGAATTGATGTGCTGTATACTTGAAACTTAAATATTATAAATCAACTACACTTCAGTTTAAAAAATTACAAACAAAAACAAGGCAATTGACATATAATGATATTTATAGGTAAATGAAAAAAATGTATACAGAATCCTCATTTAGGTATAACAGAAGAATGGAAAGATAAATTAGATGTAAATTGAGCATACACTGGAAAATGTTGGTTAGAATATCAGTCAGGCCAGTCATATATCTTTGAATCACTGTCAGTCCTACAACTTTATTCTATGGTATTCTGAAATACCTAGAGTATGTAGCATGTTTGATTGTTTAATTATGAGCATCTCAAGATGAAGTAATATTACTCCATTTTATAAGTGCCAGAGAAAGGTTATAGATGGTTTATAATGAAATGTTTTAGGATATATTATAATAGACATGCTAATAAAGAGTATGCTAGTGCTTTCAACAAAAAAGGAATCAACTGAGCCCATTATTTTTTAAATAATAAAGAAACTTTGGACTTCCGATTCATCATAGCTGGTCACTGTTACTGGTCTGTCATCTGGTATCATTAAAGTTATAGTTATATAACATAACTGCATAATAACATAGCTATATATATCATAATAGTATCAGCAAGTTAGTACTTTAGTAATTATTCATATATAGATTTAGGAAACAAATAATTTTCTAAATGGTAGTGTCTAATTTAAAGTAAAACAATATATTTCATTGTGATTAAGTTTCTTTTCTAAATTTCGTGATTATCTCCATCTGATATCATTAAAGTGATGGAAATTATTCAGTCTCATGAAATTGTCTGTCTGAGATACTGTTAAGCATAATGGTTTGGTTGCTATGTTTTCAATATTTAGCCCATTATATTCAGCTATGGATATAATTCATTATATTTATATGGCAGTTGCACATTCATTCATATAGTAAGCTTCATCAAAAATAGAAAATAAGAATATAGTATCAGATTAATTTCTAGTACCACTCTGCTAGAATTGACATTATGCAAAGGATATGTGCCCAAATTATTTTTTAAATGAGGTAGATTGCATATTCTAAATTATATTTAAAGCTACACATGTTGATTCATTAAAAATATTTTTATAATCCCATTATAATTGTTTACCTTATATTTAAAATGGAAAATATTAGCAGGCATATAGCAATCAAAGACAGATATATTTTAGTGTTAATAGAAGTAAACTCCAATATACCACTTTAACAACATATATTGAAATAAAACTCCAATACTTTGGCCACCTGATGTGAAGAGCTGACCCACTGGAAAATACTCTGATGCTGGGAAAGATTGAAAGTGAGAGGAGAAAAGGACGACAGAAGATGACATGGTTGGATGGCATCACCGACTCAATGGACATGAGTTTGGGTAAACTCCGGGAGTTGGTGATGGACAGGGAAGCCTGGCATGTTGCAGTCCATGGGGTTGCAAAAAGTCGGACACAACTGAGCGACTGAACTAACTGATTTAAATAAAAAATTCCTAAATGAATTCTTTGTTCATATTTTCAAGAATAATTCAGCAGTGAAAGGATGCCCACCAAAAATGGTAGGACATCATTGTTGCAATTTCCATGGCTATTGTATACCTTCCACATACAACACTAAAACAAAGCTTTTCACTTCTTAAAGTGGTATTATTCATAAAGAATGAGTCAGTATGTAGGCAGATTTTCAAATTTTGTTATATTCATGATATTTACTTTTGTTTATTAAAACACCACAGCAAACATATAGAAGTATATTTTAGATGTGATTTGAGTATAGATTCCTTTCTCTCTAAAACTGATATACCTTTTTTTTTTTTAGGACGTCTTTTAAATTTTTTATTTTATTTTATTTTATTTATTTTTTAAATTTAAATTTATCTTACTTGGAGGCTAATTACTTTACAATATTGTATTGATTTTGCCATACATCAACATGAATCAGCCACGGGTGTACATGTGTTCCCCATCTTGAACCCCCCTCCCACCTCCCTGCCCATACCAGCCCTCTGGGTCATCCCAGTGCACCAGCCCCAAGCATCCTGTATCCTGCATCGAACCTGGACTGATGATTCATTTCTTATATGATATTATACATGTTTCAATGTCATTCTCCCAAGTCATCTCACCCTCTTCCTCTCCCACAGAGTCCAAAAGACTATTCTATGCATATGCGTCTCTTTTGCTGTCTCACATACAGAGTTATTGTTATAATATAATTGTCTGAGTAGAGCATCCTGAATCAAGAATCTGTATTTATTATGTAAAGTTTATTAGATAAAATCCCCCCAAATCTTTATTTTGTTCTCTGACTCCTTCTTATTTTTCATTATTATCTGAGATAGGTTCTTTTCTCCAATTAGGTGATTCTTCTAAAAAGAAAGATTATTCTAGTCTCAGTGAATTTTCTTTTTATTCTTTTCTCTTACCTAAAACGGCTTGCAATCTTACCTCCTACACTGCAGACTTTACCAGTGAACCTTCCTTGCAGAATCACCTGTTCAGTGAAATACTACAGCTTGAGTTCTGAAAGTGTCACAAAAATGACTTCTGTATGTTAACTGCAATAGCAGTTGTACTTTGAAAATGAAAGTGTTAGTCAAGTCTGACTGTTTATAACCCCATTTCCAGTAGTCCACTAGACTCCTCTGTCCATGGAATTCTCCAGGCCAGAATACTGCACTGGGTAGCCATTCCCTTCTCCAGGGATCTTCCTGACCCAGGGATGGAACCTAGGTTTCCTGCATTGCAGGTGGATTCTTTACCATCTGAGTCACCAGGGAGGCCCCAGCAGCTGTATTAATTGCCTCCATATATAGTATTCACATTCTTAACACTACAACTGACTGCCCACCCCTTCTGGAAAAGGAAGCAAGCTATGGTATTTACCCACCAACTATTGATAGACTGAGTCCAGGTATATTAACACCTTGACATGTTTCACCTTTCTCAGTCTGAGCAAGTTCCTCTAGTATAACAAAGCCTTCAGGGAAAAAGCTGAAGGTGGTTGGGTAGGATGCTATCAAGCAAATGTGCAAACATAACATGATGTGGCTCTTCACATGGTGTACTCAGGCATGTATACAGTCTGCTGAAGTTCCCAAGGGAGACTGAGTCAAACTGTTCAAAAACAATTTTTGAGATTAACTAAACAAGTTTTTCATATTACCAAAAGTATTTATTGTTTTAAAGGAAAATTATTGAAATGAAATACAGGGGTAAACCTTGATTTATGATATTTGATTCAAATTTTTGCCAGTATGTTAACTGTTAAAGAATATTCAAACTGGTCCCTGACACTTCTTTCCCTTCTCCAGCTGATTTCTCTAGACAGGAGATTAGTAAACTAAAAGCATAACTTGTACTTTAAGCTGAAGTGCGAGCATGATCTGAGCCTTTACAGGAGGGATATGTGATGAAAATTGAATCTCAAGCAAGGGAGGAAGACAGGTCTCTTCCTAGCTTAACTGCTACTAAAATGACCTTCAATGAATTAGTCAACCTTTTTATTCATTAGCTTCTCCCTTGTCAAATAAGCAGTTAAGAATATATGACTATCAGTCATGTATGGCCACAGTGAAGACATACAGAAAAAATTTGAACCATAAAATATGGAGATTTGCTGTGGAAATATTCCATGAATGTAGAAATTTTAATTGTCTGCAGTGTTTTCTCTGATTGAGCATCACTGGGTGATATTTAGTATTTTGTCAGTTTAGAATTGTTGTTTAGTCTCATGCAAGACTGTTTCACAAAACTGATTAGATTTTATATCTTTCCTCTTAAAGGAAGCAGATAGTTACATGGCTGGTTTCACCTAATGGAGAGATTTATTGTCATGCTGAAGTGAAAATGTGATAAATGTATTTCGTAATTCAACCTTTTCCCAATCTGCATACTTCATATTTCAATCACATCCAAATGACTGCCAGGAAATGATTATGCTCACTTGAATTACATCAAAACATAGTAGAAACATAAATATTAAGAAGATCAAACATTAGTAAAATAAAACACTAATTCTGGGAATCAACTACTTGACTTTTGCACAATTAAATTGAAACTAAAACCAAAAACAATCCAGAAAACAGCCACTTCTTTCAGAGATGAAGTGTAGCATGTATCATCACTAAATGAGTAAGGAAAAGTTAACACAAATTTAGAAAGTAAAAATAGCAATTACTTAGGTTCAAATATCATTAAATAACTCTATTACATCTTTGCTATTTTTTGTCCTTCTTACCTTTATCTATGGTTCATGGAGTCAATGATTAAAATGGTTCAAAACTTGGGTTATCAATTATATGTACAATTTCATTGTTCTGGTATGGATTCTGGATAAAAATTAAGATAATATCTATTAGATACAAAAAGAAAGGTGAAGTTAGTACACCTCCTGGAGAAAAGAAGAGTCCATGTATGAAATTATTAATTACCATGTACTTAAAATCAATAATATTACAGAATAATGTTAAAGAAATATGAACTAGGGAAACTAGGAAGTTGGGTAATTGTCTAAGTCCTTTGAATAGCTGGTTCCCTGGTTTCACATATCCTAAGACAATGTTTGGCATTAAACTGTCTGTAAGATTTTTTTTAACTCTCAGATTCCATGATTTTTCTATGTTGTTATTCATTCGCTATAGAAAATTCATGAACATATTCCTGGTAGTTTAAATTTGAGAAGAGGCCACCAATTTGCCTGGATTTATGGAGAGGACAGAACTAGTGAACACTGGTTCCTTTTGTGGGTCTCTCAAAATTTGACTATTTAAATTTTATATATACAGGGAAGATAGATATTCACAAAGACATTGTCTTGAGATTTTACTGTATTACTACTCATTGTTTCATATCCTCAAAAAAATAGAAAAAACATTCAACCTGAAACCTTGTGGCCAAAGGGGACCACATTCAATCATATCTGGCAATTTGAAGCTACTGTTCTAGAAAGATCTGTTCCTTCTGGTCAACTGCTTATTAGCAAGTTCCCAGTGGATCGAGTTCAGTGTTGTTTTAGAAAAAAGTCTAGATTATATTATGTTACTTGTGTACTAACTTGCTTTAGCCCTTTCCAGCTCTTTGTGACCCAGTGGACTCTAGCCCGCCAGGCTCCTCTGTCCTTGGGGTTCTCCAGGCAAGAATACTGAAGTGGGTTGCCAAGCCCTTCTCTGGGGGATCTTCCTGACTCAGGGATGGAACCCAGGTTTCTTATGTCTCTGCATTGGCAGGTGGTTTTCTACCACCAGTGCCACCTGGGAAACCCTCTAGACTATATTATGTATAAAGTTAATTGTCAATACAAATATTTGAAAAATTTTAAATAATAATATTTTTCTAACTCGCTTACTATTATATTAATAAATTCATCAAGTAACTGTGAAATTCTTAACTTCAACTGCGTACCCATTGAAACAAGTGAAATTTGATTTAGTGACAACCTGGCTGTTAAATTTTAAGTCTCTTAATGATCATGATTCAAAAATAATCCAAATGAGATTAACAAAAGCTTAGCATTTTATAATGCTCCATATAAAATCTACAGTAAAATTACCTGTATGAAAAATTGGAAAACTGCAAAGTGCTACATAATTTTAAAATTTTTCATTCATTATGGGGATGATCCGGAGGGATGATGTGGGGTAGGAGGTGGGAGGGGGGTTCATGTTTGGGAGTTCGTGTNTGGAGACAGGTAGAAAGCAGGGCCTCAAGACCAGGCTGTGGCCAAGATGGGGCATTTCAGTCTGGGACAACTTGGTTGCTGTGTTGAAAGAGGGGAAAAATTAAAGGAGCTTCAGATAGTAAGGGGCCAGGAGGCAGAATGCTAGGTGCTGCTGCACTTGTAAGTCAGGGTCCAATCCTCAAAGGGTACCATTAGCTCTAATAATATAAAATTACTTAAAATACATATTCTATTTCTTTAATAATAAAACTTAACATGTGAATCAATATATATTCTAACAAGAAGGAAAAGAGAAGATCTCACCAGTCAAAACAAATCACAGATTTTAATTGCATTGCTTCACACCATGCTGACAGAGAAAAGGCAGGACGTTGCTGTCAAATTACGCCAGGAACTGCCTGATTTCTGTCATAAAAGACAGATTATTTTTTAAATGTGCGATTCAATTACTCAAAGTTCAATATACCTACTAAGCACTCAATAAATGTTGGTTGACAATCATGGTTTTCTGTATTTCAGGTTTGGAATGTGGAGCTATTTTAAAATAACCTTTAAAGTACAAGATTTTTGTTTCCTTGTGATCTTTTTTCTTTTTTTTTGCTTATTTATTTAATTTTAATTTAGTCGTGATTCTTTGATTTTAAGCTGAGTGATTTTGTAGGTTTTTCCCCAAGCTCCATTAACAATTTCAGAAAATTGCACTTTTATTTATTTACCTGTATCAGTATTTCATATATATGTATATACCATTCAAAAGATTGACAAAATCTCCAAAGATGTACCACAGACCATTGAATCAGGATTTTAAATGAAAATAAAATCATTTTAGCAGCATACGATCTTACATACATAATTACAGATCTACATTTATCCTACAATATGTTAATGGGTAACAGATTAAGTTGTAGATATCCTAAGAGTCTTCAGTATTACTTGTGTATGAATCTGCATGAATTACAACTTAGTTATTCCTCACTTTCAGCATAATGTTCTTCTATTAGGAGTTCTTATATAGGTGAAGCACATTTGGCCATTTCCTACTGTTTGTGTCTTCTGGATTTATCCCTTGTCACTCTACAATTAGGTTGCAGTAAAATCGGTGTTATATTTGCGGTGTCTAAATGATGCCACATACTTTAACTGAATCAGAGATATAAATTACTCTGAACCAGCTGAAAACAGAGTCTGGTCAAAGAAAGGAAAGGTCAGATTAGCTTTGAAATTCCTCACATGCTATCTCTGCGGGGAAGGCAATGGCACCCCACCCCAGTACTCTTGCCTAGAAAATCCAATGGACAGAGTAGCCTGGTGGGCTGCAGTCCATGGGGTCGCTAACAGTCGGACAGACTGAGCGACTTCACTTTCACTTTTCTCTTTCATGCATTGGAGAAGGAAATGGCAACCCACTCCAGTATTCTTGCCTGGAGAATCCCAGGGATGGGGGAGCCTGGTGGGCTGCCGTCTATGGGGTCACACAGAGTCGGACACGACTGAAGTGACTTAGCAGCAGCAGCAGCAGCAGCAGCTATCTCTGACCTGTCCTATGTCAACATTTTGAAGGTACTTTCTCTGATTCCTGAAAGATAAGCAGCTCCATGAAGACAGGATGGGTGATCTGTGGCAGATCACAGTAATATAGAGAGAACACTTGAAATATACTCAAGGGGGATATTTAAGCTTTAACAGTTTTCTGGGTTATGTATGTAATAGTAATATCAAAAAAGTTTCATGTAGTAAATACTTATGTATGATGTCCCCAGTATTTGAGCTTTTATAAGCATTATCTTCAATCCTTGCAATACTGAGATGTAGACAATTGACAGACAGGGAAACAGAGATTCAGGGAGTTAGAGCATTTCCCCCAGAATGTCATTGCTCTAAGGAGTAGCAGTGATGGAAATACAGACACTTTCTATCCCAAAGCCTGCGAGAGGGGCACTCAAATCATGTTGTATGAACACAGAAGGTGAAAATACATTGAGTTCCAAAATTGGGGAGATGTTCATTTCTTTGAAACAGCTCTGATATCCTTTGTCTCCCATCACCCCTCTCAGAACCATGCTTAGCCTAATCTAGTTCCCTTTTATCTCACTAATGAATAGTGGTGTTGTGAGAAAGCCAGGCATGTAAGACACCTACATATCTGCATTAAATATAATCTCTATTATTTTGGACAAAGTAGTTGCCCCCTTAAAGCCTCATTTGCAAAGTGTGGATAAAAGCAAAATGATCAGGAAGATGAATGAAATCACAGTTGTGCATTGTAGTCCATCTTCAATAACAGCTTCCACCTTTCCTTCGTCTCTACAACAGTTGTCTTGCTGGTTTCTTAGGCTCTGGCTAATCTTCTGCTTCTAGTCTCCACTCAACTTGCATCATCATACAACTAGGTTCTGTAATGGCAAGAACCCTTGTCCAGAAGTTGTAAATTGGAGTGAAACCTTTACTGAATTATCTGATATGCTCTTTCACTTCCCTGACTATCCACCAGGGACAGAAAGCAGCAGCAAATAAAGCTACTGGCTACTATCAGTTAGTATCATAAAGCTACCCTAGCTACTATCAGCTATCAAGAGACCAAGAGGACCAGGGATGAGGCAAGAACGAGGGCAGTGGCAGGAACTGCGGAATGGAGATGCAGGAAAATATAGCTTCCTCTACCATTCAGAACTGTCCAGGTTGCAAGAGGCAAAAAATCCAAGTCAACTGAAAAACACAAACTAATAAAAGAGGAAGTTACTAGAACATTAACTAAAAGGCTAGGTATGGCTAGATAGTATCTCAAGACATCTGTATTATTTGGATCTGGCTTCTCTCTCCCAGGCCAGCTGTCTCTTGGCACAGATTTCAAAGTTAATCCTCATTGGTATAAAGTAGCCATAGTAGTTCTATATGTATCTTTTCGGTTCAATGGAAGTAGAACACCCGTCTCTGCCCTCCCATTCTCAGAATTCTCATTACAACAGGTTTTATATTATAGTGAGATTGAGGCTCTGATTGGGTCATATGCCCATCCTTGAATCAACTTCTGTGGCCTGGGAAATGGGATCCACTCATTGGTATAGGTCAAGATCACATGCACAGTCTTGCAACCAATTGTTGAGGCCAGGGCAACATTATATGTTAATCATCTTGGGGGAGGGATTTCCACCAAAAATCAGAGATATTAGACGTTGTCCCCAATGATATCCACAGGTTAAAGGCTAGAGACGACTTCATG
>SJYX01019987.1:27807-82180 GCA_006410675.1 Oreotragus oreotragus
TTCTGGTTTCCTCGGTGTGTATGCCCAGCAGTGGGATTGCTGGGTCATAAGGCAGTTCTATTTGCAATTTCTTAAGGAATCTCCACACTGTTCTCCATAGTGGCTGTACTAGTTTGCATTCCCACCAACAGTGTAAAAGGGTTCCCTTTTCTCCACACCCTCTCCAGCATTTATTGCTTGCAGACTTTTGGATCGCAGCCATTCTGACTGGTGTGAAGTGGTATCTCATTGTGGTCTTGATTTGCATTTCTCTGATAATGAGTGACGTTGAGCATCTTTTCATGTGTTTGTTAGCCATCCGTATGTCTTCTTACTTTCTAACACCACACACAAAAATAAACTCAAAATGGATTAAAGATCTAAATGTAAGACCAGAAACTATAAAACTCCTAGACAGCATTTTAAAAAGCGAGACATTACTTGGCCAACAAAGGTCCATCTAGCAAGGCTATGGTTTTTCCAGTGGTCATGTATGGATATGAGAGTTGAACCATAAAGAAAACTGAGCACAGAAGAATTGATGCTTTTGAACTGTAGTGTTGGAGAAGACTCTTGAGAGTCCCTTGGACTGCAAGGAGATCTAATCAGTCCATCCTAAAGGAGATCAGTCCTGGGTGTTCATTGGAAGGACTGATGTTGAAGCTGAAACTCCAATACTTTGGCCACCTGATGTGAAGAGCTGACTCATTCGAAAAGACCCTGATGCTGGAAAAGATTGAAGGCAGGAGGAGAAGGGGACAACAGAAGATGAGATGGTTGGATGGCATCACCGACTTGATGGACATGAGTTTGGGTGAACTCTGGGAGTTGATGATGGACAGGGAGGCCTGACGTGCTGCGTTTCATGGGGTCACAAAGAGTTGGACATGATTGAGCTATTGAACTGAATTGAACTGAACTGAAACTGTTGAAATATAGGATCAAGTTTTTCTGGTTACTATTTCTTCCTTCCTGTTTTCCCAAATGGCTCCAATCCTCATCAGTTTCATTATCTAATAAACAGAGCTGCTGCTGCTGCTAAATCACGTCAGTCGTGTCCAACTCTGTCCCACCCCATAGACGGCAGCCCGCCAGGCTTCTTGTCCCTAGAATTCTCCAGGCAAGAATACTGGAGTGGGTTGCCATTTCCTTCTCCAGTGCATGAAAGTGAAAGTGAAGTTGCTCAGTTGTGTCTGACTCTTTGTGACCGCATGGACTGCAGCCCACAGGCTCCTCCATCCATGGGATTTCCCAGGCAAGAGTACTGGAGAATAAACTGAGCTACCTGATAATAAACTCAAATAACTTTTGCTTTAAAACAATTTGTCTCAGACTTCCCTGGTAGTCCAATGTTTAAGTATCTGCCTGTCAATGCAGAGGACGAGGGTTCGATCTCTGGGCCAGAAAGATTCCACATGCCTCAGGGCAACTAAGTCCATGCATTACAACTACTGAGCCTGTGCTCTGCAACAAGGGAAACCACCGCAATGAGAAACCCCTGCACTGCAACTAGAGAGTAGCCTCTGCTTGCCAAAGCTAGAGAAAGCCCGTACACTGCAATGAAGACCCAGGGCAACCAAAAACAAATTTAAAAGGATAAAACTCAAAATAAACTATTTTGTCTCATTAGCCTTCCGTGTTTGTCATGGAAGCTTATATAACTTTGTTATTTAATTGGCTTGTTGGTAAGGTAGAGTTTTGCCACTGGAATCAACTGTGTGTGTGTGTTTGTGTGTGTTCAGTCATGTCCAACTCTCTGAGGCCCCATGGACTATAATCTGCCACGCTCCTCTGCCCATGGAATTTTCCAGGCAAAAATACTGGCATGGGGTATCATTTCCTACTCCAGGTGACCTTCCAAACCCAGAGTTCAAACCCAAGTCTCTTGCATCTCCTGCACTGGCAGGCAGATTCTTTACTACTAGCACCATCTGGGAAAGCCAGAGTTTTGCCACTGGAATCAAGATGTCTAATAAATCTGCATCCTCTGGTACTTGTGGGTGAAGTATGATAGGATGTTAATATCTCATAAGAAAAAGAAGGAGCTCTTCCAAATTTAAAGGTGAAAGTCACACTATGGAAACAAATTCTTCTGTCATCCCTCACGCTGTTACTCCATCTTTAACCATATTACAGGGGTTGCTATATTGTAGAAAATCATCTACACCTTTTACAAATTGGCTCAAATTTACTTTTGCAAAGGTGGAAGACATCCATACCTAAGTGCCCATAGTGTCCAGTAAAGAAAAAGTATACAGATCTCTCAGATTTCATGAGCCAGATTTTTCCATGTTTTCCAGCTATAGAAAAGGGAGTCCTGGATCTTTCTCAACTGACCTATTTTACAAGTCTCTCCTGGTGGCTCAGAGGTTAAAGCATCTGCCTGGAATGCTGGAGACCCGGGTTCGACTCCTGGGTCAGGAAGATCCCCTGGAGAAGGAAATGGCAACCCACTCCAGTACTCCTGCCTGGAGAATCCCATGGAGGGAGGAGTCTGGTAGGCTACAGTCCATGGGGTCGCAAAGGGTCGGACACGACTGAGCGACTTCACTTCACTTCACTTCTCCTTAACTAATTTCCTGTCTCTCCTTTGTCCCCTTCAAGCTATCATCCACTCTGTTCATCAGAGTGTTCCGTCTAAAACCCAGGTCTGATCTTGTCACTCCCATACTTTAGAAGATGTACAGATAGCTAACAAACACATGAAAAGATGCTCAACATCACTCATTATTCAGTTAAGTTCAGTTCAGTTCAGTCGCTCAGTCATGTCCAACTTTGCGCTCCCATGAATCATTAATTTAATGAATTTGAGATATATTGAAATATAATTTATATTATATACATTATATATATATTTATTATAATATACTATATTCAGTGCAATTCATATCAAAATTGCAAAGACATTTTTCACAGAAATAGAACAAAAATTTTTGAAACTTGTGTTAAGCCGAAAAATAACTCCAAATAGTCAAAGCATTCTTGAGAAAGAAAGAAAAAGCTGGAAACATCATGCTTCCTGATTTCAAACTATATCACAAAGTTATTGCAATCAAAATAGTGTAATATTAGCACAATAACAGACCCATATAATGGAAAACACACATACACAGTGGGACAGAATAGAGAACGCAGAATTAAACCCACATATATGTGGTCAGTTAACTTACAACAAAGGGGCCAAAAATATACAATGGGGAAAGGACAGTCTCTTCAATAAGTAGTATTGAGAAAACTGAAGAGCCACATAGAAGAGAATGAAGCTGGAATATCTTACATCACACACAAATATTAACTTAAAATGAATTAAAGACTCGAATATAGATCTAAAACCATAATGCTAGAAAAATACATAAGTGGTAAGCTCCTTGACATTGATCTTGGAATTTATTTTTTATATATGACACCAGTAAAAAGAAATCACCCACAAAATTAAAAGGCAAGATATGGAAGCAACCTAAGTATCCATTGATAGATGAACAAATAGAGAAATTGTGGCATATATGGGGTATTATTCAATCATAAAAAATAATTAAATGTTGCCATTTTTGACAACATGGATGGACTTTGTGGGCATTATGTTAAGTAAAACAAGTCATACAGAGAAAGACATTGTATGATCTTTCTTTTATGTGGAATCTAAAAAAATAAAATGAAACAAAACAATATAAAATAAGAAAGCTCATAAATACAGGGGATAGACCAGTAGTTACCAGATCAGTGGGGGTGTGGGAATGGGAGAAACTGGCAAACTTGTTTTTTAGTTTTTATTTGGCTGAAGTAAACTTAATTTAGAAATAAATAAATTACATTAACAGAGTTCATCCTATAAATGAAATAATTAGCTTGGCATGATCTTGGGGCATAATTAAAACTAAAATATTTGAGATTTAATAACCTTGTGTTTACACAAGGGCTTCCCTTGTAGCTCAGTCGGTAAAGAATCTGCCTGCAGTGCAGGAGACCCAGGTTCGATCCCTGAGTGGGGAAGATCCCTTGAAGAAGGAAATGGCAACCCACTCCAGTATCCTTGCCTGGAAAATCTCATGGACAGAGAAGCCTGGTAGGCTACAGTCCATGGGGTCTCAAATAGGCACGACTGAGCGACTAACACTAAACCTTGTGTTTTATTAAATTAATTTTGAAAATCTTTAAGACTAAGAATACCTTTATTGTAGTGTACCACCTCAGGTCTAATATTCTTCGCTCTAGTCTATCTTTTTTCAGTTTGCTTTCCGAAATTTTGTCTATCATTGTCACTAGGGGAAACAAACGACACATGAACTAGAATAATTCAGAGAAAATTTAACCAAAAAACTACTTAGAAAAGTGTGCTTAGGGTGTATGAGAACCACAAGCTGTTATCATTTTGAGAACTGAAGACCTTAGAGGAAAGAGAGAATACTAGAAACCAAAGAGGACTACCCACCTAAAAATGACATAGCCACCCAATGTGACTTACAGAGAAGAATCTAAGGCATTAAGTGTTCTGATCTTACCATTATCCCTCTCTTGCAATATGAGACTACATAATGACTGAAATCAAGTAGAACCCTAAGACAAAGAGGTAGATGATAGAGTTCATACAAATGAGTCACTGAGGTGGAAAAGATAGATTTAGAAAAAGAAAATTTGCTATCTTCCATTTCATTGGAAATTCATTTATATAAATGTTTTTTTCTGAAAATAGTGATGTCAAAGCAAAGATTGCACCAAAATTAAATACATAACAGGTGGGAGAAACCAGAATATAAATTGAAAGTGAATTCTGCTGAAACAATGGGAGGGAGATATTTTTTAAGAGCTGGAGTGGATGAGATCACAGATGACCTGTGTTTGCTAACTAACTTTATCCAAAATAAAAGTAAACTTCCTCTAATCTTCATAATCATGTGAAAGGGTATCATTCTAACACATTATTGACCAGGGGATTTTTGCAGAAACTAATACCTGTGGTGTTAATAAGTTTCTGGTCAATAATGTGCTAAATGGAGCCAGAGGATTTGAAATGGAGAATCTCAGGCGTATACCCTCAGAAGAAGGAAACCTAAGAACTGATAGATTGATTTCCAGTAAATGCCCTATTTACATAAGACTGATGAATACACATCCACCAAGCAACTCTCCCCATCCTCAAGTCAGTGAACTTACTACTTGCACTCTGACTGGACTTGTCTCTCTGTACTCCTTGCCCATGAAAACTGCCCACCCCAAACCCTCAGTGCACTTTTCTGTAGCTCATTACAGCATGTATTTCCTGAATTGCTATTCTTCTGCTGTTCCCAAATAAACTCAATTTCTGGTATTGGAGCTCGCCTCAGTTTTACCTCTTATTTAGGCTGACAATAAGGTGAGAAGAAAATCAGGGCCCTAAAGGTAGGAGAAAGCTATCTAGTGGTCAGCCAACCTTAAGGATAGAAGGCCATATTAGTTAGTGGCTACTATGTCTTCCCTGGTGGCTCAGAGGTTAAAGTGTCTACCTGCAATGCGGGAGACCTGGGTTCGATCCCTGGATCGGGAAGTTCCCCTGGAGAAGGAAATGGCAACCCACTCCAGTTTTCTTGCCTGGAGAATCCCAAGGACGGAGGAGCCTGGTGGGCTTCAATTCACGGGGTCACAAAGAGTCGGACACGACTGAGCGACTTCACTTAATCACTAATGTCTTCAATGGTTGCTTTTATTTAAGTTCAGGGAATTTACGGGTTTGTTTGCTTGTTTGTTTTTTAACATTTTCTATTTTAAGCCTTATGTTCAGCCAGGTATGAACAATTCACTGGGGACCTTTCTGATTTTTCCTGAGCAGGCTCAATCTTATGCCTCTGTATATCCTTCCAAACCACCAAGGACAAGTGAGATTTTAGCCAGGCCTCTGGCTATCCCTTGCTGGATCTTTCTGTTAAATTTTGGCTGGTCTGCCTTTGTGTTGCTTCCCCCAACTAGTTCTATGACCTCTAGCTAAGCTGTATCAGACTTTCATAATTATTTGCCACTGAGATCTCTATTGTTTTTGACAATGCCCTGGGCATGGACGTTTCCACACTCCACTCCGCGTAAAAGGAGCCCGTCTGGCAGTACAGTAAGGCTGCTGGTGCGTGAGACCTGCCTTACATGTTAGGGGCAGAGCAGCAGTTCCTTCCGAAGAGCCATTGACTCCTCATTTCCAAGATTTAGTAGATTTTCTTTTAAAAATCATGTTTCTCATTTTGTTATATCTTGAAATGTTTATTTTGACAACTTTATGCACTCTTCTCACTGTTTTGGGGGGAATAGGATTAACATTAACTAGGCTCCTCCCGCTGCCATTCTGGAAGTCTTAGCCTTGTTCGCTTTCTACAGTTTTTTTTTGTTTTTTGTTTTTCTCAGAATTTCTATTTTTTAAAAATAATATTTATTTATTTATTTTTGGCTGCTTGGGATCTTAGTTGTGGCCTGAAGAATCTTTCATTGCAGTGGGAGGACTTCCCTCTAGTAGTGATTTGTGGACTCCAGAGCACACAGGCTCTACAGCTGTGATGCGTGGCCTTAGTTGCCCCATGGTGTGTAGGATTGTAGTTCCCTGACCAGGAACTGAACCCGCATCCTCTGTATTGGAAGATGGATTCTTAATCACTGGACCACCAGGGAAGTCCCTCTCAGACTTTTCTTACCTCTAGCTGTATAGGGTATTTCTTATCCCCAAGGTGAGAAAGGCCATTCCTGCAAGTGCTTAAATAAAGGATATTTTATTTTCTTCTTTTTTCACGTCATTTATATCTACTCAAGCACAGATTGTCATCAGTCTTATTGATAAATGTTCTTTAATTAGAATTGTAATATTGTGATTTACAACGATAAATATATGTTTGGTCTTGCTCTTAGTTTCTGCCACAAAGTTCCTGAAATACATGGAATAGCCTAAGGAGCAATAATTATGTCTTTTGCTATGATAATAAGATAATTTTTATACCCACACTTAAGACTGGGAGCTGACCACAAAGGTTCAGTTCAGTTCAGTTCAGTCTCTCAGTCGTGTCTGACTCTTTGCAACCCCATGAATTGTAGCACACCAGGCCTCCCTGTCCATCACCAGCTCCCAGAGTTCACCCAAACTCATGTCCATCAAGTCGGTGATGCCATCCAGCCATCTCATCCTCTTTGTGTCTTTCTCCTCCTACTCCCAATCCCTCCCAGCATCAGTCTTTTCCAATGACTCAACTCTTCGCATGAGGTGGCTAGTACTGGAGTTTCAGCTTTAGCATCATTCCTTCCAAAGAGCACCCAGGACTGATCTCCTTCCGAATGGACTGGTTGGATCTCCTTGCAGTCCAAGGGACTCTCAAGAGTCTTCTCCAACACCACAGTTCAAAAGCATCAATTCTTCAGCGCTTAGCCTTCTTCACAGTCCAACTCTCACATCCATACATGACTACTGGAAAAACTATAGCCTTGACTAGACGGACCTTTGTTGGCAAAGTAATGTTCCTGCTTTTCAATATGCTATCTAGGTTGTTCATAACTTTCTTACCAAGGAGTAAGCATCTTTTAATTTCATGGCTGCAATTACCATCTGCAGTGATTTTGGAGCCCCCAAAACTAAAGTCTGACATTGTTTGTTCTGTTTCCCCATCTATTTCCCATGAAGTGATGGGACCAGATGCCATGATCTTCATTTTCTGAATGCTGAGCTTTAAACCAACTTTTTCACTCTACTCTTTGACTATCATCAACAGGCTTTTTAGTTCCTCTTCACTTTCTGCCATAAGGGTGGTGTCATCTGCATATCTGAGGTTATTGATATTTCTCCCAGCAGTCTTGATTCCAGCCTGTGCTTCTTCCAGCCCAGAGTTTCTCATGATGTACTCTGCATGATCTTAGTTTTCTGAATTTCACTCATTATTAGAGAAATGCAAATCAAAACCACAATGAAGTATCATCTCACACCAGTCAGAACGACCATCATCAAAAAGTTTACAAATGAAAAATGGTGAAGAGGATGTGGAGAAGAAGATACCCTTTTACATTGTTGGTGGAAATGCAAACTGGAACAGCCACTATGGATAACAGTGTGGAGATTCCTTTAAAAACTGGGAATAGAATTGCCATATGACCCAGCAACCCCACTGCTGGTCATTCACACTGAGAAAACCAGAACTGAAAGAGACACATGTAGTCCATTGTTCATTGCAGCTGCTGCTGCTAAGTTGCTTCAGTTGTGTCCAACTCTGCAACCCCATAGACGGCAGTCCACCAGGCTCCCCCATCCCTGGGATTCTCAAGGCAAGAACACTGGAGTGGGTTGCCATTTCCTTCTCCAATGCATGAAAGTGAAAATTGAAAGTGAAGTCTATCAGTCATGTCTGACTCTTAGTGACCCCATGGACTGCAGCCTACCAGGCTCCTCTGTCCATGGTATTTTCCAGGCAAGAGTACCGGAGTGGGGTGCCATTGCCTTCTCTGGTTCATTGCAGCACTATTTACAATAGCTAGGACATGGAAACAACCTAGATGTCCTTTGGCAGATGAATGAATAAGGACACTGTGGTACATATACACAATGGAATATTACTCACCTACAGAAAGGAATGCATTTGAGTCAGTTCTAATGAGGTGGATGAAACTGGAGTCCATTATACAGAGTGAAGTCAAAATATGAACATATATATGCAGAATTTAGAAAGATGGTACCAACAATCCTACATACAGGGCAGCAAAGGAAACGCAGATATGAAGAACAGAATATTGGACTCAGTGGGAGAAGGCAAGAGTGGGATGATTTGAGAGAATAGCATTAAAACATGTACATTACCATGTGTAAAACAGATGACCAGTGCAAGCTCAACGAATGAAGCAGGGCACCCAAAGACAGTGCTTGGGGACAACCCAGAGGGATAATGTGGGGAGGGAAGAGAGAGAGGGTTCAGGATGTGGGGGACACATACCTGTGGCCAATTCATGTTGATGTATGACAAAAATCATCACCATATTGTAAAGTAATTATTCTCCAATTAAAATAAATTAATTTTTAAAAAAAGAATTTATAAGGCTCTCCATTGCCTACAGGAAAGCACAACCAGCAATTTGTTGCTGTTTTTAGCTGGGGCCATAGCTGGGGCCAGACGATGAAGACCCCTTAATGCCATTCAAAGAATTCTGGCTTTCATCTTGCAAGCAATAGGAAGCCATAGAAGGTTTAAAACAAAGGAACAGCACATAAGATTTTTGTGTTATTTTTATCTGAAATTATATAGAAGGCAGACTTGGAGACAATGAGGTAGCAGAAGACTGGAGACAAAGAAACTAGTTCAGAAGCTATTTTAAGAGTGAAGTAAGGGATGAGGAGGAGAAATGGAGTGGTATCTAATCTACAAGAAATATGTATTTTGGTTCTGGTGGTGGTGGTGGTGGTGAAATGAGTGATCCAGGTTACCAATTTTGAAACAGTCCCAGCTGTTAATGATGAAGATGTAATAGCCTGGGTCTTCTCTGCTCTCCTGATGGAGGTGAGATCACCCCAGGTTGCTCACCCTATTAGCATTTCATAAGCTGTTGAAGAACTTGGGCCATGAGCTGAAGTTGAGCTTCCTAAGTCTCCCAATATCCAGGATTAAATCAAATGCATCGCAGTGATCAGCATGGCCTTTGGGCTTGTCACACTTAACAGCATTTCCTACCTCTGCATCCTGAGAATTAGATCTTCCCCATGGAGGCAATCATATGCATTTAACACTTGGATGATAAATTCTTTCTTTTTTGGTTTTTAAAATTAAGAGGGCTGAGTAAGGCAGCAATTCCAGGTTGTGTGAGAAGCTGTAATACCGATTGGTCTTGTGGGCTCTGGCTGATTTTCTCCAGCTCCTGACTCCCAGGGCAAAGTTCTCTCCATCATGCTATGGGCGAGATGGTGAACACCCAAAATGGGTACAGCTGGGGCAGAAGAAGCTGAAGTAAACAGTCCCATAGGGCAAGATTTTTGTTTCCTGGCATTTAAGCTTTTAATATAATTTTATAATACAAATAAATTAGATCTACTTGCAGAAGCCAAGTTAAAAGAGAATTTTAAAAAACTTCAGCAGAGGCTACAGAGGCCTCACCTATAGTACATGGCTATTAAATATAAATAATCTATATCAGGGATAGTAAATACATGACAAATAATTTGAAATATAATCTGAATAAAGCCCATCATCCAATGAGGTTTATTCTTTGTACTACATAAACTATTTTAAATTTTACCAGGTGTCTCAAAAAACTGTCAAAGAAGGATATGCAATTTACTTAAAGTAGAAAATGTTTAACATTTCTCTCCCCAGGACTGCCTCTTTCAGTGTTCTTCACCTAGAACATGACTTGTCTTTAAAAATTTCTCTTTCCCACTCTGGACCCTCAACTCTCAAAAATGCTTATTGATATTATGTGACCAATCTCTCTCTCTCTTCTCTCCCTCTTTAATTATCATTTCTTAGAGCTTATTATGTATTTCCTCTGGCTTCTCTGGTTTCTTTCATTTAAAGTGTTTTTCTGCTTTATTTTTTACCCAAATGCCATACAAAAAAATCAAAGGGCAGAAAGGCAGACTGCAAGAATAGATACAGTGATCATTTTTGTCCCTGTTATGCATTCATATTTTTATACCTGTTGTAGGAGAAACCAAGAATAATATGAAATATATCACTAACTTTGAATATCATCAGAATTAGGCAGTGATTAGGAACATGAGCTTCAGAATCAGAAGAACTTGTGTTAAAGATTCTCAGACTTCCCTGGTGGTGCTTTGGCTAAGATTCCATGCTCCCAATGCAGGGCATCTGGGTTTGATCTCCGGTCAGGGAACTAGATTCCACAAGGAGCAACTAAGTGTTACCATGCTGCAACTAAGAACCAGTGCAGGGAAATAAATAAATATTTTTTTAAAAAAAAACCTCTGGCTCTGCCATTTACTCCTTCCCTTGGTTTCTCTATCTCCATATGCAAAAGGACATGTATTAGGATTGCTGGATAATTCATGTAAAGTGTTCAATATAGTTCCTGGGAACTTTTATTATAATTATTGAATGAGGTATCTTATGAATATTTTATTATAATTATTCATACAAATTATGAGTGTTTTCATTCAATTATTCATTCTTATCTTGAGGGAAAATGGTCTGTAGGAATTTAGCCCAGGACAATCCTTCCTATTGGCACAAGACGTTAAACAATCCAGAAAACAAGTTACTTTCCATCCTCAACCCTAGAAAGGTAAACGCTATTTTCCCCATATGTCATAAAGCATTCCTGCCTTCTCATGTGGTCACATGCTCAGTAAAATTCCTGGCAACTCAACACACATCAATGGATTTAGTAATGGATTGTTTAAACAATGAATATCTCAGGGACACCAGATGCAAACCAAACAGCTATGAGCCTGAAAGTCTGCCTGTGATAAAATGAAGTATGTGCACATCTCCAGTCACTCCTGGACCTACTCTGTCAACCAACAGTTGTTTGTATGTTAGCAACCCACATGAGCTCTCTTTCCTCATCAGCTGGCAAAGTAGGTGGTTCACTGGCTCACTCATTCATTGGACATTTTTGAGCTCCCATTGTGTGCCAAGCATTGTGTGGAGTGCAGGACACACAGAGGAAAGAATAAGAGTATAATGCTAGGGAGGTTTTCTTCAGCAGGGCAGAAGTATCAGACTAGTGAGCCTCAAACAACAGAATGTACATACAGCTCCACTGAGAACCTTGTTAAATTGCAAGTTTTGATTCAGTACCTCTGGGACAGNGACACACAGAGGAAAGAATAAGAGTATAATGCTAGGGAGGTTTTCTTCAGCAGGGCAGAAGTATCAGACTAGTGAGCCTCAAACAACAGAATGTACATACAGCTCCACTGAGAACCTTGTTAAATTGCAAGTTTTGATTCAGTACCTCTGGGACAGGCTGGAGTTTTCATTTCTAATAAGCTCCCAGGTAATATTCACACCATTCACCGTGAAGTTCACTACTCAAAGTGTAATCCTCAGACCAGGAAAATGGGTAGGTTGTCAATTTAAGGACACCTGTTAATCCAGTTGAATTAGCTCCCTCCTGTGGTGTTTTGTTAAGATTCCCAAGCACGCATAGCTATGTCCATTTGGTTAGGCAGCAGGATCAGAGGGAAGAATGTGAGATGCTTATGTGAAAATGGCTATCATTTTAAGGAGGGAAGAACCCAAGATATCAGATTTGTTTGATTTTTCTGAAAGCTGAAAGCTCAGAAATAGCAAATTCCCAATTTTAAATGTTTCCCTGTCACTTCCCAGACTGCCCTGCTGAGGAAGGCTAGAGGTGGAGGAGGACAGTGGGAAGAGGGTGAGAGCCATACCATAGCCAGCTGGATGCAGAACCAGACTTCACCCCTTTCTAACTAAGTCACTCAGCTCTAATGAGGAAACCTTGTGTTTCAATCTCTAAATCTCAAAAATGGGAATGCTTATCATACCCACATCAGAGGCCTGCTGTATTTCATGAGATGATTTGCAGAAACCATCTAGCACAGTGTCTAGGTGACCATTCAATGGTGTGTGTCATTATTGTTAATAATAAAACTGGGATCCATGATAAATATTCTTTATCAGTGCTTTGTCAAGACATGCTAGAGAAAGATAAATCTAAATTAGAGCCCATACTCTCACTCATGTGGTTTTAAATCAGACCCATAATGTGTGAGCATAGGTGTTCTGTAGTTTGTTTTCTCTGCTAACATGAGAAAAAAAATGATTCAAAGGAAGAGAGAGAAAACAATCAGTATTTGAAAGTGAATGAAGGGCATCCCCCTCCTCCCCAGCCCTTTTTTTTTTTTTCTTACTTTGACATCTCAGTGTTTTTTTTTTTCTTTTAGCTGTGAGTTCTGGGATAGGTGATAACTGCCAGTAATAGGATTAGCATTGATTTCTTTAGCAAGAACAGAGATGTGGCAGTTTCAGCCATTTCCTGAACTGCCAGCTTTGAAATATCAAAAAAAAAAAAAAGAGAGAGAGAGAGAGAGAGAGAGGGAGAGGGAGTAAGAGAAGAAGAAGAAAGAAATGAAAAGAAAGAAATCTGTGGGGTGGGGGGTGGATACAGCTTTTAAAGAAAAGGGAGTGTGTGTGAATCAGACCATGCATGTCTGTGTGTGGGTGCGTGGACACACGTGTGCACACAGAGGGATTCAGGATCGCTTGGATACATGTAGTTCATGCCAATGTTTTGTTGTTCAGTGATAAAGGATCAAAAGCTCTGTTTCTATTCTACTTCAAAATAAGGTTTTAACATTCATTTGGCTTTCTTTTTCTTTCACTTGTGAACATATTTACCAGCTGATCTTTCATAGCTATCCCTGAATTCTGACTTTTGTAACCTTGAAATTCAAACAAAGGAAAGAAGTGTCTCAGAGAAAGACTGTACAGGGGACCCTGCCAGACTCATACCCCCTGGGATTCCATTTCTCTGAAACTAAGTTCACATGAAGCTAAAATACAGGATCAAGTTCACCAAATCTCAACCGACGTGTCTCCTTAAAAACAGCTGATGGACCTCCTGCAGAAGGGGACCCACGTCTTGACATCCCAGCCAAGGAGCTGGGAGTCTGCCTCTTTCCCAAAGGTACTGAACACAAATTCAAGCAGGACTGAGGAACTACTCACCACTTTCTGATGCTAGAACTAAAGAGAGAAACATGGGACAAAGGGGACTTCATCCACAGCCTCTGAGTTACTTTGAAAGCAAAACTAGTGTAAAACAAGGATGTGAGGTCAAGATACCAGGTCAATCACGTAAGTCAGAACTTGAGGCTCAACAATTTAGATATAGAGAATTTTCTAGAAGACAGAAGTAGAGGAAGGGGTAGTGACAGGTGGTTCTCTTTGATGTCTCCTTAAGTTAGATATATCCAAATCAATACAGGCGGTTTCGGGGTGAAAATCATTTTAAGGAGCAAACCCATTAAGCCAGTTAACTAAGAATTTTGCTTAGCCAATTATTTTGTCGATTATGATATCATTTGTGATGATTATCATTATTTGTGGCTATTAATTGAAAGGGAATTATATACCAGAGATAAGTCCCCTGTATGTGCTTGTTAACATTTTAATCTTCATAAGAAACTAACATCCACCTTACATCTTACAGACCAGAAAACTTTAGCTCAGGTAAGTTAAGTGACTTGCCCAACATCATACAGCAATGAATTAATAAAGCCTGTATTTAACCCCAAACATGGATGATTCCCACGTCCAGGATCTCTTTCATTACATCATTGTCTCAGTATAATTTAACCACCTTACCTTTAAGGGTGTAACATTTACATTGGCTGAGACACCATTTAATGGGAGCCATTCCTCCCTATTCATTTATTCATTCACGCACCATGCAATTGGCATCATTTGGGTACCTGATATATGTCATCTACAGAGATAGAACACTGAATTCAAGGATGAATCAGTCAAGGTTCCTGACACAAAGTACTTAGAGCCAGGTGGAGCAAACTGACCCAAGCATAGTGCAGAGGAAAGAAGAAGCTGGACAGTACCATCACAAAGATGGGGTTCCATTTGAACCTGGAGGTTGAGTAAAAATTTATAGGATATACACATCAGAGTAAGTAATTTCTAAGCTGCATCTTATCAGCAGCTTCAAAACTCGCAAAGGCAAAAAAATCCTATTGAACTATGTATGCACAACATGTTCGCAACAAGTTGAAAAGATCAAATATTAACTTAAACTGTTCAGCTCAAACTGTCAAGTAATAATTTAACTTGCCGTTTATTCTCATTGAAATAAGGTTTGACAGTATATACACATTTTAAAACAGCATTTATGCTTTTCTTTCTCATTTGTAATGCTATTCTTTAGAAGAAAAAAACTGGAAAATTAATATAAGTTAATATACATTAATAGATATCTATATTTATGTGTTTATTTTTTCATATGTACACATATATGAAATTTTAAATCACTCATAATCCTGCTACTCAGAGTTATCCAGGATTAACATCTTGGAATACATTTCCTTCAAGTGTATTTCTATACAGCTATCTATTTGGTTCACAGAATTAGATTTATAATATGTATCATGTATTTTAATATTTTACCCACATTACTATCTTTACAATGATTATTTAACACTTTCCTGTGTGATTAAACTTTCTCTGACAGTCTAATTTCTAATGGTTCCCTAGCATTCACCCTTATAAGTCCCATTCCATCCCTACTCTATAGAACAGGTAGATACTTTTCTTTTTGTTGTTGTTACGTTATGCATTGTACTGCAAAGAGTATCCTGGTGTACAGATTTTTGTGTGCATCTATAATTATTTCCTAAAGATCAATTCCCAGAGGCATTATTACCTCATGAAAAGTTTAAAACCATTTTAAAGTTTTTGGTGTATATTTCTAAATACATATTCAGAAACATAGAATCAATTTGCCCTTCCAGAAGCAGTGTAAGTGTGCCCATCTGCTGAATTTTCACCAATATTGGATATTTCCATTTAAACCACTTTAAAAGTATTTCCCAATTGAGTAGGAAGAAAATTGTATCTTGTTTTTATTTGCTTATCACTGAATACTGATGAGCTTAGCAATTTTTCATACATTTATTATCCACTTATATTTCGTTTTCTGTCATTTATTCATGTCCTTTGCCTATTTTTCAGTTTCTAGGTTTATCTTTTTCTTATTGATTGGTAGGCGTTCCTTATGGATTAAGGATATTAACCCTTTGTTTGTCAAATATGCTGACACAGCCTTAAACACTAGTTCAAACACAACATATTTTCCAGTCTTTAAAGTTCAACTCAGATTTCCGCAAATCCAAATAAGCCAGCCATTCTCTGTGCCCTGGCTTCCAAACACACAAAGCCTATTCTTCCTGTGGCTCTCTGAGCCTACACCTGCAGCTCTGGAGTATATTATGATTTGCATCTTAATTTGTTAAGTGTTTCCTTTGTGCTGCTTGTCCCCATCCTAACCCTCCCAAACTGATGTTCATTGAAAATAATATGCCATCTAAATCTTCTCTTTTTGCTATCTTCATTTTTTACCAAATAGCCAATTATTTCTACCAAATAACCAATTATTATTTCTCCAATTATTATTTCAACTGTCTTCACACAGTTCCCTCTTTAGTCTAGATACAAGAGACCATAATTTCCAAGTACTTCTCTAAGAACATGAGTCTGATTTTTGTCTAACCTTCAATTTTAAAGTAATGGCTTTTAAGAATAGCACCAAGGCCATAAAAATGTAAACATGGTCAATATGAATGGAACCTAACACTTATTTCTTCATTAGCATAAACTGCACCACCTGTGACTGTTTAGTAACAATAACAAAAGAGCTTTTCTCTTTTGTAGAGAAAAGACAGGAAGATCTGAGTGACAGTGCATCCTGGAGATGGTGACATTTCATGAACGCTCTCTAACCCCTTTGTTAGAAAGGCAAATAGAAAGAATGGGAGATGATTCTATTTCTTTCTGGCCTAATTGCTCTGGATTATGTTTATCAAATAAAATACAGATCATTCTATTAAATTTAAATTTCAGATAAAGAATGAATAGTTTTAAATAGAAGTACGTTCTACACTTTTGAAATGCAAATTTAACTGAATATAAGGTATTTTGGGGGCTTCCTTGGTGGTTCAATGTTAAAGAATCCATCTGCAATGCAGGAGACACAGGTTCGATCCCTGGGTTGGAAATATCTCCTGGAGAAGGAAATGGCAACCCACTCCAGTACTCTTGCCTGGGAAATCCCATGGACAGAAGAGCCTGGGGGGCTACAGCCCATGGGTTCACAAGAGTTGGATGTGACAACAACAACAAGGTAATCCGATTTGCTAAATCTGTCCACCTGACTGAATAAAAACCCTCTGGGCACTGGGAATTCAAAGAGAAGTTTTAAGAAGAGAATTTAACTGAGTAAGCAGAGTAAGCAGAGACAAAGCCATTTGAAATTTGTATATTCTATCTATTGGCAACACTAGATTTGAAGTAATCTCCCATTATTAAAGGAGGAAACTTTTAAAAAAGGAAAAAGAAACAAAAACAGCATCCTGAAAATCCCAAGTAAGACAAAACTATGAAAATGATTTCCTGTAGGACCTAGAACACACTCCTAGAAAACCGTTCAGTATTCTTAATTGGATACAGGAAGATTGAACCTCTATAGAACAGGAATAGAAACCTATGAGGTACAAGTGAATCAGGAAGAGATCAAAAGGGAGATAAATAAGGCGAGGAATTAATGAAAAGAGACCAAAAAAATTAATTAACAGCTTTAAAATTTCCTTTGACTCAATAAAAGATAGAACTACTTTTAAAACATGAAGTTTTTCATGTAGAAGAAAAACTTAGGAAGCTCTCTTAGAACATAGAGGAAAAAGACACAAAAAAAAAAAAAATGAGAGAGAGAGAGAATCATTGCTTTGAAGCCAGAGAAATAGGATAAACAATGTTAGAACATTGGACAAGACCATTAGGACAAGATAGTATAAAAATAGGGTTGAAGGTGCTGGTTTGGGGTAAGATGAAGTAAGCATACTTCTTGCTCTTGCACTGAGTGCAGCTTTAAAATCCTAACAGAAAATTCTGAAAATTATACAGGAGCATGCAGACCAGAATTCAGAGTATCTCTGAAGCAGTGATTACCCACAAATATTCCTCAATCTGATCTCAGTGCAGCCCCAAACCCAGAAGTTGGCACCCAGGTAAGGGAATGCTCCAGCAACAGCTTCCAATTTCTGGTTCCAGAATAGGGAAATGGAACTCCTAATGCTCATTTAGACTATGGAAATCCTATTTTCTTTTTCTTTGCTCCATTCTTGAGCACCCCAGCCTCCAAGCAGACCCACAGTGGTAGCAGCAATAAAGTCCCCAGGAGACAAAACTGTGAAGGGAGGGTAACTTTCTTCTACTAATAGAGTTGTATTCCTAAAAGGATGAGGCAAATTACCCATATCTCTCTCCCCGTCTCGCCCTCTGTTTTCTTCCTGCTCTTCTTGCTTGATTTTGGACATAGTAGCTGAGGTAGGTAGAAGGCTACTAAACTAAAATCCCAGCCTTCAGGATTGAAAGATTTAAATAATAGATCTATTATTAAATAGACATCTATTATTAAATCCTTTCCAAAATGATTGATTGACTTAACAATTCCACTCAGAATATCCATAGTAGTCTTTGTAGGTAGAGACAAATTAATTCCAAAAGTGTTTATAGAAAGGCAAAGGAATTAACAGAGGTAAAACAATATTTTAAAGAATAATAAATCTTTAGGACTCATACTAGTCAATTTTAAGATTTGTTACAAATCTATAGAACTCAAGACAATACAAACTGGCAAAGGGATAGACACATAGATCAATGGAACAAAGCAAATAGTCCAGATATACACCCAAATAAATATGGTTAATTGCTCTAATTCCACCTAACAAATTTCAAAAATAAAGGCCTATAAGGATCGAACTGTTTACATGTAACTTAACCAAATCCCAGAACAACATTCAAGAACCTGGCACCCAACAAGGAAAAACACATGATGTCTATCATGAGATAAAAAATTACTATGCGTGTAAGGAAGCAGGAAAAGACAACTCAAATGAAATGTCAGTCAATGTACACTAACTCAGATCAGTCACAGATACTAGAATTTGCAATTAGAAATTATCCCAAATGAATAAATAGAAAATAATCATAGCAATAACAACAACAAGCAAGACATTGGTGCTCTAAATAACAAATTCAAAAGCCTGTTTATATATGACATTGGCCTCCCTAATGGTGGGATGTGGAAAGGAAAAAAATGTTTAAATATATAATGACTGAAATTTTCCAGATTCAATGAAAGCCATAAGTCCACAGATTCAAAAGCACAGACACATGAAGAAATGTACACTGTTGCCTCAAAATTGATTTGCTAATGGTAATAAAGATAATCCATTTTTTAAAAAGCTCTATACTGAGGAGTATAGATAAGAACTACAGTAGTTTTCTTTTCAGAAAGCAAGAAGATAATGGATCAATCTTTAAAGTATTAAAGAAAAAAATTAGGATTTTGAGATGAACAGATACAAAGTACTATGTATAAAATAGATAAACAAGTACCTATTATATAGTACAGGGAACTGTTAATATAGTCAATATCTTAAAATAACATATAATAGAAGAGAATCTGCAAAATACATATATAGAGAATAAGTATATACATATATAAGTTGCTTTGCTCTACACCTGAAATGAACACAACATTGTACATCAACTACACTTCAATTAAAAAGAAAAAAAGAAAGAAAATCAACCTAGAATTTGTACCAGCAAAAATATCTTTCAGAAACAAAGTGTATTTGAAGGCGGAAATTTTGATTTTTTGAGAAAAAGCATAAGAATTGATCACCAACAGATCTATGCTGCTACTGCTAAGTCACTTCAGTCGTGTCTGACTCTGTGTGACCCCATAGATGGCAGCCCACCAGGCACCATTGTCTCTGGGATTCTCCAGGCAAGAACACTGGAGTGGGTTGCCATTTCCTTCTCCAATGCATGAAAGTGAAAAGTGAAAGGGAAGTCGCTCAGTCGTGTCCAACTCTTTGCGACCCCATGGACTGCAGTCCACTAAGCTCCTCCGTCCATGGGACTTTACAAGCAAGTGTACTGGAGTGGGTTGTCATTGCCTTCTCCAACAGATCTATATTACCAAATAATAGTAATCAGTTAAAAGAGATTCTTTACATTGAAGGAAAATGATGTAACTTGTGAATATGGATCTAAACAAAGAAATAAAGAGAATATGTCCATTCAAATACTTGTATATCAAAGTTCATAATAGCTAAAAATTAGAAACAATCCAGATATCCATTGATAGGTGAATGGATAAACAAATTCAAGATATCCATACTATTAATTCAATTCAACATAAATTTAAGATAAATACTATTAAGTTGGTGCAAACATAATAGCGGTTTTGGACCGTGATTTTTAAATTATTATAACTAGACTCAAACTTTATTAATCAAACTAGGAACCATTACATTTTTATCAAGGAGAAAAAAGTTTATTCCTGTAGCATAAAAATCTGTGTTTTGGAACTCGAACTCTTGGAAAGCATTTTTGGCCTTCTGCTGGTTGTGGAAGCATTTTCTCTGCAAAGAATTGTTGAGATACTTGAAGTGGTTATCAGTTGGCAAGAGGTCAGGTGAATACGGCAGATGCGGCAAAACTTTGTAGCCAGATTAGTTCAACTTTTGAACCACTGGCTGTGCCGCGCAGTCAGGCATTGTGGTGGAGAACTGGGCCCTTTCTGCTGCCGATGCCAGCTGCAGGTGTTGCAGTTTTCAGCGCATCTCATTGATTTGCTGAGCATACTTCTCAGATGTTACGGTTTCACCAGGATTCCGAAATCTAGTGGGTCAGACGGGCAGCAGACCACCAAATAGGGACCATGACCTTTTATTGGTGCAAGTTTAGCTCTGGGAAGTGCTTCGGAGCTTCTTATCAGTCCAACCACTGAGCTAGTTGTATACAATCCATTTTTAGTCACACGTCACAGTCCATTTGAGAAATGGTTGATTATTGTTGCATAGAATAAGAGAAGATGACACTTCAATATGACAATTATTTCTATTTCTGGTCAGCTTATGAGGCACCCACTTATGGAGCTTTATCACCTTTCCAATGAGCTTCAGCTGCTGAACAACCACGGAATGGTCGATGCTGAGTTCTTCAGCAACTTCTCGTGTCGTTTTAAGAGGATCAGCTTCAGTGATGGCTCTTAGCTGTTGTTGTCAACTCTAGTGGCTGGCCACCTTGCTCCGCATCATCTAGGCTTTTGTCTCCTTTACAAAACTTCGTGAACCACCACTGCACTGCACTTTCATTAGCAGCTCCTGGGCCAAGTGCATTGTTGATGTTGCAAGTTGTCTGCTGCTTTACAACCCATTTTGAATTCCAATGAGAAAATTTCTCATTGCTTTTTGTCTAATGTCATTTCCATAGTCTAAAATAAATATAAAATAAACTGCAAGTAATTCTGTTAGCAAAAAAATAAATAAATAAAGCAAGAGATCCTCTTGCTTTAAAAGCAATGAAAATGATATATAACAGAACCACATTTGTTTAGAATGTATTCCAATATCAAATAGCAAGTTTTAACAATGCAAAACCGCAATTACTTTTGCACCAATCCAATACTTTGGCCATAAAATAAATGAATTAATAATATTGATACATGCAGTATTGATGAATCTCAAGATCATGCTAAATGAAAGAAACAAGATAATAAAAGAGTAAATACTATATATTACATTTATACAAACATCTAGATAAAACAGTTAATTCTATAGGGACAGAAAGATCAGTGGTTTACTGGAGATGGGAGGGGTGAGATGGAAGGGGAGAAATAGAGGAATTACAAAGAGGCAGAAAAACTTATGGGAGCAATGGATACATTCATTATTTTAATTGTGATGATGTTTCATGGCTGTATATATATGTCTAATTTATGAAATTGTAAACTTCAAATATGTGCAGTTTATTACATGTATATTAAAACTTCAGTAGATATCCACTGGATCATTGAAAAAGCAAGAGAGTTCCAGAAAAACATCTATTTCTGCTTTATTGACTACATCAAAGCCTTTGACTGTGTGGATCACAATAAACTGTGGAAAATTCTTCAAGAGATGGGAATACCAGAATACCTGAACTGCCTCCTGAGAAATCTGTATGCAGGTCAAGAAGCAACAGTCAGAACTGGACATGGAACAACAGACTGGTTCCAAATTGGGAAAGGAGTACATCAAGGCTGTGCATTGTCACCCTGCTTATTTAACTTCTATGCAGAGCACATCATGCAAAATGCCAGGCTGGATGAAGCACAAGCTGAAATCAAGATTGTTGGAAGGAATATCAATAACCTCGGATATGCGGATGACACCACCCTTATGGCAGAAAGTGAAGAAGAACTAAGTTCAGTTGAGTTCAGTCACTCAGTCGTGTTCGATTCTTTGCGACCCCATGAACTGCACCATGCCAGGCCTCCTTGTTCATCACCATCTCCCGGAATTCACTCAGACTCACGTCCATCGAGTCCGTGATGCCATCCAGCCATCTCATCCTCGGTCATCCCCTTCTCCTCCTGCCCCCAATCCCTCCCAGCATCGGAGTCTTTTCCAATGAGTCAACTCTTCGCATGAGGTGGCCAAAGTACTGGAGTTTCAGCTGTAGCATCATTCCTTTCAAAGAAATCCCAGGGTTGATCTTCAGAATGGATTGGTTGGATCTCCTTGCAGTCCAAGGGACTCTCAAGATTCTTCTCCAACACCACAGTTCAAAAGCATCAATTCTTCAGCACTCAGCCTTCTTCACAGTACAACTCTCACATCCATACATGACCACTGGAAGAACGATAGCCTTGACTAGATGGACCTTAGTCAGCAAAGTAATGTCTTTGCTTTTGAATATACTATCTAGGTTGGTCATAATGCTTACAATAGTTTAAAATAAGTTTTCAGATACTTTGGTGAGATGATCCAACTGAGCTTAGAGAATGTGAATAGAATTTTTTAAATGGCATTTTTGTATCCAATTCAAATTAACAAAGCTTGGAAGTTTGGGAGTTCGTGTAAAAAAATAAATAAATACAAAATAAATAAATAAATAAAATTAAATTTAAAAAAAAAAAAAAAAGAGCCATTCATTACTGACATATTCTTTTCCCAGCCCTAACTTCATCACTGTCAGTCATACTTTTATTTAAGCCCCTGACTTCAGGGTGTCATGAGCCCCGGTCTTCCTCTGTAAAATGGCAAATGCGCATGGATTTGGGGCTCAAAGGAGGGGCCAAATACAGGACACAGTCCACAGCTCTTCTTCCCTCAAGGCCAGCCAACCTTTGTCATTAAAGTTTCATCACATTTAAAAAGTCCCGCAAACTAGGCAAGATGAAGGTTTTCACAATTGTTCCAAGTCCTACCAGTTTCAGTGTATGTTTAAACATAATCTTAACTCCAGGTCAATACTAAATATCACACAATATTCATGGGAGTGAAGAGTTATCACCAACTCCTTGGTATTTATTTTCATTTAAAGGCTAAACATCTGTGTTTCAGGTAAGATGACTGGCCTTAGTTAAAGACAACAGTGATATGATAAATGAAGTCCTACCAGTTTCAGTGTATGTTTAAACATAATCTTAACTCCAGGTCAATACTAAATATCACATAATATTCATGGGAGTGAAGAGTTATCACCAACTCCTTGGTATTTATTTTCATTTAAAGGCTAAACATCTGTGTTTCAGGTAAGATGACTGGCCTTAGTTAAAGACAACAGTGATATGATAAATGAACTCCTATCAGAGTATCTAAGGCACTAGCAGGCACTTAACAAATGTTCACTAATTAGTTTACTAAATGCATTAATTAGCCAGTTAATAGATACATAGGGTTCACAACAGATTGTATTTCACATCAGGAAATCCAACTTTGCTGACACTGCTGAACAAATAAAACCTGATTTCAAAATACAAAATATTAGGAAATGTGTATGATTATCCTTCATGAGATTAGCAATGTATTATTCTCCAGTAATACCTAGAAATGATTTTACTCATTCATTTATTTGGTCATTTCCACATAATGGTAGCTACTTCTTATATTAATAATAGGGCATGTCCCACCTCCATTTAGCCATCTCTTAGCAGAGCACACTGTCTCCAGTAATACTGAGGACACCCACGAGTGAGATGAATAAACTATGTCCTATTATTTACAGGCAACAAACTCAAGGTTAATTGTCTGGACTAGAATCCTAACTCCAACATATTCACCTGTATAACCTTAGGCAAATTTCTTAATCTCTCTCTGCCTTGATTTCTTCATCCATAAGATAGGGCTGATGATAACAGCACCCACCTTACAGGAATGTAGTGAGGACTCCAAGAGATTACAGTGAGCTGACAGGTATTGCATGCCCATAGTGTTATGCACTATTACCTGACTCTGGTATTGCATCATGATCAAAGCTTTCTGTCCATCTAATCTGTTACAATCAATCCACAGGACATCACAAGAGCAATTATTAGTCACCACAGTTCACAATTATGTCCAAGTCCTCTGGTTCTACTGGGAGTCAGCCATGACACCACAGCCTATTGTCACAGCCCTCCCAGGGACCCAACACATGATTCATCCACACCAACAATTGTACACGTGCATCACACACAAGCCAGTTGGTGCAGAGCAAAAGCAAATATGCAACAAGTTGATCTGGATTCAGTCCAGTCCGGTACATGGTTAGGGAGAAATCACTTTCCCTCACAGAGTCTGTTTTTCCATTTGTAAAGCTGAAATAATACCTACCTTATTGTAAAGGATTAAATAGCCAAAGTAAGAATACCTTTCAAATGCAAAGTGTGTTGCATGCTGGGTATTATTATTCATCTTGGTATCGCTAGCTTCGTTAATTCAAAAAATATTCGGTTCATTGCTGATTATTGCAGGCAGTGTAATAAGCATGAAAATAAATAACATATAGTAGCCAGAGCTGAATGCATATTTGTTTAATACATTATTTGTTGATTTATCAACTAGTATTGCTGAAAATATTTGGACTAGAGAACTTAGACCCAATTTGAAATGGATATAAGTTGTCATATTTCATTTTACCACAATGGACATGTTACCCTCATTTCCTCCGTTTGGAGACCCCTGGCCTTCCTGCCTGTTACCTTCTCAGACATGTGACTTCCTCTCCCCTGTGCACTTCCAGTGATCATGGACATCTATGACAAACTTGAATATGTTCTATTGGGATCATTAGTTGACTTCCTATAAAGCAGGCTTCCCTGGTGGCTCAGTTGGTAAAGACTCTGCCTGCAATGCAGGAGACCCGGGTTTGACCCCTGGGTCAGAAAGATCCCCTGAAGAAGGGAATGGCAACCCACTCCAGTATTCTTACCTGGAGAATTCCATGAATAGAGGAGCCTAGAGGGCTACAGTCCATAGGATTGTAAAGAGTTGGACATGGCAAGTGACTAATACACACAACACTTTAAAATGAGAGCTTCTTGAGGGTAGACCTATAAGTTTTAGGTTTTTAAATTAGGATCTTCAGTATTTGGCTCAGAATATTGCATAAAGTAGGTAGTTAGCAAAATGATCGTTTTTTTCTTTTCGGACAACAGCATCTGAGTGTGATGGAGAACCAATGTCACCATTCAGTTAAATCCTTTCAACCAGAAACCCTGTGAACACATTCTCTTTTGTACTAACACTTGGGTGTGTACCACCTCTGTGTATACAGAATACACCTGTCTGTACCTGGGCTAATGCCCCAGCCCCTGCTGGGAAGATCACATCTCAGGATATTCGGTAACCATTTAGTAAATGACAACTTCTGATGGCCTAAGCTTCCAGAAAGAGTTAATGCACCTCAAAGAAATAATCAGTATAACTTTCCAACCAGTAAAATCAAGCTCCTTATATTCTATTTAATTTCCTAGGAGTTTTTATATACTTATATATGTTCAGCAAACACAGCTCTTCACACATATACCAGCACTATATTTTTTTTTACAACATAAGGTTTTCTAAGATTGAGTAGTCTTAAACAACAGTATTTTATTATTTTAAGCACACCCACTGTGGAAACATTCTCAGAGCTCACTGCTTCTGCTATTGGAACATTTGTTTTTTATTCTGAATATTTCAGCACATCTATTTACCTGGCACTATATTTAGTACCACAGTGCCAAGATGGCATATATAAAGATTCAATTGCAATTCCCATCTGATGTCCCTTCCCTCTCCTTTTTACCCCCTTTTTTATGTCCACACTCTGAATTCAGCACAAAGTTGGTGTGTTTAATTTAAAAAGAAGTAAAACGCTCCAGGAGACGCCTCAGACCACTGCAAATCACCTACTTTATAGAGGCAGTAAAATTGTGTATCGGATTAGAAGTGATGCTGATCTGAAATTTATGATAACTTTTAATGGCATTATAATTTTTTTCCCTGTGCGCTCCATAACTGCGTCGTTTCAATGCACAGTGCAGTGAGATGAAATTTGTAAGAGAAGAACATTACCCAGGCAAGCCCAGGGGGAAAAAAAAGCCAGTGGAATAATGCAACAGCCCCACACAGGCGGATGGAAGCTATTCTTTCCATGCACGACGTAGAGGCACAAACTTCAAAAAGACCCTTTGAAATTAAAGGCAACCCAGGATACAGAATTTGCTGATAAAACTAGGAAATATGGTCGAAGCATCCTCTTAAGAAACCTGGTGCAGGTGGTTTCCTCACACTCCCTCACCACTTCTAGGTGTCTACACAACTCTCTGCTGATGGACACATCTGGGTGTCCTGAGCTATTTTTCTAGAACAAACAACTCTTCCCTAGGCTGGCCCAGTTTCCTCTGGGACAGCTCAACTCCTTACTGGTTCCAAAAGAGTATAATAAGGCATTCTTGATATCAGAGGCTGAAAAGTCTTGTAAAGTCCTGAGAAGCAGTTAAGAAACTGATGACAAAGAAAAGAAGGAACTTAATAACAAAGGGAGAGAAAAAGATGTGGAAGAACTTCAAAAAATTTCAATAGTAATGTTCACGTTACATTCTAATTTGAGATATGGGAAAAACAAACTCTCCAGAAAACTCCACAAAAGTCAAAAGCAAAGACTTCCTCTCAATGCCAAATCCCCTCTTCAACTCTTTTCTTCAGGGGTAATTCAGCCTCTGCTTGAATACTTCCAAGGACAAGAGGCTCATTACCAATAGAGGCAGCGTATGAACTCATTTTAAAATTCAGTGAACAGTGTATTAGGCATAGTGCCAATCACCAAGTGTTGGAATATTGTTGGAATATTTTTGAAAGCTTTTTTTAAAAATAATAATAACATGTATTAGTCTTTTTTATCAGAAAAACTATAAAGGTTCAGTATAGGAAATTAAATCTCCAAAATACAAAGCATGCTCTATGTGGTATTCTTGCCAAGAATGTTTATCATGAATCTCATGATGACCACGAAATCTGAAAACTATTCCAACTGGCCTAGACTAGATCAAAACAAACAAACAAAAACCCATGGGGGACTGTTCTTGTTTAAGAGAAATGACATCAAATGCAAAACATGGAAATTGATTAGATCTTGGATCAAAGTCAAAAGGTTACAAAGAGCATTTAGATGACTACTGACGAATCTGAGTATAGATTAATTCTTAGATGATATTATTCAATCAATATTAAAATTTTGGTTGTGATAATGCTATTATGACTTTGTAGGGAAATGAACTTGTTCTTATGATACATATTCTGAAATATTCAGGGATGAAATATCATGATGTCTGCAAATTACTTCCAAACAGTAGAGTAAAGATGGATAAGCCAATATGGCAAAATGTTGACAACTGGTGAATCTGGGTGAAGGGTTAACAGAGTCTCATTACCTTTCAACTTTTTGATTTTTCAAAATAAAAAGTGGGTTGAGGGGGGAATCTAAAAATAATGCCAGTTATTTCTGGATCAGTTGTTTACATTTTTCCTCTTTATCTTTTTCTGTACTGTGCAAATATTCCTGCAAGGACAGAAAGTCCTTGCCTTAGATTGGATAAAAGTCTGTCTATTGGTGCAAGTTTCTCCAGTGAAGCAGTAGGATGATGCCCCAGAAAGGGTGGGGCATGAGCATCAAAGACCCAAGTTTTGATCAGGTTTTCCATGGCTTGCTTCTTCATTTGCAAAATCAGCCCACCCTGTGTGGCTTCAGTTCAGTTCAGTTCAGTCACTCAGTCGTGTCTGACTCTTTGTGACCCCATGAATCGCAGCACGCAATTTCATGGCATTTATCAGTAGCCAACTGAGGGAGAGAGAAATCTAGCTGCATAAACATAAATCAAAATTTGACTATATTTAAATATATTTGATTTTAAATAAATGTGTATTTCTCTGAACTCAGTGAAAGCATTTATTACATGTTTGATCATATTAATTTTTTGCTTCTAACATGAATTATAGAACTTTCACAACAGAAGGACTCTGAAAAATTAAGGCATATCTCTACATATCATAAGCATATTGTTTATAAATAAAGGATATAATTAAAATCAGTGGACTCTAAAGTGTTGACTGCAGAGATAATAACTGTGTGCCATCAACTTGAAAAAGAAATGAATGAGCATGGGTTCCACTGATCATCTGCCTGTAATTAGGAAATTTAAGCTAATTAGAATGAGAGTGTTCATTTCAAACATTGTGATCCTGACATCAGAACACACTGCCTGAGTTATATCTATTAAAGCTTTAGGTTTTCTTTTTTGTTTGTTTTTCCAGTTTTATTGAGATATAATTGATATATAACACTATATTAAAAGTGAAAAACAATGATTTTATATATTTGTATATTACAAGATGATTATCACAATACATTTAGTTAATTTTAATCACCTCACACAGTTTTGTTTTTCCTTATGATGAGAACTTTTAAGATATGCTCTCAGCAATATTCAAATATATGATAACAGTATTTTTAACTATAGTCACCATGTCTTCCCAGAATTTATTTATCTTGTATCCGGAAGTTTGTACCTTTGTACCACATTTGCCCGTTTCCTCAAGCCCTGTCCTCACCTCTAGTGATTACCAATGCGTTCCCTGTTCCTACCAGTTCCATTTATTTTTTTAAGATTCCATGTGTAAGTGAGATCATGCAATGTTTGTTATCCCCTGTCCAGCTTATTTCACTTAATGCAATGCCCTCCATGTCCATCCATGTTGTCTCAAATGGTCGGGTTACTTTCTTTGTATGGTTGAATAATATTTCATTGTATTATAATACACTATATGTTTTTTATCCATTCATCAATCAATACATTTAGGTTATTTATTTCCCTATCTTTAAAGCCTCAAGTTTTCTGTTACCATTTCAGTTACTATTTTTTGTTACTATTTCCTATTATATCTAGCAAGCCTGTTGTAGAAAGAACAGTTCATGCTTATACACTAACTTATATACTTATACATAACTTATATACTTATACATAAACTATTAACACAATGCTCTATAATGCCACTTTTGTATCATCTATTATACATCTGTCTCTTATACACATCTGTCCCTATATACTATATGCCAGTCAAAAATCATGAAGCATGTTCCAAGTCCAACGTTGAGTACATGTTATTATACATAACTTATAACTTATATACTTATACATGAACTATTAACACAATGCTCTATAATGCCACTTTTGTATCATTTATTATACATTAAAGGGCTTCTCTTGTGGCTCAGCTGGTAAAGAATCCACCTGCAATGTGGGAGACTTGGGTGCAAGATCCACTGGAGAAGGGAAAGGCTGCCCACTGCAGTATTCTGGCCTGGAGAATTCCATGGACTGGGTAGTCTATGGGGTTGCAAAGAGTTGGACATAACTGAACAACTTTCACTTTCATTGCACATTAAAATTGGATAAACTTACTTAACATGAAGCTGAATATGGGTTTCTCTGGTAGCTGAGATGGTAGAGAATCCAACTGCAATGTAGGAGACCTGGCTTTGATCCCTGGGTTGGGAAGATCCCCGGGAGAAGTGAATAGTTACCCACTCCAGTATTCTTGCCTGGAGAATTCCATGGACAGAGGAGCTTGGCAGGCAAAGAGTCAGACACTACTGAGTGACTTTCATTTCACTACCTTAAAAGAAACTGATAGCAGTAGGGAAGACTTCAAAAACTAATTTTATATAATAAAAGAAATTTTACAAAATCTAGGTCAATTGTGAATAATTTGACAAGGATGTTTCCCATACAAAAGCAAATTAAATTTTGCTTTCTTGGTTCCTCAAAATGGAAATTTCCCCCACACTTTTCATTAGTTACTTTCTTTGTTTTTTTTTTTTTTTACTCAAAAAATTAAAAGCTTTGAAAAATCTCAATATATTTTATTTAAAAAAAAGCATTAATAGACTATGGGACAATACTACCAAAAGAAGAAAGTTTTGACATCAAATCATCACTTGTATTTTATCCTACTCATGTTTCTTTAATGAACTTCAAGAAATATTCACAAAAGTGTCTACAGCCTGCTCTCAAACCCTAAGCTAAAGCTTTGAAAAATCTCAATATGTTTTATTTTAAAAAAAGCATTAATAGACTATGGGACAATACTACCAAAAGAAGAAAGTTTTGACATCAAATCATCACTTGTATTTTATCCTACTCATGTTTCTTTAATGAACTTCAAGAAATATTCACAAAAGTGTCTACAGCCTGCTCTCAAACCCTAAGCTAGAGGTTCCAAGCATTCTCTTTTTAGATGATGTCTGAGGGCTGAGTAAAACAGAAAAGGACTTTCAGTTCTTAGTGTTTCCACAAAATCCATGCCTGTGGGGAGGGTATCTTCCAAGAAAAATATGCAAGATCCTAAATCTGGGTATAAATAAGTAATTCCAATATAATAGATGAAGTAGGTGGCTCTGGTAGCTATTAGTTGAATATTATTTAGCTATTACTTGTCAGAAATGAATGTGAACCATATTTGTGTGTGGATAACTTTTTATTTTTTATAAACAAATGATACAAAGAGACGCCGTTGTGGCATAATATCAACAAATTAACTCGTTTACGCAGTTTATTTGACCATGCATTGATGGTCACAGTATTCAGAACTCTGACATTAGCCACTGATGTATATTTGGAATTATGTATCCCCGTCCTTTTACACATACAGTTAAACCAGTTTTTTTCTTGTGTGCCTTATCCATACCATACACCAGAAAAAAAAAAAAAAAAAAAAAAACTTTGAATTAGTACTGTATAACTGTGATTTGAAGACCTGGTATCAAGGCACACTGCCATGTCATAGGTTGTTACATGCAGCAATAACTTTTGACTATTAGTAAAAAGCTCAAGTCATCTGCCTGTTCTTCATATAAATCAGGATGTATTTACTGCTATTGCTCCAATGCCATCATTTTTCTTAGTTGAATCACTTGTAACTTCCTGACTGAGAGACAAAGGGGGTATCCAGTTCCATATAATTCTGAGGAAGTACATGAGCATGAACTCCACAGGTGAATAATTTTTGACATGTATGTAACTGTGAAAGAAGAAAGAAAAATTGGTCATTGCTTCTATATATATCCTTCTACATGAACAAGACAAGAACTGACATTCATGGAGAACATGGCCTAGGAAATGACATTGGGATCCTGGTGACTTAAGGTCATTTAATGGGGTCACAAAGAGTCGGACATGACTGAGTGACTAAACTGAACTGAAAACTGAATTCAACAGATGCAATGGTAGTGCTCTTTCCCACCTCTATGGTCCAGGGAGAATTTATTTTTTCCTTTCTATTAGTATATAAATTCTACATCAGTTTTTCTAGTATATGAAATGTTGTGTGAATATCTGCCAGTAATTAAAAGCCTTTCATCCAAGTAGGTAATATATGAAAGTTAATGTATTGTTTATGAGTATATCAAGATCATTTAAAAACTATCTGTTGAGATATAAAGGTAACACTGAAGTGTAATGTTGCTAATGCAGTCTCATAGCCTGGAAAAGGCTTTCTTTTAATAGTTTTCTTCGTTTAACAGTTATTCCTTTGATAATATTCCCTCTCAACTACAAACATATTTTGTGGTTTGATGCAGTGAAGGGGAAATTTATTTCTTTGACACATTTATTCTTCTAATAATTACACATTTGTAAAAGTTTTGCCAAGTATCTATATATTCTTCAGTTTGCAGAGAGATTCAGTCTTATAGTTTTGTTTTTGTTTTTTTTTTTTTTTTTTTGTAATATGTAATCATTTAAATAGGTTCTCACTCCATGAAGCTATTGCTAAGATTTCTGTATAAGGACCTGCTATACAGCTGAGGTGCTCTATTCATTACTCTGTAGTGGGAAAAGAATCTTTAAAAGACTGAATATATGTTTATGTATAACAGATTCACTTTGCAATACACCTGAAACTGACAGAATATTGTAAATAAGCTATGTGTGCTTAGTAACTCGGTCCTGTCCAACTCCTTGCGACCGCATAGACTGTAGTCTGCCAGTTCCTCTGTCCATGGAATTCTCCAGCCAGGAATACTGGAATGGGTTTGCCATGCCCTCCTCCAAGGGATCTTCCCAACCCAGGGTTCGAACCCAGGTCTCCACTCCCATAAAAATATTAAAGAAAAAAAAAAAGGAATTGCATTTACCCTTCTAAATAAACTATAATTGGCATTTTCCATGGGAAAAAAAAAAGAAGAAGAATAAAGACTAGTTTTTAGCTGGGGGAAAACTTTCTTTAAACTGGAGCTTCCTGGGAGTTCTAGTAAAGCCCTAAGGCTAATGTCTACCTGTGGAATTTCCAGGGGCTCTGCAAGCCCTGGGATCACAGAAGATTCACATGATTAGAAAGGGAAAAAAATGTGTAGCATGAAGCTTAACTAACTTATCAATAGTAGATGTCCTTGACTGTAGTGTTAATTATGATTTGGACCTTATAAACCAGAGAACATTTACAAGAGAATAATTAGTTTGGAGATGCAGTATATGATCATGAAAAATATCTGCCAAACTCTCCCACAGAGATTTGAAAGCAGGGTATCCATCACAAATGTTTTGTTTTAATATTGAATAAGACCATCCTGACTTCAAACAAATTTTGATCTGTTTATTTGAAAATGTTACCCAACCAGGTCGAATTGTGATGCATTCTTATTGTAAAGACACTTAAAGTGTGCATTTTCCTCACTCATGGCCCATTTTTAACCACAGTTCCAAAGACAGCACCTACCAATGTAAGTGGAAGAAGTGGAAGAAGGCACGAGTTGGTCATCGCCTGGGAGGTAAGAAAGCCCACTCAGATGTCAGGATGTGTTGATTCCTTAAATAGAAAGCTACACGTAGGGTATGACTACCTGGTACAGAGTATCTGTATAATTTTTGTTTGAGATTATAAATGAGATTACAAAACACTTTGAGCATCAATTACTCACATGAATATTTCCAATGTGAACCTTTCATATCAAGTCTAAAGTCCCATCCTGTCATATGGGCTCTCTTAGAATAAAGCTTGAATAATTAAAACATGTCCTCTCTCAAATTAGTTCAGATGCTTGTTTGGCTTAATGTTTGATTACTTCACAGTTGACATTTTGTGGGCTAAACCCACTGAGGTTTTTCTGGAGTAGAGCCTGGAATATCTCATTTATCCCATACAATAATCCCACTAGTGATGATAATTTTCCCTGTTTTCTAAATGATGAAACTGATCCACAGTTTGAGTAATTTCCTGAGAAACAGTAGAACTGGGATTTTTATAACAAAATCCTTGTTCTTTTGTATCCCTCACCATCTGACCTCCAAAATTCCTTCTGTCAAAGGAAAGGAGTGGGGGTGAAAGCCTGTGAGAGGTACATTTATTTTACATAAAGCCACTTTCCTCCTCTGATGTTAACTTACTCTATTATCAAATATAGCTTTGTAGATCACAGATCAATGCCTTAAAAAGTGGAGATGGAAGTGTCTATCGGAGAAAACTGAACTAATCCCTGACCATCTCGAAGAACAATGAAAGAATGTACAAAAATATACAGAAAAACTTCTTTCCCCTTAGTAAATCTTCCATGAGCACATCCTCTGACCTGTTCCTCTGTTCATTCTCTTCTTCTTCAATAAAACTTTATGTCTTACTTTTGATTTCTGCAGAGGTATTAACTTCCCAATTCCTGACCTTCACTGAGATCATACCTCTTTAAATGGAATTGCCTTCCCTGTCAGTTTTGTGTCTTACTCAGCTTGGGCTACTGTAACAAAAATGCCATAGACTGGGTGACTTATAAACAACAGAAATTTATTTCTCACAGTTTTGGATGCTGGAAGTCCAGTTCTAGAAGGCACAGGTGGGTTCAGGTCTAGTGAGGGCCTACTTCCTGGTGCTTATAGCACCATCTTCTCACTGTGTCCTCATCTGGCAGAGGGGCAGAAGAGCTCTTTAGAGTCTATTATTAGGGCACTAATCTGACTCATGAGTACTCCATCCTCATAACTAAATCACCTACCCCAAATCCATCTCCTAATACAATCACATGGGGGATTAGGAATTATCACATAAACTGGTGGGGTGGGGGTGGGGGAGAGGATATAAACATTAGGTATATAGTACTTTGATATGATAGATTTTGTCTCTTTTCCTCCATTCAACACATAGTTTTTCCTCAAAGCAAAATTTTTTTATAAAGTAACAAATATTTGTGTGTGTTAAGTCACTTGAGTCATGTCCAACTCTGCAAGCCTATGGACTGTAGCTTTCTAGGCTCCTCTGCCCATGGGATTCTCCAGGCAAGAATACTAGAGTGGGTAACCATGCCCTCCTCCAGGGGATCTTCCCGACTTAGGATCAAACCTTCAGCTCTTGAGACTCCTGTACTGCCAGCAGATTCTTTACTGCTGAGCCACTGTCTATTGGATATGTATTTGTCAAACATTGTCCAAGGCAATGGTTGGCAACTGCTCCATTGACTAACTAGTTAATCACAATTGCACAATGCAATTCATGCCTATTTAACAAATTTAAATGTGGGAATTCTCTTGCAGTCCAGTAAGGTTAGGGCTCCAGTCTTCCACTAAAGAGGACATGGACTGGGGAAATATGATCTGGTATATGAGGCCATGTGACCAAAAAAATAAAAATTAAAGAATTTAAATATAAATTATATAGTACAAGCTTCTTGTGCATATACTGTATTCTAATTATTCTAATATTTTATATGTTAGTAAAGCACAAAACTAATTAAGAAAAATACTAAAAAAAAAGAAAAACAAAAAGGTCCTACATTATTTTTCCCTAAATTTTCTGAGCAAAGACCTTTGCAGAGCAATACCAGTGACAAGATTTTCCCAACCATCAGACCATATGACAATTTTCACCAGCATGTTAAATTCTAGTGTGGACTCCAAGGACCTTTGTTTCATATACATGACTAATTGGAGTAAAGTTGTCTCACTTCAAGAGTTCTTAATACTCTTGATAATTTTCTTAAATATCAACTGATACCATTTAATTTTTTAACTTTTACCTTTAAAGCCTTTTAAATTTGCAACAACTGCCAAGTGATTATGCTACATTGGCTTTCGATGTACTAAAAAGTTTGGAGAATCTCTTTTGCTCTAGTTATCTATAATTTTAAAAGGTTAAAGACTGGAATAAATAGGTTACTTAACCAGTTATTTTGCTGATAATTAATTGTATTTTTTCTTCTCTAGCCAGTATCTGAAGAGTTTCAGAATGGGGAAGGCTTTGGCTATATTGTGGCTTTCAGGCCCAATGGAACACGTGGCTGGAAGGAAAAAATGGTGACATCCTCTGAAGCTTCAAAATTCATCTATCGAGATGAAAGTGTCCCTCCTCTTACCCCCTTTGAAGTGAAGGTTGGCGTTTATAACAATAAAGGGGATGGACCTTTCAGTCAAATTGTTGTCATATGTTCAGCTGAAGGAGGTCAGTTTTATCATCCTTATTTTCATTTAACATTTTAATATTTATTTTGGTAACTGAATGTGACATTATTGTATTATTAGAAAATACAAATATGCCCGAACAGAAAATAAAAAACCCATAAAGCAAAACTTACCCATAAATTCACTAAACTTTTTAGATATATTTTTCCAAAATTTTTCCAAATAAGTTTTATTGAAAAAAGTTAATAATTCCATATATTAATACTTTCTTTATGTTCTTCATGCCCCGCTGATATATGGCAGATATCTTTCCATGATAATAACAATATTACTAATGCCTGTTATGTAGTCTATTCTGTTTACGTATGGGCATTTAACTATTCTTCTTTGGTTTGAAATTTAGATCATTTTCCATTTTAATCCACAAAAATTTAAATTTACATCAAATGAATTTAAATAAATACTCCAATAAATATTTGTTACTAATATCATACACAAAATATTGTACTGATAAAGAAGTATCAGACAGGATTTTTTGTTGCAAGCTTTTCACATATGGTATCATTAAATCCTCACAACATTCTTGACTAATAGGCATTATAATCCCCATTAAAGGGAAAGAGAAGTTGAAGCTCAGGAAAATTAAGAAACTTGCTGAAAAAGTTACATAGTTTGTAATTGAGAATTAAACCCATTGCTGCCAATCATTAAATCCTTGATTTGTCTATAGCAAGTTGCTATCATAGGCATAACCTTGTTCAATCTCAATATAAAACTACTAGGTAGTGAAACTGATAAACATCTTTTACTATTGTGATTTTCTAACTATTATTCACTTAATATCAGTGTATCATGATTAGTCAACAGAAAATAATAGAATTCTGTATCATTAAAGCTACCATTTAATAGGAAAAAAAAAAAAAAACTGCCAGATAAGGAGGACCTGTGCAGTATACCCATTTCTTAGACTGTAAGACATTGTGTTTATTTGCAGGGCCAACTGAAATTCTGCCCTTGAATTGAAGAAAGACTATGATCTTATTCATGGCTATAGTCAATAGCTGGTAGAGCTAGGATGCCAACTCAGGTTTCTACATCAAAATCTCTGGTTCTTTCAAGGTTTAGCACAGCTCGGTTCAGTCACTCAGTAGTGTCCGACTTCTTGCAACCCCATGAATCGCAGCACGCCTGGCCTCCATGTCCATCACCATCTCTCGGAACTCACACAGACTCATGTCCATCGAGTCCTTGATGCCATCCAGCCATCTCATCCACAGTCGTCCCCTTCTCCTCCTGCCCCCAATACCTCCCAGCATCAAAGTCTTTTCCAATGAGTCAACTCTTCGCATGAGGTGGCCAAAGAACTGGAGTTTCCAAAGAACACCCAGGGCTGACCTCCTTTAGGATAGACTGATTGGATCTCCTTGCAGTCCAAGGGACTCTCAAGAGTCTTCTCCAGCACCACAGTTCAAAAGCATCAATTCTTTGGTGCTCAGCCTTCTTCACAGTCCAACTCTCACATCCGTACATGACCACAGGAAAAACCATAGCCTTGACTAGACAGACCTTAGTTAGCAAAGTAATGTCTCTGCTTTTGAATATACTATCTAGGTTGGTCATAACTTTTCTTCCAGGGAGTAAGCGTCTTCTAATTTCATGGCTGCAATCACCATCTGCAGTGATTTTGGAGCCCAAAAAAATAAAGTCTGACACGGTTTCCACTGTTTCCCCATCTATTTCCCATGAAGTGGTGGGACCGGACGCCATGATCTTCGTTTTCTGAATGTTGAGCTTTAAGCCAATTTTTTCACTCTCTTCTTTCACTTTCATCAAGAGGCTTTTTAGCTCCTTTTCACTTTCTGCCATAAGGGTGGTGTCATCAGCATATCTGAGGTTATTGATATTTCTCCTGGCAATCTTGATTCCAGCTTGTGATCTTTCACTTTCATCAAGAGGCTTTTTGTGGCTTCAGTGAGGCTCAAAGTGAAAAACAAATCAGAGTAAACTCTCTTATGAAAAGGTTATTCTTTTTAAGGCTACAGAACCATCTTGCCCCACTATCCATTTCTTGAACTTTGTGCTTTACAAACGTATCTTTTTTTAAGCCAAAAAATTTTATCCTCTTGCCTTCAGCGTTTTGTTCTGAGTAAGAACTGAGTTCAAAGGAGTAGATCCTCTCATGCTGTCTCTACTTCCTCTGTGATTAAATAGCAGATCAAGCCAAGAACTTATCTGGCATTCTGATTTTAGTGCAGTTGGTGAAGCCCCCCACCCTGCACTCACCAGCTCAGGAGGTATATTTCAAGCCTTGTCCTATAGAGCCTGGTCTTGGCTCTCTTTGACTGGCCAACCTGCAGCTTCTGCTGGTGAAAGCAGCCTCCTGCTCCCACTTCTGAGAAATTCATCTGGAAGTTCCTCCCCAGTTAACCCTGGATTTCCTGGAGAAGTAGGCTTTCTTTTGAAACTGCGAGGCTCCCCCCCTTCTTTTTCTTCTACCACACTGGCACAGCCAACCAGGCCAATCAAGCTACAGGTCTCAGCTTGGCTTGGTGAATGCCTTTCCCTCTCCATGTTAAAGTTCTTTTTTTTTTTTTTAATTTTTTTTTGTCTGTTTGTTTTTGACTATTCTGCTGTGTGGGCTTTTCTCTCGTTGCAGCATGGGCTTCTCGTTGCAATGGTCCTCTCGTTGCAGAGCATGGACTCTAGTGCGCTCAGACTTCAATAGTTTCGACATGAGGGTTCAGTACTTGCAGCTCCTAGGCTCTAAAATGCAGGCTCAATAGTTATAGCCCTAAGTTACTCCACAGCATGTGGGATCTTCCAGGATCAGGGATCAAACCCATGTCTCCTACACTGCCAGGAGAATTCTTTACCACTGAACCACCAGGGACGCTCCCGTTCTGAGTGTGCTTGCCTTCTTGCCCTCACCCGAGGGAGGCTGTGTTAGTCCCGATCCATTTCTCAGAAAATTAGAATTAAAAAAAATTAGGTGTGTCATTGAAAAGAAACACAGAGGCCGGCTAGTCCAACCTCTTCATTTAACAGACAATAAAGTGAAACTGAGGTCCAGAGAGGGAAGTCAGTTATCCAAGTTCACATAACTAATTCATTGCAAAATCTGAGTTTAAACCCTATGTCTGATTCCCCATCTTGTACTCCTTCTATTGAACCAGGACCCTTTTTCTTCAAGGATCATACACATGGACCTTCTGAGTGTCCAGATTCCCAAGATTGTTTAGATGTTTCTTTCTCCTACTTAGGCTGAAAGGCTCAATAGTTAGCATGCGGATCTTTAATCAAACACAGCCTTAGAGTGTGCCTTTGTCCTTATCCATCAGTTCTTAAATGAGGTGGGAAAACAAACCCTTCTCTTCAAGACAGCCCATAATCTACTCTTCACTGACTACTGCCTCCTTTCTTTTAATAGGTAAACAGAGAAATAAAAAATTCTCCTCTACTCCCGAGTCTTTCAGGTTCCTATCCAGAACTGTGAATCCTTTTGAGTACTCTAATTTCTCTAATTTTTACCCCAAAACATCCTCCCCTCTTTTCTGTTTCTACCTAGTGCTAAGGACTCCAAACACCTCCCACATGGAGCTGACCTCTGCCTCCTCTGAGTTTGAACTGTGACCTTTCTATATCCCCATTTTAGCATCAATCACCAGTTTCTTTCTGTTGCAATTTTTTTGTTTTTTGTCTTTTCAACCCCAATCTCTTTGAAGGCAAAGTTGCTACCTTATTTCCTTTTGTGTCCCCAGCTCCTGACACAAGGTGAGGGGCTTAAGTAATATTCTGGAATGAAGACATGCAAATCAGCAGAAAAAGGAGGTCATGCGGATTTTCAGAGTTTTGCAGTCCCTTTTGTCATATTCTGGATTTATGAGTCTAGAAGGCAGCCCATCTCTGATTGACCGGTATTCCGTTGCTGTATCCAGCACTGTCCTCACCTCTTTCCCATCCTGCAAGACATGCCTCTTTCCTGGGGGACTATCTAGATGCCTGTCACCTCCATGCTTGCTTGGTGTTCCACGTGCCTCTGGAGGTACCTTATTAGAGGGGCCAGCTTCATCCTCTGTGTGGAGGGTCTCATGCTTGTGTAGCTCTACTGAGGCAGACATTCCCCTTTCTCCACAGAGCCATGTGTCACCAACATTGATGTTGATTTCCCTTCATCTTTATGGACTCTTTTTCTTTCTAACTTTCTTTCTCAACCTTTCTTCCCTAGGAAACCATCATTTATCCCTTTAATACTGTGGTGTGGACATCTGCTGTGGACTTCTCACAGCAGATGTAATTGGTGATCAAAATGCACTGAGACTGGCTTCTTCCACATGCCAATAGTGTGACCTTTATAGGTTTCTAAAACTCTCTGTACCTCAGTTCCTTTTCTGTAAACTGTCTTGTAGGGGTTCATTATAGAACACTGTGAACTTTAAAGAAAATAGTATAGAATGTGTAGTACAGTACCTGGTACCCAGTAATGCAAAGGAGATATTTGCTCTCACAACTCTTGTGATAACTCTATGCTGCTTTTGCTGCTGCTGCTGCTGCTGCTGCTGCTAAGTCGCTTCAGTCGTGTCTGACTCTGTGCAACCCCATAGACGGCATCCCATCAGACTCCAATCTCCCTGGGATTCACCAGGCAAGAACACTGGAGGGGTTGCCATTTCCTTCTCCAATGTATGAAAGTGAAAAGTGAAAGTGAAGTCACTCAGTCGTATCCGACTCTTAGCCACCCCATGGACTGCAGCCTACCAGGCTCCTCCGTCCATGGGATTTTCCAGGCAAGAGTACTGGAGTAGGTTGCCATTGCCTTCTCCAGTGATAACTCCAGTGAACCCTCCTGATGCCCACAATCATTTCTGTGCTGCCTTCATGTCTTAAGGTTTTATATAAATCTTAGATAGTTTCAGGGAAAATCATATTTTAGACCATGACACTTTTTTTGAAGTCTTCTTGTCTCATCCTTTTTCGTTTGGCTGCTTTCATCTCTGCTTCTGGAAGAGCCTTCGTCCAACAGAAAGTGCCCCTCTGAGTCAGTCGTCTGCCCAAGAGTTAAGCCAGGTCACACAAGAAGAAAGGGGATCCACACTGGAAAAGATGATTCAAGAGAGAGTGTTCATGTTGCAATCAGGGAGCTCACCACATTCAGCCCCTGCTACCCCTTCCCACCCCCCAGAGGCCCTGGGCCCAAGCAGAACTGACCTTCCAGGTAGCTCAGCATTTTTCCAAGTGACTTGTGACCCCAAATGCTCAAAACCTCAATGTCCAGGCTCTTCTGGTCTCCTCTGGAGACTTACGATAATGATGAGCTAGTACCTTGGGTTTACTCTAAATCACTCTTCTTAATCTAATTACATGCCAAGGGGGAAATTCCAATGTATTTGATCAAGTCTTGGTAGTGTTTTCCTTGTCTAATTCCATTAGTCTCATTGATATGAAGGGTTCTGAAGTAATTAAAGCAAGTGCTATCCCTCAAGGACTCTGGCATGAATAACCCTTTCCCACTCTTCTCAGAACCTGGTTAACCTAAGTGAATGGCACTGATAGGGATGGGCAGAGGACCCCTCATAGCAGAATCATCCTTTGGTGTCTGCCAGTTGGGATCAGACTGAACTTCAGTGAACAGTGTTCAGAAACTAGTGTCTCAGCTGAGAATGTGGAGGGAGGGTGCCGTGTACATTTTATTCAGTCTTATTACCATCTTTATCCATCTAGAACTTCAGTGACCCGTGAAATGGCTTCAAAGTCATTGGCCCACTTTCGAAACCTTGGGTAGCCCATTAGAAATGTCAGTGCACACTCAACAAGCAGCCAGATCCAAATACACTGAGGCCTCACCTCATTAAAATGTTTCCAAGACACAGGGTCAAACTTATCTTGCCACAGACCCCCTTCTTCTTGCCAATCGCTGAGAAACCATTTTCTTTCTAATTAATTTCATCTAGATGAAACCTGCACAAATGTCAGTGCAACAAATTAAGGCTTATTGATTATTGGCTTTTTAAAAATAGTTAATGGTTCTGTCCAAAGATGGAATATTTTAGGGACATCAGCAAGACACTTTAGCTTAGGCTGATTTTGGTTTCTGAACAATGAAAATGATGTTGTAAGCATCTTCCATAGCCTCATTGCTCATTTTTCATCTGAAACTTTATTCTTTTTTTTATATAATCACAAAAATATGAATAGCTAGAAAACTGCACCTTGGAATTTGGTGGAAGAACAGTGCTAGCTACCCAGGCAATTATATTTCATATATGTTGCTCTGGGGGTTGTTCAACTTCTCTTCCTTTTTATCTCCCTTCAGACTTTGGCAGAATGTTAAATTTGTTCACCATGATTGTGAATAGCAAAAGAAAAAAGTTAAAAATTAATAAAACTCAAATTTCTTATCAGAAACCTTATTTGTTTGTTTGTTTAAGGTTGATGCATGGGAAAGGGTGAATGCCTTGAACTAACCAATGGGTTTCTGGCCTTCTGTCAACCACTCTCCAAGCCTTTCTGAATCTTACTATGTACTAGGGCTAAGGTCAGAGGGGAATGCTACCCTCCCCTTAACTGCTACTCTCAAGATGATATAACCTAGTTCAGAACATCTACATGCACACACACACACACACACACAAACCTGTGATCTACAAGGCTGTCTATACTACACATATAGTAGAATCAAGCACAGTACTCCATCTGGTTTACAGACTTTCTGTCAGGTTGCCTGGGATCCCTGTTCACTAGTGGAAAAACAGGGCAAAAAAAAATAGAATTGCATCAAAAATATTAATAACATTGGCAGCAGGAACTGAAATCAAGCTTTCAGTTCTAAAGTATTTAAACTAGGTCATTTCCTAGCTCTCCAGAACTTTTTTGTTTTGACCAATTAAATATATCCAAGGCCTACAAGTAAGGTTTTCTTAAAAAGGGAAAGTCAAGTTCATAATCTACATAGGCAAACTGCTTCAGTGAAGAGATTTATGACATACCTTTCATTTTCTTCTGTGCTACTCAAATGTTTCCATGTGTCAGGGAATATCTGAATACAATTGCTTTCTATATTCATTCTGAAAATGTATTTAGTCTTCATCTGTTAGAAAAGATCCATGAAAGGTACATGAGCTCATCTAGTCCAACTCATTATTTTATGAAAAATAATTGAGGCCCAGAGAATTTGTTACTCGTGTGAATTCATGTAACTTGAAGGGGTATGTATATGTGTTTTTACACTAGGATATGTATATGCAAAAGGATTTTCATCTTGCTATTCTAGACCACTATTTGCTGTCATGTTGTCTAGTATGATATGTCAATTAAAGGTAAGCATGGATGTTTTGAAAAAGGTGTCTAGCTGGGTGATGTCAGTGGCCAGAGAACCAGCAAGTTCAGCATAGGAAAAGCACTAAGGAGGACTCACCATATTCAGCCTGGATCTAAGAAGACCAGAACAGGCTAGACTATAGGGAGAAACATCCCTAAGCTTGAAACAGTGAGATCTCAGCTGAGGCATAACAAAGGGGAAGCAAACCATAGGACACATTCTCTTAAGGGCCAGATAAAAGCATAAGACCTAATAAGCCCTTAGGGCTCTCTGGTGGTCCAGTGGCTAAGACTTCAGATTCCCAATGCAGGGAGTCTGGGTTTGATCCCTGGTCAGGGAACTATATACCACATGCTAAAACTAAAGATTTCTCATGCCACAATGAAGATTGAAGATCCCACATGCCGCAACTAAGACTCAGCACAGCCAAATAAATTAATTAATTAAAACAAATATTTTTATAAAACACCTAGTGCACCCCATATAGAGGTCCTTCATCTTAAAAGGAGATTTTAGAAACAAAGACATGGAGATGGGGTAAAGAATCTGATGGCTACATCACTGCAACAGGGGATTGGACCAGTTGACCTTGAAGTCCCAGGCAGCTCTTGAGGACTTTGATTGTATGATTTATTTTCATGTTCATATTTATGTTCTGTCAACAACTCCATAAGCTCTGGGATTGCTTTAATGAATAAATGATAAGTTTAAAAATTATAATGGTGTCATCAGGAGCAGAAACCAGTGCTAGTTTATGGCTGGATCTTAATCTATGCTGCAGGGTTGGACACAAAGAACAAATTCTCTCACTCCAATCTGTCATGACAGGTAGACATAAGGACTTTAGTTTTTCAACTCAGGCAGAGAAGACTTCCTTAGTTATGCTGGGGCAGAACAGCCAGATCTCTTGTTCACACTCTTATTTGTCTTCATTCAAAGACTGTCTGCATCATACAAACTGTATGTCTTGGGAATTCCCTAGTGGACCAGTTGTTAAGACTTCTGCACTTCTACTGCAGAGGGCATGGGTCCAATCCCTGGCAGGGGAACTAAGTTCCCACAGGTCACACAGCAAGGCCAAGAGAAAAAAAAAATTGCGTGTCATTTTAGAAAGTGTATAGTAGGCACAGAATTGAAATTATTGGCACAGGGAAGGAAACTGATGTCAAATATCTTAACAAAACATTCACTATACTCTCTCTAAAACATTTAAGACCAGCATCAGGCTGGAATTCACCCGTTGTAGGTGAGCAGTGACAAAAAGACAATAGGTTTACCATAAACAAAAACTCCATTTTGTTTTCAGAGAGTATGCTCAAATGTGATTCGATGCTCAGCTGTACCAAAATGCTGACTAATCAAAATGAACCCTATCTTTCAAGAAAAGGTATTTGCCATCAGTTCCCTTCCAAAACCAATAATCTCTTGCACCTCACATACTTTTGCTAAAGACATGCCCAACACAGTTAATCAGCAGCACTAACAAGATATGATCCATAAAAATAATGATAAAGAAATGTGGTTTTGGTGTTTAGCTCTCTAAAGTGTGTTTGATAGGCATGTACAGGCATGTAAGCAGGAAAGGAGGATTCACTGATTAAGCTCAGTCCCACCAGATCTTTGTTTGAAAATGAGGAGAGAACTAACACAAATTTGTATGAGAGAATTTAAGATGAAGGTGAGGGACTGGTTGTATTTTGTAAGACTCCTCAAGGGGATGTATTATTACCATGTAAATTGAAATGTTTGAATAGGCCAATGGCTATATTCTGTCCCCAGCATGACATAAGAATTTAGCTATGTACATTGATAGAACGAAAAGTCCCCTCACTGGAAACAAGTCAGACTGGAGTGTGTGTTTTAGAAGGGCGTTGGCTCTTCTTGGGTAGTCGGCCCACAGTCACTGGGAGGGAGATGCATGAGGCTGACAGCTGGCAACATATGCTGATGGGAGTTGAGAACAGGACATTTATGAAGAAAAGTCAAAGGGTGGTGAAGCTGGGCAAAACTCACTGCTCCTCATGAGATGAAAATTTAAGCCAACATTAGGTATTATCTGGATCCATGTCCTTCCTGTTTATAAGAAAGGACATCTGAAAGAGGGCATGAGCCTTAAAAGACCAACAACCTGGCTCCCAAAGCTGTGTGACAGTCCTTCCTGCTGATTACAGGGGTCACTGGCAGCTGCAGAAGACAGCGTGAGAGGAGTGACTGCCCGCAGCCTCCAGTTCCTGAAGGAGGGACCTTCCCCTTGGACTGCCCAGTCACTGTTAGCCTCCACACTGTCGGTTAGCCAATCATGCCAGACTCCTCTTCATTTTTGTTTTGTGGGTATGTGGGGATTGTTTGTTTCTTGTTGCTCTGCCTTTTCATAAATTAATATTAAGGGTATCAGTTAGGACGCTTTTGGTGTCACAAGGAACAGAAATCTCAACACAACGTGACTTAAACAAGAAGAAAACATATTGGCCCAATAACTGAAAAAATCCAGGTTCAAGTATGTTTTGATTCTATGAATACTTCTCTCTGTCTCTCTCTCTCTCTCCCCCTCCTTCCCCCCAGCTCTATAATGGGTTCCATTTTCAAAACGTTTTTTTCCCTGTGGAGACATGGTGTTTACTCCAGTTTCAGCCTTAACTCCTCTCGGGTTCACCTCAAATGAGGAAAACAGCAAGCCCAATAAAAGTCTCATTGAGTCTCACTGACTCTGATTGGGTCGTGTGCCCACCTGAACCAATCATGAGGCCAGGGAAAGGCAATGCCCTGATCGGCTGAGGCAGAGCCTAGGTCCACCGAAGACCTGGAGTGGGATTGGTGCCAATAGTATACTAGCTGCCTTTGGCAGAGAGAGAGACAGGGTGATTTCACATAGATAAATCCAAACAGTGTGACCAGGAGAAGGGCAAATGGATATTGATCTGCTAAATAATGGGTATCTATTATATCAAGTCTTGACTTCACATTCCAAGATGTCTGGCTCTAGATGAAGTCAAGTGGGCCTTAGAAAGCATCACTAAGAACAAAGCTAGTGGAGGTGATGGAATTCCCGTTGAGCTGTTTCAAATCCTGAAAGATAATGCTGTGAAAGTGCTGCACTCAATATGCCAGCAAATTTGGAAAACTCAGCAGTGTCCACAGGACTGGAAAAGGTCAGTTTTCATTCCAATTCCAAAGAAAGGCAATGCCAAAGAATGCTCAAACTACCGCACAATTGCACTCATCTCACATGCTAGTAAAGTAATGCTCAAAATTCTCCAAGCCAGGCTTCAGCAATATGTGAACCGTGAATTCCCTGATGTTCAAGCTGGTTTGAGAACAGGCAGAGGAACCAGAGATCAAATTGCTAACATCAGCTGGATCATGGAAAAAGCAAGAGAGTTCCAGAAAAACATCTATTTCTGCTTTCTTGACTATGCCAAAGCCTTTGACTGTGTGGATCACAAGAAACTGTGGAAACTTCTGAAAGAGATGGGAATACCAGACCACCTAACCTGCCTCTTGAGAAATCTGTATGCAGGTCAGGAAGCAACAGTTAGAACTGCACATGGAACAACAGACTGGTTCCAAATAGGAAAAGGAGTACGTCAAGGCTGTATATTGTCTCCCTGCTTATTTAACTTATATGCAGAGTACATCATGAGAAACGCTGGAATGGAAGAAACACAAGCTGGAATCAAGATNGATTATATCAAGTCTTACCTACCAGATTCTAGCATGAACTGGGGACAAAAACCATGTCTTCCATTTCTCTGAGTCACTCACAATGACTAGTTTATAAATAACAGGTAACAGTTACAAATAAGCATGTAATAGTTGATTCACTGATTCATTTAGTCAAATTGAAAGAAAAAAAAAACAACTAACATTAAAGATCACTCCGGCTTTTCTTCAGACCCTTCTGTTTCTTGACAATGTCTATACTTCATTTCAAAAAAACTAGACTTTCCAACACTGTTTTCATTCATAGAACTATCTTTTATTTGATAAGTAAACTTGTTGTTTAGTTGTTAAACTGTGTCCAACTCTTTTATGACCTCATGGACTGTAGCCTGCCAGGTTCCTCTGCCCATGGGATTTTCCAGGCAAGAATACTGGAGTGAGTTGCCATTTCCCGCACTATAAAATATTATTAATGATACTGACCCTCAGTAGCACCATATGAGAGCTTTTACTTGTGATATCTCAAGTAAACCTCATGACAATCCTGTGAGGAACAGGTTATTTTTATCCTTTTATCCTTATTTTACAGATACAGAAAATGAGGGTTGGAAAAGTCAAATGGTCTGCCCAAAATAACTCCATCAGTAAGTGGCAGAGCTAGGATTTGAACCCAAGTCAGTCCACTGTTTCAACTTTGTCAACTAGATCATGCTATAAAGCCCCATTCAGTTGCCAACACCTTATAGAAACACTCCAGCTGGAATCAGTCAACCCCTTCAAACCATTAGAAGCTTCTCTTATAACCCTTATTTTGTCAGACTGAAAAAAAAAATATTTTTAAGTAAATATTTGGATCTTAAATAAGCATCATTTAAATACTAATGGATAAGGTTTATTTTATAGGTTTTTCATTGTAGTTGATTTACAATGCTGTGCTAATTTCTGCTGTATACACATATATACACTTTTAATATTCTTTTCCATTATGGTTTAATTCCAATATAATGACAATAGTTCCCTGTGGCATACCCTAGGACTTTGTTCTTTATCCATTCTATATATAACTGTTTGCATCTACTAACACTAAACTCCCAGTCCATCCCTCCCTTCTTTNAAACCATTAGAAGCTTCTCTTATAACCCTTATTTTGTCAGACTGAAAAAAAAAATATTTTTAAGTAAATATTTGGATCTTAAATAAGCATCATTTAAATACTAATGGATAAGGTTTATTTTATAGGTTTTTCATTGTAGTTGATTTACAATGCTGTGCTAATTTCTGCTGTATAGAAAAGTGACTCAGTTATACACATATATACACTTTTTATATTCTTTTCCATTATGGTTTAATTCCAATATAATGACAATAGTTCCCTGTGGCATACACTAGGACTTTGTTCTTTATTCATTCTATATATAACTGTTTGCATCTACTAACACTAAACTCCCAGTCCATCCCTCCCTTCTTCGGTTAAGGTTTATTTTAAATTGTGTGACCAGACTGAAAATTTGTGTTTCTTCACAAAAATATTGGTTGACAAGTTTAATCCCACTTATTTATTCACTCAGTCAATATTTATTTATTGCCTACCATGGGTTAATTGCTAGGGGTAGAGTGATAACCAAGTCAGACATAGTTCCTAACTTCTTGGGACTTTGATAATATATTTTTATTATTTATGAGAATGTTTACAAATACATACTTTGAAGCTCTATAAATCAACAAGTAATTATTGACTTAGCTGATATAAATACCTTGTCTAGATCCATTCACATTGGTGAGTAAAATAGACAAAGATCCCTTCCTTCAGGGAGTTTATAGTTTAGCAGGTGCAATGGACAGTAAACATTTATAAATGATATATAATAAATGAATGCTTTGGAAGGAAGAAAAAGTAAAGCAAGATAAAAACGATGCTAGAGATTTTTGAGGAAAACTGAGACAATGTATCTGGAGTGGAGTGAGAAGGAGGGGAAATAAGGTGGGAGAATAGGGCAACTTGTGTACCCAAGCAGGCAACCACATTGCTGTTAGTGTAACTGACACCATCTTGGGACCCTACAACTCCTTTCTTCTGCTGCTGATCCTACTGAGGACTGTACTGTGCAGTGAATCACTTCTCTGTTGTCAAGGTCTTTGTGGTTGATGGACATTGCTTAATAATCATTAGGACCAGGTAGCTTCTGTGCTCTATTAGTCCCCAAAGATGAAACCTTTCCTGATGTTTTCCCAGTGCCCTGTCTCCAAGCACTTACCCCCAAGCCCTAGGTTAACTTTTAAATTGTCCCCATGGTCCTCTTGCAATACAACGTTTAGTTATGAATGCTTCCAGATCGTTGTATGCCCAATCCCCATCCCACCCTGTGAGTTAGTTACCCTCTAATAAAGTGATCCATTGACTGTCTGGAGTTGCCTGACTCATTCTTCAGTCTCAAGATGCTTTCCAAATTCAGTGAGCACTTTTAATTCCCTCCATCCTCCAAAAGACTTTACTTTGGCTCTTACTCTAAGCAAAAAGGGGAGCTACGGGGGGCTTTGAGCAGAAGGATGATATGATGTCTCTGTTATATATTATATGACTCCTTAAAACAGTTTGGACAGAGTCAGGGCCAAGAGTAGAAGCAAGGAGCCACTTAGGAAAAATACCACAAGATCCAAATTAGAGAAGGTAGCAGCTTGAACCAGCAGGCTAGCAATACAGATAATAAGAAAGGTTCAGATTCTGGATTTATTTTGTTTCATATTGAGGATACGAGTAGTCTTAAATTCTATGTTTGTGGTGAGGACAAATGAAATGAAAAAGAAAAAGAGTTTACAACAGTGGCTAGCACTAAAATTGCTTAATAAATAACAGTAATAATTATGACTATTATCCACAGATACCCATTAGTCACTGGGTAGTTCTCTACAGTCCTGGAAGTGGAGGAAAAAAAAAAAAACTTGTATGTTAATAGAAGGGCTTCCCTGGTGGCTCAGATGTTAAAGGATCTGCCTGCAATGTGGGAGATCCAAGTTCAGCCCCTGGGTTAGAAAGATCCTTTGGAGAAGACAATGGCTACCCACTCCAGTATTCTTGCCTGAAGACTTCCATGGACAAAGGAGCCTTGACCGCTATGCATCCATGGGTTCACAAAGAGTCATATATGATTGTGAGACTAACATGCTAATGAAAAGTCTTGAAAATGGAATTCAGACTTGGTCCCAAAGAGGGGAAGTCCCTCTCTTCTTCCTTTTTTCCCACAATGCCTTTGCTTCAAGGACAAGGGCATCCGTGACCACCCAGCATTCATCAAGTGCATCCTGCCTGTCTCTCCACCCTCATCTCCCCTTGCTTTGCTTCATAAAACCAAGGCTCTGGAGTAAGTGATCATGTATGGGAGTACCTGATATCCTGTGCTTGAGTGACAAATACCTTTTCATACGCCTTTATCCTGGGGAGGGGGCATGTTCATCTTGGGGGAGAATCTGGTAGGGTCCTCATAGCCCCTTGGGTCAATGCTAAGGACCCATCTGTCTTGTCACAGGAGTTCTGAGAAACTCCTAGAGAAAGAAACATCAGGAAGAGCTCAGTTTGCAGTCACTGGAATGAGCATCCTCACCACTCACAGAAAAGGAGGTGGCACGGGAGAGTGCAGTCAAGTGGAATGGTTGGAGTATACTTTAGAGAAATTTCGCCAAAAGGGAAAGTAGAGATGATGGTCTCTCTCTTTTTTTAATTCCCTACAAAAAAAAAAAAATTCTCTAGAACTTAAAACTATTTTAATCAGCTGAAAAACATACGTGGGCTTTACAGCTCCAAGACAGCTTGCACAGGCCCCGATAAATTCCTATCGCTCATTTGCATACGCTAACAGCTACACTTTAATCAGCCTCCTAATCCCTGATGGTATTAATGAATTTTTTTATGCTTTTTTTTTTCAGTATCATGTTTGCTAATTCAAAAATGATCAGCGGCTTCTGTGTGCCTTTTTTTATGCAGGAAATAATGGGTGAGCTGGGTACTCCTGTTATCCCGCTCTCACAAATAATTAAGACTACAAAGGGTACAAATCAGTTTGAATGCAGTGCACAAAGGCATGGGCTCAGCAAAGGCCTCTCTGTGTTTCTGTTTCTCCCTCCCCCACCCCCTACTTTCTCCCTTTTGATTTGTTTCTTTTCTTTAACAAGGGGTGGTTTCCAAAGACACCTGGCCAGGCAAGGAATTGACCCACCCAAAATCTTAATTCCCTGCCTCCCTCACCCTCATCACCACCACTGGGACCTGCAAAATGATGGGAGTTTCCATCTCAGAGGGTTTGGATGCCTCTCCAGCCTGGTTTTTGAAGCACAAACTGCTGTGGAAAGAAAAAAAGAGAACTTTCTGACTTGTTTCTCTTTCATATTTCACACTGTCCTTCCTGTTCACTTCCCCAGTAACATAAGTAAGAGCCTGCCAGGCCTGGTGCTGCCAGGATCAGAGAAATGAGGAAAGGCTCTCCTCCTGGCCCAGGCCTTGCTCCAGTTTGGCTCACAGTAGCCCAGGCCAGCCAGTGACACAAGTGATGGGGACAGATTCCAGTGGCTCATGCAGCTATAGCACCATTAAAATTAGGGCCAAGATTAGATATTTTAGACCTATTGGGAAAAAAAGGGAGAAGCTTGGTGATTAGACCTTAGGAGGAATGGGAAAGGCCAGCATAGACAATGGAAATTCACACAGAAGCCAAACTGTTTTAGTCAGCATGACTATCCAACAGAGGACAGAGTTCCCTGATTTGCATCTCATTGCTCCAGCCTGCCTACTCATAGTCGCTAGTGCTGGACAGGTAAGTATCCAAAGCCACTAGCCAGAGAAAGGAGGAGAGGCCAGCCCTGGAGAGTGAGCTCCCAGGGTGAACAAGTAGCAAGAAAATACAGATACAATCTAGTGCAGGCACTTTTACAGGTGAATTAGATGGTAAATTTACCTCATGTTTTAATAATTTTTTAAATGCTAGATGTAAAAATTAAATATCCACAAGCATCTCAAGTTATAGAGTTATTTTTTAAAGGTTGAGGAGGAATCAAGCCATTCATATATTTAGGGACATATGAATATTCTATATGTATGTACTATGACTTGTTTTAATTTCGTTATTCTGGAGAATACTGGGAGAATGGTGAGACAACTAAATTCACAAAATACTTAGCACTGCAACAAGGATAAAGCTTTGCATGAAAACGTAATGATTATCAAATCAATGACCTCCCATTCTCTTATCACCTGGCAACCTATCACTAACCTGGTCACTGCAAAATGGCTTAGCCTTCCAGACAATTGGAAATTACAGGCACCTTTTATACTTCTTCTCTGTCTTCTTCTAGTTAAGTTCTTTTCTGTATTGCTAGTAGAACATTCTTTGGTACACAATAGGCACATTGAATTGCTTTGGGGTGTCCTGACTCTAAAACATAATCATTAGGGAATCGATTACTAACATTAAGCTTATCTAATGGCATAATATCTTTTTAAAAACAGTACATAACAGTGTTAGTCACCAGTCATGTCCAACTCTGTGATCCCATGGTCTGTAGCTCACCAGGTTCCTCTGTCCATGGAATCCTCCAGGCAAGAATACTGAAGTGGGTAGCCATTCCCTTCTCTAGGGGATCTTCCCAGCCCAGGGATCGAACCCACATATCCTGCATTCTTTACTGTCAGAGCCACCAGGGAAGCCAATATCTTCTTTAATTGTATGCAAAGGGTTGAATATAATTTGACTTTAGAGTTACCAGAAACCTGAGAATACATTCTAGGTTTGGGAATGATATTCTACTTTCTAACTCATGAGGATTCAGATACATTTTTTTCAACTTCATTCCACTTACCTCACTCTCCCTTACTGTGACCCATTTTTAAGCCATTGCAATCCCCATCAAGGCGCTTCCCTGGTGGCTCAGTGGTAAAGAGTCCACCTGCCAATGCAGGAGACACATTCCTTTGGGTCAGGGAATTCCCTTGGAAAAAGGAATGGCAACACACACCAGTATTCTTGCTTGGGAAATCCCATGGACAGAGAAGCCTGGTGGGCTATAGTCTACGGGGTCTCAAAGAGTTGGACACCCATCAAGCCACCCATCCATCAATTTCTCAACAGATCTGTGCTGAGTGTCCTTTGTGCCAGTTAACTTTGGTACCTCAACCAGCAGATTAGTGGAGAGAAGGGAACACCAGTGATTCTTCTTGTTGGACACTCTCGAGGAAAATTCAAGATATCTGGGAAGCATTGTTTAACATTTGGTATTTTCCCTCTCTATAGACCGTGTTTACTTATACCATCATTCCCTTCAACAGCAATGCTTGACCCTGGTTGCTCATTAGAATCACTGAAAAAGGGACTTCCCTGGCATTCCAGTGATTAATACTTCACCTTCCAATGCCAGGGGTGCAGGTTCCATCTATGGTTGGGGAGCTAAGATTCCACATGCCTTTCAGCCAAAAAAATAAAAACTTAAAATATAAGCAATATTGTAATAATTTCAATAAAAACTTCAAAAATGACATCTATCAAAAAAATCACCTGAAAAACTTTTAAAATCATAGGTCTGCCATGTCCACATTGTACCCTCAGACATTCTGATTTGCTTCATTTGGGGTGGCCCACCTGACACTGATATAGTTAAAATTTGACCAGATGATTCTAATGTGCAGTGTTCTACAAAAATAAAGGCAGGTAGAGTGTGCCAAACATAGCAAAAGAGTATTCCCAAAAAGGAGAAATGATTAAAATGTCTACCCAACAAATCTCGGTGGCTTATACTTAATTCTGTATAGTCCCAACTCCATTATTTTTCTATTTCAAAAAGTATTGGAGGAACTTTGAGGAAGCATCTACGATCACCCAGTTACTATATATGCCTGTAGGTCTCATCCGTCCCAGCATTCCATGCCAACAACACAGTTTCTATTTATGATGCTTCCTATCTGAAAATTAAAGCTGAGCTGCCCAAAACCTCAGTAGAACAGATGTAGTGTCTTGATTTTAGTTTCACGGTCAAGGGTCTCTGTTCTTTCATTACAGAAGAGTTATTTCTGGAGTTGGTTCTGTAACCAAAGGTCTTATGATCTTCTCTTAGGATCACAGAGGAAAATCATCAGAGGCATCTTTAAATTTCTCAAAGTGATCTGTAAACTGAGAAGCTGGGTGCCAAAAAGATGGAGGCATATTGTGAAAATGTGATTTGGTTCCTGATCTTGGCAACACAAAACCACACCATTGACAAAGTATCCTGGTGCTAGTAAAGTGGCTCATGGATTTATAGCAGTTTATAGAAGGGTATCCCTGGTTTCTTAACTTTTAAATGTCTCGGGGAAAAAGATTGAAGATAAATGCAAGTAAGAAAAAATAGGACTAACAGCTCTTCTGAGCATTTGTGGAAGTAGAATTGCTGAAGTTTAAGTCCTGAGAATGGCAGATCCCAGACACCACAGTGTGCTGTTCTTGATAATGACCTGAACTTGTACTGGGTTTAAGTTTAATTCAAAGCAAAGCCCTGAGTTCTCTGTGAAAAATAGCTTTGAAAGCAGCCATTTTCTCCCAAACACAGGATCTCTCCCATCTTTCTTCAAAAGATGGCTGTTTTTAACATTTTCCTTCAAGGAAGGAGAAGTCATCCATTTTCATTGTAAACAGTGTTTACAAGCTATATATTTTTACTATTCCTTTCCTAACATCTAACAAGCCAAAACAATATTCCCATAAGTACTTAATCTTAGAGAAGCTCCTTCTAAATTCATTCATTCCTTCACTCATTAATAAACATTAGACTTACTACATACAAGGCAGTATACCACAGGACTCTAGGTTTTTTTCTTTGCCCTTTTCCTCTTCAACCTTTGCACAACAAACTTGCCTCTCCAGTTGGTTTCTTGCTTGACTTTAATGGGTGTGTCCACATTTGCTTTCCTATGGCCTCAGAGATTTATACCCAACAACAGGATTTTTGTTCTTCCTTTTGCTCCTTTCTTTAAGCAAG
>SJYX01019987.1:86114-96739 GCA_006410675.1 Oreotragus oreotragus
GCCTATGGAAGCAAGATCTGCCCAGACCCAGCTCCAAGAGTTCCTGTGGTATCTACAGAAGTCACAAGAGAACGGAAGGAGGTGGTCCTGGGAGGTCTCCACAAAGCCCAAGTGAGTTTGGAAAGTGAAAGAATCCCTTCCTCCAGCTTGGGTGCAGGAAAGCGCCCACTAAATGTGCCTCTGGGGGAGACTTTACTATCTCTGTCTCTTAAAATCTTCAGAAAGAAACTGGACCAATGTTGGTTCTGGTCATTTAGACATTCACCCTCCTAAGACCAGAAGCTGCAGTCTGGGAGCCTCCAACTGGCTGCTGAATTGGGACGCAGTTGCAGCCAACCTGATTGCTTCCAGAAGGAAGAGGGCATCCTGCTGCATTAAGCATGTGGCAGTGGACCATCTGCGTCAGATGAGTGATCCAAGGTTGGCTTAGCTCTCTGCTTTCCTTGTCCAAAGACTGGCTGGCACTTATGTACCTTTAATCATCCCTTTATTCAACAAGTATCTATTGATGGCCTGCTGTGGGCCAGATTCTGTTTCAGGGGTTCAGAAATGAGGAAGACACCATCTCTGCCCTCAAGAAGCTCACCCTCAGGAAACACCAAGTATAAGTGCAAGCCCAGGGTTCTTAGAGGTATGGAGAGTGAGGGATGCAGAAGGAGGAAACCTTCCTGAGATGGCAATATCTAAATAAGTTTTGGAGTCAAATAGGCATTAACTAGATGAATAAAAAGAAATAAGAGGGTGTTATGCAAAGGAAATATCACTTTTAAAAGCCAAGAAATGTAACACAACCTGGCACATGCAGAAAAATATAAGGAATTCTGTTTTCCTTGAGATTGGTGAAAGAGGAGGATACATAAGTTGGTGAGATTAGAGTTGATGAGAGCCAGCGTGTTAAGACAAGGAGTTTGAGAGACTTTCCTGATGGTCCAATGGTCATGAATCTGCCTTCCAATTGCAAGGGACACAGGTTTAATTCCTGGTCGAGGAACTAAGATCCCACATGCCTAGGGACCAACAGCTACTGAGCCCATGTGCCCTGGGGTCTGAGCCACAGCTGGAGAGAGAGGTCTCTGCACCACAACAAGAGAACATCTGTTTGCCACAACCGAGAGCCCGTTTGCCACAAAATGAAAAATCCCACCTGCTGCAATGAAGACCCCACGCGCTGCAACTAAGACCCAACGCAGCCTAGTTAATTAATTTAAAAAATGTAAAGGAGTTTGAAAGGAAAGCCCAAAGCCATGGGCGGTCACTAGGATTGTGATGGCAATGTGACAGGGTGGGGATGGCAATTATGTGACATGGTCAGATTTCTCTACAAAATAATTTTATTATAACCCAGGATACTGATATCCAGTTGTTGTTGTTGTTGTTGTTAATTAGAACTTTTGCTGGAGTTTTCATTAAATACGAGGTACACTTGAGCAAGGACTCCTAAAAACCAGATGTCTTTCTGTTCCCTTCTTGGATTTAAGGAATCATGATTTGTCCCAGGAGGAGACACTCTTAGCAGGAGCTTGCTGGTTTGGAAAGCAACCTGTGTGTTTGCTCCTGATCAGAGTTGCAAAGCCTTTTTGGCCTTTTAAAAAAACATTGGCATGACAGATCCTTGGTTGTCTGAGCCAGAGAAAGTAAGGATGATGTTTCTCCCTAAATCCAATATTAAGCCTAGAATACACATGTTTAGAAATAATTCCAAAAGACACAAGAGTTGTGCATCAGAACCCAGAAGCAAATGAAATGAAATATTTTTATTAAAAACTGAACCCAAGTGAAATAAGTCAGACAAAAATAAATACCAAATAATCTCACTTATATATGGAATCAAAAAAAAGAAAGAAACAAATAGTTACAGAGAAGAAACTTTATTGCCAGAGTTGGAGCCAGTGGGGAGAAATGACTAAAGGTGGTCAAAGGTATAAACTTCCAGTTATAAGTAAGACATGGAGATATAATATACAGCATGGTGACTAAGGTTAGCAATAATACTATACTGTATATTCAGAAGTACACATGGACATCGCCAGATGGTCAACACTGAAATCAGATTGATTATATTCTTTGCAGCCAAAGATGAAGAAGCCCTATACAGTCAGCAAAAACAAGATGGGGAGCTGACTGTGGCTCAGATCATTAACTTCTTATTGCCAAATTCAGACTTACATTGAAGAAATTAGGGAAAACCACTAAACTGTTCAGGTATGACCTAAATCAAATCCCTAACGATTATACAGTGGAAGTGAGAAACAGATTTAAGGGACTAGATCTGATACAGCGACTGATGAACTATGGATAGAGGTTCATGACATTGTACAGGAGACAGGGATCAAGACCATCCCCAAGAAAAAGAAGTGCAAAAAGCAAAACGGCTGTCTGAGGAGGTCTTACAAATAGCTGTGAGAAGAAGAGAAGCCAAAAGCAAAGGAGAAAAGGAAAGATATACCCATCTGAATGCAGAGTTCCAAAGAATAGCAAAGAGAGATAAGAAAGCCTTCCTCAGTAATCAGTGCAAAGAGATAGAGGAAAACAATAGAATGGGAAAGACCAGAGATCTCTTCAAGAAAATTAGAGATACCAAGGGAACATTTCATGCACAGACACACTCAATAAAGGAAAGAAATGGTATGGACCTAACAGAAGCAGAAGACATGAAGAAGAGGTGGCAAGAATACACAGAAGAACTACACAAAAAAGATCTTCACGACCCAGATAATCAGGATGGTGTGATCATTCGCCTAGAGCCAGACATCCTGGAATGTGAAGTCAAGGGGCCTTAGGAAGCATGACTACGAACAAAGCTAGTGGAGGTGATGGAATTCCAGTTAAGCTGTTTCAAATCCTGGAAGATGACGCTATGAAAGTGCTGCACTCAATATGCCAGCAAATTTGGAAAACTCAGCAGTGGCCACAGGACTGGAAAAGGTCAGTTTTCATTCCAATTCCAAAGAAAGGCAATGCCAAAGAATATTCAGACTACTGCACAATTGCACTCATCTCACACGCTAGTAAAATAATGCTCAAAATTCTCCAAGCCAGGCTTCAGCAGTTCGTGAACTGTGAACTCCTTGATGTTCAAGCTGGTTTTAGAAAAGGCAAAGGAACCTGAGATCAAATTGCCAACATCTGCTAGATCATGGAAAAAGCAAGAGAGTTCCAGAAAAACATCTATTTCTGCTTTCTTGACTATGCCAAAGCCTTTGACTGTGTGGATCACAATAAATGGTGGAAAATTACGAAGAAGATGGGAATACCAGACCACCTGATCTGCCTCTTGAGAAACCTATATGCAGGTAAGGAAGCAACAGTTAGAACTGGACATGGAACAACAGACTGGTTCCAAATAGGAAAAGGAGTACATCAAGGCTGTATATTGTCACCCTGCTTATTTAACTTCTATGCAGAGTACATCATGAGAAACGCTGGGCTGGAAGAAGCACAAGCTGGAATCAAGATTGCCGGGAGAAATATCAATAACCTCAGATATGCAGATGACACCACCCTATGGCAGAAAGTGAAGAAGAACTAAAAAGCCTCTTGATGAAAGTGAAAGAGGAGAGTGAAAAAGTTGGCTTTTAAAGCTCAACATTCAGAAAACAAAGATCATGGCATCCGGTCCCACCACTTCATGGCAAATAGATGGGGAAACAGTGGAAACAGTGGCTGACTTTATTTTTCTGGGCTCCAAAATCACTGCAGATGGTGACTGCAGCCATGAAATTAAAAGACACTTACTCCTTGCAAGAAAAGTTACCACCAACCTGCTGCTGCTGCTGCTGCTAAGTTGCTTCAGTCGTGTCCAACTGTGTGTGATCCCATAGACAGCAGCCCACCAGGCTCCTCTGTCCCTGGGATTCTCCAGGCAAGAATACTGGAGTGGGTCGCCATTTCCTTCAGCCTGACCAACCTAGACAGCATATTAAAAAGCAGAGACATTAGTTTGTCAACCAATGTCCATCTAGTCAAGGCAATGGTTTTTCCAGTAGTCATGTATGGATGTGAGAGTTGGACTATAAAGAAAGCTGAGCGCCAAAGAATTGACGCTTTTGAACTGTGGTGTTGGGAAGACTCTTCAGAGTCCCTTGACTGCAAGGAGATCCAACCAGTCTGAATGTTCATTGGAAGGACTGATGTTGAAGCTGAAACTCTACTTTGGCCACCTGATACAAAGAGCTGACTCATTTGAAAATGATGCTGGGAAAGATTGAAGGCGGGAGGAGAAGGGGACAACAGAGGATGAGATGGTTGGATGGCATCACTGACTCAGTGGACATGAGTTTGAGTAAACTCAGTGAGTTGGTGATGGACAGGGATGCCTGGCGTGCTGCAGTCCATGGGGTCACAAAGAGTCAGACATGGCTGAACTGAACAGAACTGATATTCAAAAGTAGCTAAGAGAGTAGATTAAAAATCCTCATCACAAGGAAAAAAGTTGCAACTATGTAGTTGTAAATATTACCTAGACTTATTGTGGTGACCATGTCATAAGAAATGCAAATCTGGAATCAAGTTGCATACCTAAAACTAATATAATGTTACATGCCAATTATAATCTCAGTCAAAAAATAAAACTGAACCCACACCAGAAACAGAGACGAGACAGCCTCATGTTATATAAGCCTTAACTGCAGATTAAAGAAAAAAAATGGTTTAATTTCATATGCAGTATTTGTTCATTGTAGAAAGTATCTAAAATATTGTAAAATATAAAGGTAAAAATTGAAATCACCCATAATTTCACCTTTTGGAGATAACTGCAGTTAACATTCTCATGTATTTCTTTCTTTTTTTTTTAATCCCCGTGCACCAGCCCCTAACATCCTCTATCCTGTATCAAACATAGACTGGTGATTCGTTTCTTACATGATAGTATACATGTTTCAGGTATTCCTTTCTTACATGATAGTATACATGTTTCAATGCCATTCTCCCAAATCATCCCACCCTATGTATTTCTTTCTAATCACTTTTTTCCACAAAGTGAATACAAAGTGTCATAGGAATTTAGAATTGGCAATAGTAAAGTTATATGCTATGTCTTTACAAATGTTTTCTATTTTTGCATTTACAGAATAAATTAGACTGTGACATATTATGATTTGCTAAGCTAATATCATGCAATTTTGACAGCTTTACCATATTTCTTTTTTTAATATTTATTTGTTTGGCTGCCCTGGGTCTGAGTTGTGACATGGGAATTCTTAGTTGCAGCATGTGGGATCTAGTTCCCAGACCAGGCATCAAACCTTGGCCTCCTGCATTGGGAGCATGGAGTCTTAGCCACTGGACCACCAGGGCAATATTTATCATATTTCTTTTCACTGGAAAGTTGGGAGGACATTACAGGTACTCACTCTCATCTATTATACTTACTATTAAATAATGTCTAATTCTTTAGTTCATTTTATGTTATTAGCATTTCCCCATGTCATTAAATATGCTTAAACTATGATACGTGAAACATTTCAAAGCAAGGATAATTTATTCAATATTTCACTGAAAGAGTTTCCTACTCCTCATTTAATATATTTTCAGATTTTTTAAAGCAATATATAATACTATGATGATAATAAACAAATATATATATATTAATATTCATATATAAATCTCTGACCACATCTGCAATTATTTCCTTAAGACAACTCCTAGGACTGAGACTTGTAGATTTTTATAGAACTTTTCTTCAATTGCAAAGAGACCCAGTGTTGTTCTGAGAGGGTCTGGCCTCTAAAGTCCCTGGCCTTGGTCTGTCAGGTGTTGGCCTTAGGTTTAAACCTGAGATTCCGTGAATCCCTGGAGCATCTTTTTCAACCTAAAAGGCTGAAAAAGGTTGTTGACAATTTCACATCCATCCCTTTATAGACAACAGCCTTCTGAGTTTTCCTCTTTATTTGTTCCCTTCCTGTGCCCAGCTCAGACCATTCAGAAATGAAATGGAGTAATATGCACATATCTGCCTATCTGTATCTCCCTTTGCCCTGTGTACTCTGCTCAGCTCCACTTTATTGTCTTTTCTGCAGAGACTCCAGGACCCAAGGATAGGACACCCAGTATCTAAGCACTTAAAGCTTCTTAAGTTCTGCCTCCCAAAGTCCTTCCAGTCAGGACTTCCATAACTATTTGCATTTTAAAATAGGATCTCAAAAGAAGAACAATGTTCAACTCAAAAGAAGTAATCACTAATGGTGGAAATCACAAAAACAAACAATAAATCAAACCAGAGAGAGAGAGATTTGCATTGTCAATAGGAAGGGAAAGCTATTGAAATCGAGGGCTTGGCTGAACTTGCCTACCAGGAGTGAGAGAAGGAAGAAGATGAGTGAGTCCAATATGGTACCCTTGCAAGTCAGCGGCCTGAGCTCTCAGGAGAGGGGCTGAGAGGGAGTGAAACAGAAGTCCGGATGGTGAGATGGGAAGACAGTGAGAGCTTTTGTCTGCCAGATGAGCAATCTGGCCTCACACTAAAGGCAATGAGACAGTACCACTCTGTGGTCTCAGGCAAGAAGAAATTGTGCAGAAGCCAGCATGTGAAGATTCTTCCAGCAACTGTGGGCCTGAAAAATTGCAGGGAAGAAAACCCAAGAGCAGAAAAATCAGCCACTAAATTGTGGCAACAATAATAGCTGATATTTACTAGGTATTGATTGTATGTCAGGCACTGTGTTGTATCTCACGTATTGACTCATTTAAAAATCAGCCAAGATTTATGTTGTAAGCATTATTATTACCCCATTTTATAGATAAGGAAACTGAGAAAGAGAGAGAGTAAATTGCCTGCCTAAAGCTACCAGCTAGTAAGTAGCAGGGCAAGGACCCAAACCCAGATGCTTAGCCCCTACACAATGAACTGCCATCAGGAGGGCAGCCTGGACTGTGGAGGCAGTTATGGCCTTGGGAAGAAAGTGTATGTCTGTATCACTGTGCGAACGGTTTATGTTCTGGGATATGGGGAGGCAGAGGGAAAACATGAAGACTGCATCTCAGAAATGTTTCGGAGGTGGTAAAGGCAGGAACAGGAGGTGAGAACTGTATGGTGTCACAGGACTACAACCATCACACCTCTGGCGGCTCAGCTGCCTTCTGCAACTCACTAGATTGCGGATTAGCCTGGGCGGGGCTCTGCTGGACCCAGTGCAGCTGACACAGGAAGGGGTGGAGCTCCCTCTTACTGAAGAGGCACCTATTTTATGCCAGGCACTGGGCTAGCAGCTTGACGCGTATCATCTCATTCACTTTTCATAACAAAACTACTTTTACTTTTGTTTTACAGACAACAAAACCGAGGCTGCAGAGAGTTACCTGATTTGCATGAAGCGTACAACTCTGAGAGCACCAAGATTTGAACTCAAGAAAGTCTGTGAGCTCCAAAGCCATCAGCTAGATAGGCTTTAGCCACTTCCGGCTAAAGATGACATTTCAAGTTCTAAGTCTTTTGGGTCCTTCCTCCTCGTGCTCCCCAGAGGTGCCCCCTTTCCCATCAAGGAAGAAAGGCTGAGCCTTTCTTTGCTCAGACATGTCATTAACACCCTCCCCACACTCCTCCTTTCTCCTACCCTCACCTAAAAGAAAATAATCTACTGGTCCCTGGACTTGTAGGTTGATGGGTGTGTTTAGTCACTCAGTCATCTTCAACTCTTTGCGACCCCATAGACTATAGCCCGCTAGGCTCCCCTGCCCATGGAGATTCTCCAGGCAAAATACTAGAGTGGGTTACCATGCCCTCCTCCAGGAGATCTTCCCAACCCAGGGATCGAACTCAGGTCTCCCACACCCAGACAGTCTGAGCCACCAGGTAAGCCCAAGTTGATGGATAGTTTTATTCAATTCAAGACCTTGTTTGGATATTTCCTCCCCTTTTATGAACTCCCAGCCAGCAAGGTCACATGAGAGAAGCACAAGATGTGGATCCAGAAAGCCTGGGTTAAGAGTCACAGCCCCTCAGTTCATAGATGGATGATTACGAGCCAACCTTAATTTCCACATTGAGTTGTTGGGAGAACCAAGTGAAATGATGCATGTGAAACACTTTGTGATCTAGAAAGCCCAATGTATCTATTCCACAGCACCAACCCACTCTCTCTGGTCGGTCAGGATTGAGTCCAGAATAATGGTCCCCTGAGTGGCCTCCTCCACTTTAGGGGAGATGAAACTGTGGACAGGGAGGTCTGGGCATCCATCAGATGTCTGCTGCAAGCCAAACCACCCGTCTGCCGAGTCAGGGCTGGAGTTGGGGCCAAGACAGCTCCCATTTGTATGAGGTTTCACCACTTACAAAGTACATCCACATCTATTATGTATTGCTTCACAACCACCCTACAAGGCAGCAGTCCTATTCCTACTGTTCAGAATAGAAATCTGAGTCTTCAGAGAGGTGAGTGGTTGCCCAAAGTCACACAGCTACTGAGTAGAGAGCTGGGCTCACACCCTTGTCTTGGGCTTCCCAGTCCACTGCTGCTTCTGGTTTTTGAGGGGCAACCTGGGGTCCACAGTGCTGCTTCATTGCTAGGCTCAGAGATATTCTGTATAAATAGTTTTTTATAAACTGTGTATATATGTATGCTTGCATGAGTGCTCAATTACTAAGGCACGTCCGACTCTTTGCATCCCCATGGATTGTAGCCCACTAGCCTCCTCTGTCCATGGAATTTCCCAGGCAAGACTTTGGATTGCATTGCCATTTCCTCTTTCAGGAGACCTTCCTGACCCAGAGACTGAACCTGTGTCTGCTGTGCCTCCTGCATTGGCAGGCAGGTTCTTTACTACTGATCCACCTGGGAAACCCTGTGTAAATGTATGTGTGCCGTGCTTAGTCACTCAGTCGTGTCCGACTCTTTGTGACCCCATGGACTGTAGCCTGCCAGGCTCCTCTGTCCACAGGGATTCTCCAGGCAAAAATATTGGAGTGGGTTGCCATGCCCTCCTCTAGGGGATCTTCTCAACCCAGGGATCGAACTCAGGTCTCCCACATTGCAGGTGGATTCTTTATCATCTGAGCCACCAGGGAAGCCCTATAAATGTATAATTATGTATGGCTCAGATAGTGAAGAATCTTCCTGCAGTGCAGAAGACCTGGGTTCGATTCCTGGGTTGGGAAGATCCTCTGGAGGAGGGCATGACAATCCACTCCAGTATTCTTGCCTGGAGAATCCCCATGGACAGAGGAGCCTGGCAGCTGTCTCTTATACACATCTAGATGTGTATAAGAGACAGGCACATATCTGCCTATCTGTATCTCCCTTTGCCCTGTGTACTCTGCTCAGCTCCACTTTATTGTCTTTTCTGCAGAGACTCCAGGACCCAAGGATAGGACACCCAGTATCTAAGCACTTAAAGCTTCTTAAGTTCTGCCTCCCAAAGTCCTTCCAGTCAGGACTTCCATAACTATTTGCATTTTAAAATAGGATCTCAAAAGAAGAACAATGTTCAACTCAAAAGAAGTAATCACTAATGGTGGAAATCACAAAAACAAACAATAAATCAAACCAGAGAGAGAGAGATTTGCATTGTCAATAGGAAGGGAAAGCTATTGAAATCGAGGGCTTGGCTGAACTTGCCTACCAGGAGTGAGAGAAGGAAGAAGATGAGTGAGTCCAATATGGTACCCTTGCAAGTCAGCGGCCTGAGCTCTCAGGAGAGGGGCTGAGAGGGAGTGAAACAGAAGTCCGGATGGTGAGATGGGAAGACAGTGAGAGCTTTTGTCTGCCAGATGAGCAATCTGGCCTCACACTAAAGGCAATGAGACAGTACCACTCTGTGGTCTCAGGCAAGAAGAAATTGTGCAGAAGCCAGCATGTGAAGATTCTTCCAGCAACTGTGGGCCTGAAAAATTGCAGGGAAGAAAACCCAAGAGCAGAAAAATCAGCCACTAAATTGTGGCAACAATAATAGCTGATATTTACTAGGTATTGATTGTATGTCAGGCACTGTGTTGTATCTCACGTATTGACTCATTTAAAAATCAGCCAAGATTTATGTTGTAAGCATTATTATTACCCCATTTTATAGATAAGGAAACTGAGAAAGAGAGAGAGTAAATTGCCTGCCTAAAGCTACCAGCTAGTAAGTAGCAGGGCAAGGACCCAAACCCAGATGCTTAGCCCCTACACAATGAACTGCCATCAGGAGGGCAGCCTGGACTGTGGAGGCAGTTATGGCCTTGGGAAGAAAGTGTATGTCTGTATCACTGTGCGAACGGTTTATGTTCTGGGATATGGGGAGGCAGAGGGAAAACATGAAGACTGCATCTCAGAAATGTTTCGGAGGTGGTAAAGGCAGGAACAGGAGGTGAGAACTGTATGGTGTCACAGGACTACAACCATCACACCTCTGGCGGCTCAGCTGCCTTCTGCAACTCACTAGATTGCGGATTAGCCTGGGCGGGGCTCTGCTGGACCCAGTGCAGCTGACACAGGAAGGGGTGGAGCTCCCTCTTACTGAAGAGGCACCTATTTTATGCCAGGCACTGGGCTAGCAGCTTGACGCGTATCATCTCATTCACTTTTCATAACAAAACTACTTTTACTTTTGTTTTACAGACAACAAAACCGAGGCTGCAGAGAGTTACCTGATTTGCATGAAGCGTACAACTCTGAGAGCACCAAGATTTGAACTCAAGAAAGTCTGTG
>SJYX01019988.1:0-10301 GCA_006410675.1 Oreotragus oreotragus
GGGGGGGCGGCGGGGGGAGGCTGATTCGGGCGGGGATGTGGGACACCTAGGGGAAGCCGGAGTGTTGTGTGCGCGTTGTGGGGAGACGCGGGAAGGAAGGCAGGCTGGGCGTTTGGATGAGACTTGAAGGGAATCCGTGGGGGACTCGAGGGTACCCCAGGGAAACTTCCGGGTGGGGGACCGCGAACATCTGGGGGCTTCGCTGGAGCGGGGGTTGAATGAGCTCATTGGAGGGGAGAAAGGGGCGGTTGGGGGGCACCAGGGAACCAGTTGCGTTTGGTTAGTCTAGAGAGCTGGAGAAAGAACTCGAGGAAAATGGAAGGATTCGAGGGGATCGGAAGCAGAAGAGGTGAAGGGAACAGGTGCTTGGATTGTTGGTGAAGTTTGAGGACCTCGGAGGAGGTTTGGGGTCAGAATCCCCGGCACTTTGGAGGAGCAGGGCCCGCCGTCCCGGTTCCCTCTTCATTCCTCTCTCTGTCTCTGTCTGTCTCTCTCTCTCTTTCTCTCGCGGGTCCGGGCTCTCGCCGCCCTCCCCGGGGGTGGGCAGCTCACACCTAGCCTTGCAGGCCGGCCCTTGGAGAGTCATCGGGGGGCGGGAAGAGACCCACGCAGGAGAGTCTGCTTCTTGACTTGCCTGTCCTCTCTCTGGGAGGCTCTGGGTAGGTCACCCTCGCTGGGGGCCGGCTCGGGGCTGAGAACACTGGCCAAGGAGCCTTCGCTGCTTGTGCCATTTTAGCGCGCCTCTGGCCAGCTCAGGGCGTGAGCCGCCCCGGGAAGTACCGGACGCGGGGTGTCCCACCGTACGGAGGCGTGCCCTCCCAGGACCGCGTTTCCTGGCTTGCTCCTTCTCCAGCCTCCCGAGTAATCTGCCGGGATGGACGGTAAATGAAGCCCGCCTTCCCCAGAGCGGTGTCCTTCATCCCCCCTGGATCTGGAATGCGTTTTTCAGATAAAGATGGGTTTGGGAGCCGCTGGTATGCTTTTTCTCTGGGTGATGGCACAGACCATCCGGCACAGGTTATCCAGTCAGATCTGTTACCTTTTGCACGAATCACTGTGCCTTGAGGGTCTGTGGTTCCCGACTCAGCCGGGTCTGCTGATCCTCATGCTGACCCTGGCTTTTTTATTGTTGAAAGTGAAAGATGAGGCAGACACATTCTATTTGAATATAGGTGTCTATATTTTACAATAGCGACCTCCGGTATTTGCCTATTGCAATCCGTTCTTCCTAGTAGGGTGTGTGTGTGGTCGAGTGAGGGTCTTGGTGGAGGGACTGACTGTCTGCAAGAATTTAAGCTTGATATTTAATTTGTTGGACAGAGATGGGTTCGCTGAGCTTTCCCATTTTAATTGTAGGCTCATTTTTATTTCTTTAATAAAACGGGCTTGTGAAAAAGTAATGGCTACGCGTTATAGAAAGCGAATTTTAAGTTGTATTGCCATGCTCTTGTGAACAGTTGGGTTTGTACTCCTCTCTCTTTGTGATTTACATATATCTTTTGTTGCCTGCTGGGCTGTGATCTCTGTGAAAGAAATTTCTTTGTACGTTGTCTGAGATCATTGGCATTAGAAATATTCTGGATTGTGGAATGAAGTGTATTTTTCTGAATAAAGAAGCTGAGTCAAAGTTAGGTTGTACTCAATTAAAGAAACAGTTTAACAAAAGTGTAGTAAGTTATCTTATTTTGAAAGTCAGAACTAATTTTCTGTGCCAGGTTGCTGTGGCATTCATTCTGCTAATACATTCGGAATTCTTTTGGTTTCTTTGTTTTTACCTGTGGTAATTGCTTCCAGTTGTTTGAAACAGATCCTGGGCAATGTTGTCAGTTTTTTTTTTTGTTTTTTTTAACCGTGTTAAACCTGATTACCTTACTTTTTCATCAAAAATGTAATTCTTGCAAGAGGTACATTTCTCACATTGAACAGTTAGGGAAGTAACTTGTTCAGATGTTCTTATTACTGTTAATTTAGATTTCTTCAGACTGAAATGTTTTCCCCTTAAATCACAGGCTGCTTTCTGGAATGCAAAGCTCTATCATTTAAAATATTAATTATGCTGTTACGTAACTCCAGAATTACAAGTGGCATTTCTGAAACACGGTGTCTTAAATCTGAATCGATTATTATGAAGCTTTGATTTTAAATCTGATAATCATCTTGTGATTGACTACCAAGAGCATTTTTATTCTTTTTTTAATCTGTATTTTTTACTATTTCCCTCTAAAGAGAGGCATCTGTTTTTCAGATGAATCTTGATACTAGGATGGGTATTCAGGCACTAACTTATAAATGGTAATGGGTCACACCTTTATTTTATTATGGAGTGGCCTGTGATAAGTAGACTTGATGGTTAGCATCACCAAATGCTGTCAATACCTTTGCACAGTATTCTAAAGTTTCCCAGGCTCTTTGAGGCACAGCTGTCTACTTGTGTTCTCACACTCAGGCCCTAGTGAGGCAGACGTTGATGTCTCTGTTTTTCAGGGGAGGCAGCTGGTAGGTGACTGAGACAGGTGAATCCGAACTCAGATCTTTGGTCTCATAAGGCCATTGTTCTCCACACTCAGACTTTCTCCAAAAGATGGCACTGAGACACTTCATAGATGGGAATTTAAAACCCTGCCAAAGCCAGTAGAACTAATAGGCTTGTTTCCTGTTGACTTCCTGCTGATTTTCTAAAAACATTTGTTTCTGTGCTTGTCTAGTGGTCTTCTTTGAAGAAACAAGCTTTCTTGGTAGATATTTCCTACAGGATTCTAGTCCGCAGGTCAAGAGGCATTTTTGAATTAAAGCCCTTTGGGGACCAATATATGATTTTAGTAATCAGCACAGTGTGATAGTGTTGATAAATGAGGTGTGTTCATTTTTTAAAAATTCGGCATTTGTAAACACTGATAGCTGAATTACCTTTTTTCTCTCTAATTATATTCAAGTAAGAACTTGAGCTGGAATCACAAGATATATGCTTCTCTGCTAACATAGGTTGGCTTTTACACTTTTTCTAGGCTTATTCGTCCTAGTGGGCATTAGTTCTTGGCTTTTATTGCAATTTTCTCAGGATAAATTTTCCTTCTTCCCACCCCCTCAAATATTGAATGCTCTTGTTTCTCTGCCAAAAATAACACGTGATGTTTACTTGACGTTAAAACTAAATCAAATAAAATAAACTTTTTAAAATCCCCACCTCCATTGCTTGTAGAGTGAGTTGACATTGCAGTTTCTTGCTAAGGAGGTTAATTGGAGATGAAAGTTGCATTCCGTATTTTATATTATATTTGCTACTAGGGGATGTGCTGACTCTTAGTAAAAACATCTTCAGAAATGTCTTACGCATTATAATTTAATCCAGTTCTTTGGTTTTGCATTGGATGGTTTTCAGTCCAAGCCAAGTAACCATTAAATAAGATTACATAACCCTGTATTTTTAATTATCTGATATAATATATGGATTGGTGGTTGGTTCATTGCCAAGTTATATTTAGTGGTTGGTTACAAGAGGAAGTGGAGCAGAAGATTCCAGGTTATGGTGGTCTGTCCAGTGGAGAAGGAAATGGCAACCCACTCCAGTATTCTTGCCTAGAGAATCCTATGGGCAGAGAAGCTTGGTGGGCTACCATCCATAGGGTCGCACAGAGTTGGACACAACTGAAGTGACTTAGCATGCATGCATGCGTTAATGTCCAGATAAATTTCTTTGTTGGTGTTTCAAAATAAGTGTTTTCATATTACATCAGTTTCTCTTAATAATGAGATTCTTAGCATTACTTAGGATATACGTGTGGGATAAACATATATGAAGGAAGGATCATTATTTTGCCTTATGTGCTTCTCTTTGTACAACAAAGCTCGATGGCTTAAGAGTTTCACTTTGGGGGACCCTTTCTGGAAATTGGTTTGGCTGCTTGTATGTTGTCAAGTGTGTAAAGTAGAAGAATGAGAGTGAAGGCTGCAGAATTCCATTTTATCTGTGGTGCCTTCACGCCATAGCGTGCACTTCTCCGCTTCATCCGTGGAAAAGTGTGGTTATTTAATATTTAATATTAATTTCTAATATTTTCTTAGGCTTATCAGGTTTTGCTTTTTGTAAGAAAATGGATGGAATGACTCGCATATTTATTCTTTGACTCCCATATTTAGATAAATCATTTTCTATAGTTTTATGACTCAGAAGGATCCAGTGATGGTCAATTACAGGGTTTTGGTATCCAGACACTAGTAGCAGGTTTATTGAGAACCTGCCTTGCAGGGTGTTTTTGCTGGTCCTGGACGGAGAGAGGGAAAAATTTCAGCCTCTACTCCTGAGGAATATCTGCTCTCTTCTGCGTCAGATTGAGAGTGGGCTTTAAGTGTTTAGATGCCCTCTCCTTTCCAGAGGAATGTCTTATTAGCCTTCAACTGCCCTTTTGAACTATTTTGTGACAAGGTGGTTTAGATTTAACTCTCGTTCTAGAAGCATTTACCAGGTACTTCTCCACACTCAGCCATGTCTATAATCTTAATACTGGGAACAGACCAAAATGTAGAGACTTTTAGCCCAATATATCACTTGTAGAAACGGAGATTCCAACAGTGACTTACCCAGAGTGACATACTGACAGAATGTGCGAGGGATGTTCCAGCTTTGTTGTTTTCCCTATCACACGGACCTTTGGATGTATGAACGGTCAAACTGTGATGATAAAGTTAATGGCAAAAGGGGGGTTAAAATTCTGTCCTTTTATGTGCAGTTTGTTCTTTTCTCTCTAGCTTGTGCTGGAATTGAAAGATGAGTTATATAGCATCCATTGTTATATTGATACTTTATCCTCCAAGTTTCTGCTGTAGATAGCTTGTCTGACCACTTCCCTCCCTCCATGGGCTAGAGTGCCTGTTTCTGGCCCTGAAGCAGGTGGTGCCTGACTCTCGGATGGGGTGATAGTCATCACGATGTAGTATTTGGATCTCTGTCTTCCCTGGAGAGTGAGCTGTTCGGGAGGCAAGGCTTGGTCTTGCCTATCTTTGTGTCTTCAGAATCCCATATGTTCTTGGTCTGTAGCCCTTGCAAACTCCAGTCTTCGTTTCAGTTTTGTTTTAATTCTCATAAAGGTAGAAGAATCAGAAAGTATTTGGAGTTTGGCAGTCCTTAAGGCCTTTGCTTTTTACCACTTTAGAGACCTGGCTGAGTAGGGGTAGGAGGAAGTCCCCAACAGGTGTGCAGGCAGACACGGGAGGGGTTTCTAAGTGAATCGCAGTGTTGAACGAGCAGGAGAGCATCCCAGGGCTCACTCCATGGGGTGGGCTATAGGGGGTCCTTCTCAGGAGGTGAGGAGATCTTATCAGATCTGCTTGGAATCCTATGATTATTTACTTTTATTCTTTCTTGAGGAACTTATTAGGCAGTGCATTCTAACATTGTTAGCTCTCCTTGCCTAAACTAATGAGATTTCTCATGACAGATTTAAACCAGAAGTTGGGTGACCCTCGTCACTTGCTGAATAAGCGTTACCTGAAGGAGTTAATCTTCACTCTCAGATGCCACACAGACCCTCAAAGCTAAGGAGTAGTCGTGGTTGTGGATGGAACGCCAGCAGCAGTTTGGATGTCACAAGACCCTTTGCTTGTTGTCATCATTCCCCCTGAATAGAGGTAGAATGGCTTACGTGTTTTACCAAGAAACAGAAGTAGAGTGTTGGTAGCTTTGGGATAATGATCACAGTCAGTTCAGTCGCTCAGTTGTGTCCTACTGTTTGCGACCCCATGAATCGCAGCATGCCAGGCCTCTCTGTCCATCACCAACTCCCAGAGTTCACTCAGACTCACGTCCATCGGGTCAGTGATGCCATCCAGCCATCTCATCCCCTGTCGTCCCCTTCTCCTCCTGCCCCCAATCCCTCCCAGCATCAGAGTCTTTTCCAATGAGTCAACTCTTCGCATGAGGTGGCCAAAGTACTGGAGTTTCAGCTTTAGCATCATTCCTTCCAGAGAAATCCCAGGGCTGATCTTCAGAATGGACTGGTTGGATCTCCTTGCAGTCCAAGGGACTCTCAAGAGTCCTCCCCAACACCACAGTTCAAAAGCATCAATTCTTCGGTGCTCAGCCTTCTTCACAGTCCAACTCACATCCATACATGACCACAGGAAAAACCATAAAAGCTGCCAAATGGAGGGCCTCTGTGCCTGGTGCTTCTGTGCATTATCTCCAGCCCCACAAGATCTTGGAAGGTAGCTGATTTTATCCCCTGCCTTTGTTGTTTTAGATGAGGCATCTGAGGCTCTAAAGGGTGCACAGTCCTCAGGCTGAACTTCTAAATCAAGCCATCTTGTGTTTTGATAAGATACTTTAAGAAAAGACTCAAAGACAGAACCCAACATTGTTGTTTGTTTTTAAATAAGGGTTTCATTACAGTGAAAGCCAGTTAGGAAGTTCCTTTTGTGATGATGAATTTTTAAAAGAGGTTTCCCAACATGTATTTTACTTAAAAGGCAAGCTCCCTTTTTTCCTATGTTCTCCAGCAGTACTTTACAGTTTTTAGTAAGCATGCAAGGTAAGGAGTTTTACTTATGTATATTCCAGTAATCACGGATAAAGCAGGAAACCTTTCTGTATTGAAATAAGTCAATTCTTGATGAAACTGTTTCTTAGAGACAGAGCTCTTTGTGTTTAAATACTCTCGCAGAAACAGTTGGTGTGATATCAGGGATTTAGAGGCAGTTTATGGGATGTTTTAAGAATTTCCCATCTTTTAAAAATAGACTCATAAAAGAAAAAAAAAATACCAAGAATAAACAAGAACATAGTCCCACAGATAATGGTTTTAAAAGGCTCTGTGAGGGAAGTGGGGTATGTTTGAATATACTTGATTGCAATTGTTAATAATACTAGTTACTGTTTATCAAGAACCTTTTTTGGGTTAGATGCTTTATGTACATGATTTCATTTAATTTTCTTAACAGTCTTGAAAGAGTAAATCATTTTACCTTATATTGTAGATGAGGAAGCTGAGGGCAGGGAGGTTAAATAATTCGCATAATGTCAGACAGCTAATAAGTGGTAAGCCAGGATTCAGATCTTTATCTGCCCCCTGCAGAGTGCTGCGGAGAAGGCAATGGCACCCCACTCCAGTACTCTTGCCTGGAAAATCCCATGGGTGGAGGAGCCTGGTAGGCTGCAGTCCATGGGGTCGCAAAGAGTCCGACAGGACTTCACTTTTCACTTTCATGCATTGGAGAAGGAAATGGTAACCCACTCCAGTGTTCTTGCCTGGAGAATCCCAGAGACAGTGGGCCCCCGTCTATGTGGTCGCACAGAGTCAGACACAACTGAAGCGACTTAGCAGCAGCAGCAGCAGCAGAGTGCTGTGTGCTCCAGCAGAGGTGGGGGCTTTCCTTGTGGCTGGGCTTTCTTGTTGACTTTCCTGGGAGAACCTCAGCCATGCAGCTCTTCAAGTGAGCACTGGCCTGGCGCTCTGTGAGCAGGGCAGACTGTACAGCCGGCAGGTAGTGCAGTGACCATGCGGGGTGGGAGCTGTGTGACCACAGGCAGCGTGGAAGGTCTGGCGGATGCCTTTACATGGGAAACGGCGCTGCTTCACAGGAAAGAGCTGCCAGAGGCGTCACATGATTCTGGCAGGTGATGACTTTCTAGTCTGTGACCCTGTACCAGTTCCTTAGCTTCCTGGAGCCGAAGTTTCTCGTCTGTAACATTGGAGACCTTATACCTCCGCTGTGGGGTGGCCATTTTAGATGGGGTATAAGTACCGTGTCCTGAACAAACATTACCTGCTCGTTTCACAGAATTGCCTGAGACAGGTGTGTGCATACAGGCATCACTTTCCAGACATAAAGTATATAATAATAACTCAATGCATAAATCATCCGGTCTCCTTCCTCAGGGTAATTTTATGTTATTAAAATGATTTTAGTTTTCCAATCCTGGAGATACTGAAGGGGAAACTCATTCTTTGGGAAGCCTCTTTCATTAATATCATGTACAAAATTAGCAGCAGCTCTGACTGGTTTTTATTATGCTAGTCAAGATGCAACACCTGAGGCTTCCATTAACAAATGAGGCTTCCATAAACAGATTTATGACTGCACATCTTAAAACATGTCTGGACACTCAGCAGCCGCTCTCCACAGGCACAGCGTATCTTGCTCTGAATTGGTAAGCTGTAAATTTCCATAATTTTTCGCATTTCCATAATTTTTCACCAATCAGCCCCTGCTGCTATTTTAAGAACCTTAAAAGGTGTTCTTGGCATATTATTGATGTTCTTCCTTGGTGTGATAAAGAGTTGTGAGTGTGTGAGAGCTCTCTTTTTGATGTGACTCTTACACTTGGGGTCACTGTTGGTTCACGCGCCCTGGAGAAATTGTAATGCAGGGGAGAGGGGACGGTTTCCATCCTGTCGTTTTCCCTCGTTCTCCGGCTACTTCAGTTACTCGGCGCCCCGTGCACTGCTCTTCTTCCACTAGATGGCGCTCCGTATAGCAAGTCACCCTCTGCGTCCGCACAGGGGGCTTCATCTGAGTCAGTGTTAGTCTTGATCCATCATCAAGCTTGCGTTGCTTTGATATTCATGTACTGATACTAATCTTCCACATTGCTGATGTTTTAAGAGGCATACTCTCTAGCCAGCATTTTCAGAGCATCAGGGTCCGTTTCTGTTTCGTGCCTAAGGTGTGCGTGGCATTGCTGCCAGGCTCTTTCTCATGCATCACCTCCTTTAGTACTGGTGCCTGCCTTGGGAAGCAGTTTCGCTGTTGTCATTGTACAGGTAAAGAAATGGAGGCTGGGGAGCTATATAACTTGTTCAGGGTCATGCAGCTAACTTGCAAAAACATTTTTTGGAGGAAAGTTTTGGGATAGTTTGACTTACGGCTGTTGGACATTGTGCTCTGTTGATTTTGTTGGAGAAAACTGTAGTGCTGATGGTGATTTGCATCGGCATATAGAAGTCAAATCCGTTGTGTGAGGAAGCAAATGGTGGTAGCCAAAGCTTTGTCAGCTGGTGTGGAAACTGCCGCTTCCTTTTGCTGCTTTTGTCTCTTACCTCCGGTGGGCCCCCAGGTACAAAGCCATGGGGAACTTTGAACAAAGCTCTGATTCTGCTTTCAGTAATTTTAGCTGAAATATTAGATCGAGTCCATAGGCATTGAAAAATTTGTACTGAAGTTTCAACTCCATTCATTTATTTAGTATTTGTTGAGTATCTGCCCTTCTGAATTGAGCTATTTGTTCTGGGCCAGTTTCTTCTCTGAGCCTGAGTTCCCTTGTCTGCACATTGGCAGTAATGCCTGCCTTGTGGTCATTGGGGCGAAATGACAATGATTTTGTATTCTTAAAACTTTATTAAAATTTTTTTAAAATATAGGATATAGGTATATTTTTATACCCACTGTGAGAGAATGAGCATTTATGTTTCTCTTCACTTTACATTATTTTTTCTGTCTGAATTGTATGCATCAGGTCATGGTCACCAACTTGTGTAGTGGGTTATCTGCCAGTCATTTTTTAGGGCTGGCTGACTGCTGCCACCTTGTGCCACCCCTGTCCCTTTCTTCTGGTTGCATAGGCTCAGCAAACACAAACAGAAGCTTAGAAAAATCTCTCTCACTTTTTGTATGCTTCATTATGCAAACTGCAGCTAACTAAAGATGATACTGAAATAAAATTCATATGAGTGGAAAAGGACACATGGTTAAGGACACAATTTTACATCAGACAGACCTGAGTTCACATCTTAGCTCTGCCTCTTCTATGTGTTGTGACTGTAGATGTGTGAACCCCTCTCAGCCTCAGTTTCCATGATGAAGAAATGGGCATGAACAGTTAATAAAGCCTCTGAAGTTTTTGTGGGATTTCAGTGAGGTGTGTGAAGAGCTGTGTCATGTCTGGCATCTAACAAGTGCAGAATAAGTGGTTGCTGTTGCGACCCTCCTCCTCCGGAGCACCCTCCTCCTCCTGAGCACCCTCCTCCTCCTCACCACCCTCTTCCTTCTCACCAGCCCCCTCCTCCTCACCACCCTCCTCCTCCTCACCAGCCCCCTCCTCCTCACCACCCTCCTCCTCCTCACCACCTTCCTCCTCACCACCCTCCTCCTCACTTCCCTCCTCCTCCTCACCGCCCTCCTCCTCCTCACCACCCTCCTCCTCCTCACCACCTTCCTCCTCACCACCCTCCTCCTCAGTGCCCTCCTCCTCCTCACCACCACCCTTCTCCTCCTTACCTGCCCCCTTCTCCTCCTCACCACCTTCCTTCTCACCACCCTCCTCCTCACTGCCCTCCTCCTCCTCACCAGCCCCCTCCTTCTCACCACCC
>SJYX01019988.1:11788-66753 GCA_006410675.1 Oreotragus oreotragus
TCCTCCCCACCCTCCTCCTCCTCACCCTCCTCCTCCTCACCACTCTCCTCCTCACCATGCTCCTCTTCCTCCCCACCCTCCTCCTCCTCACCACGCTCCTCCTCCTCCCCACCCTCCTCTTCATCACCACCACTATCATATTTTAATCAAAGAATCTGTCATCCAATGGGGGAGATAAACGTGTAGGGGGAACAATTTTAAGAGTGTGTTAAGTGCTGTGGAAGAAGACATAGGGGCTTTAGGGGATCAGAATGACCTCTCTCATCTCAGGACCAAGCTAGGCTTTCTGGCAGAGAATTTCTCAGAGAGGATTAGCTGGATGGAGAAATTGGAGGAAAGGACTTGGGCAGGGATAGGTAAAATTTCTGACTCCTCCAGGTTATTCATTCCTGTTTCCCATGTTTCCGTAACATCTTCACATTCCTGCTTGTCGTTGTGTGTTGTGGTTGTTTATCTGTCTTCTTTAGTCCCCCACCTCCCATTTTCCTTCCTGGCATTACAATTTTTATTTGAAAACAACTTTAAATTTACAGAGTTAAAAGAATAGTGCTAAAACCCCCTGTATACCTGTTTGGATTCACCAGTTGTTTACATTTTCCCATATTTGGCTTTGCCATTCTGTCTATTTTCATAACTCATTTGAGAGTAAGGGGTGTGTGTGTGTTATCTGTCTTTACCCCTAATACCTAAGTACCTTTGTATTTTCTGAGATTAAGGCTGTCTCTGACATAACTGTGTTTACCAGCTAACAGTGATGACAGAAGTTAGTCATGGTTTTGGTACTTTTATTATATAACGTATAGACCATGTGCTACTCTTGGCAGCTGTTCCAGTTTTGTTTTTTATAGGATCAGAATCAAGACCACACGTTGCGTTTAGTTGTCAAGCCTCTTAGTCTCTTAACTTGGAGCAGCTCCTCTGTCTTTTGCCTTTTGTGGCCTGCATATGTGAATACGACACAGGCTGGGTTTTTGCAGGGTCAGTGTGGCTTGTCTGTTTCTTTACATTTAGATTCATGTTGTGCACTCTGTTCATACCGTTAAAGCCAGTGGAGGTGATGGAATTCCAGTTGAGCTATTTCAAATCCTAAAAGATGATGCTGTGAAAGTGCTACATTCAATATGCCAGCACATTTGGAAAACTCAGCAGTGGCCACAGGACTGGAAAAGTTTTCATTCCAATCCCAAAGAAAGGCAATGCCAAAGAATGTTCAAACTACCGCATAATTGCACTCATCTCACACACTAGCAAATTAATGTTCAAAATTCTCCAAGCCAAGCTTCAACAGTACATGAACTGAGAACTTTCAGATGTTCAAGTTGGATTTAGAAAAGTCAGAGGAACCAGAGATCAAATTGCCAACATCCGTTGGGTCATTGAAAAAGCAAGAAAATTTCAGAAAAACATCTACTTCTGCTTTATTGACTACACCAAAGCCTTTGACTGTGTGGATCACAACAGACTGTGAAAAATTCTTAAAGAGATGGGAATACCAGACCACCTTACCTGCCTCCTGAGAAATCTGTATGCAGGTCCATATGGAACAACAGACTGGTCCCAAATTGGGAAAAGAGTATGTCAAGGCTCATATCGTCACCCTGCTTATTTAACTTACATGCAGAATACATCATGGGAAATGCCAAGCTGGATGAAGCACAAGCTAGAATCAACATTGCTGGGCGAAACCTCAGATATGCAGATGACACCACCCTTATGGCAGAAAGTAAAGAAGAACTAAAGAGCCTCTTGATGAAAGTGAAAGAGTAGAGTGAAAAAGTTGGCTTAAAACTTAACATTAAAAAACTAAGATCATCATGGCATTTGGTCCCATCACTTCATGGCACATAGATGGGAAAACAATGGAAACATTGAGAGACTTTATTTTCTTGGGCTCCAAAATCACTGCAGATAGTGACTACAGCCATAAAATTAAAAGATGCTTGCTCCTTGGAAGAAAAGCTATGACCAACCTAGACAGCATATTAAAAATAGAGACATTATTTTGCTGAGAAAGGTCCATTTAGTCAAAGCTGTGGTTTTTCCAGTAGTCACGTATGAATGTGAGATTTGGACCATAAAGAAGACTGAGCACTAAAGAATCAATGCTTTTGAAGTACGTTTGGAAAGGACTCTTGAGAGTCCCTTGGACTGCAAGGAGATCAAACCAGTCAGTTCTAAAGGAAGTCAGTCCTGAATATTCATTAGAAGGACTAATGCGAAAGCTGAAACTCCAGTCAGTACTTTGGCCACCTGATATGAAGAACTGGCTTCTTAGAAAAGACCCTGATGCTGGGAAAGATTGAAAGCAGAAGGAGAAGGGGACAACGACAGAGGATGAGAGGGTTGGATGGCATCACCAATTTGAGGGATATCAGTTTGAGCAAGTTCTGGGAGTTGGTGAGGGACAGGGAGGCCTGGCGTGCTGCAGTCCATGGGGTCGCAGAGTCAGACACGACTGAGTGACCGAACTGTGCGCTCTTGGCAGGAGTCCCACCAAGGGGACCGTGTGTCCTCCTCAGTACATCACAGCAGGAGGCACACAGTTTCATTGTCACTTTATCCTGTCGTTATTGATGAGGCTGAGTTTTGTTCACTTGATGTAGGTGGTGCTGGTTTTGTCCCCTGTAAAGTTTGCATTTTCCTTTTGTAATTAGCGCTTTTGTGGGGTGGTGCTTTGAGGCTGTGTAAATACTCCTTATTAAACTCTCCCTCACAAATTTTAGTATCCATTAGTGTTTCTTACAGAAATTATTACTGTGAGGGTTGTAAAATGGTAATTTTTTCACTCCGTCATTCTCTCTGCACGTGTATTGGTTGACATTCTGCTGAAAGGGAGCATTTTTATTTTTTTCTTTCCTTCTTTCATCTTCCCTACCTCTTGCCTGCCCTCCATCAGTTATCTGTGTACATTCAGTTGGTTGTAGTCCTTCACCGTTACTGCATAAAGTGAGGATGTTAATCGCTAAGTTGTGTCTGACTCTTTGCAACCCCATGGACTGTAGCCCGCCAGACTCCTCTGTCCATAGGATTCTCTAGACGAGAAGACTGGAGTGGGTTGCTCTTTCTTTCTTCAGGGGATATTCCCGACCCAGCAATGGAACCCACGTCTTCTGCATTGGCAGGCAGAACGCTTTCTCTCAAATCCATAAAAAATGGTCTTAACGTTCTGTGTCTCAGAGCCCTCCATGGTTCTGTGGGGAGCCCTGGTCTGGTGAGAAAGTGGGAGACGGCTGTCTCCTTCCCCCTGGGCATCTGTCCTCGGGTCCTGAGGTGGCTCACAGGACTTTGATTTGCTCAGTGGATTTTGCTCTGTGTTGTGGTTTTGAGTGTGAAAAGTGCTCTCGAGGAAGTTGTGCCTTGGTGGTGATGAGTCAGAGGCAGCTCTCCCGGCCCCTCGCCGCGTGGGTGTGCGGGCTCCGCCGGGCAGAGCGCAGGGGAACAGAGCTGCTGCCCGCTCGCGTGGTCCGCAGCGAGGTCGGAGGGCGGGCAGCAGCCGAGGCCGTGCCCCGCAGGGCAGCGCGTGGGTTGTGTGCTCTCTGCCTCCTTGTCCTCTGTCAGGGCTTTGCTCCTGACATGCCAGGTGGGAGCAGTGTCCATGTTGATAATGAACTCTCTGGGCTGAAGGCTCTTCATGTCTGAAACGAGCGCCAGGGGATCTGTGCCCCGCGGTCAGTGCCCCGTGCCCCGGAGGCCGCTGGCCGCAGAGCATGGTCCTTGTTCCCGTCTCGTGGGGCCCAGCAGGGAGACGGGCCGCGGCCCAGCCCCCTCCCTGCCCTTACCCTCTCTGTGCTTTGGTCTAGAGACCGCCTGGGTTCCTGCCTGCAGGTCTTTGTGGTCCTGGGCCCCGTGTTACCTGCAGCAAAGGATGTGGGACAGAAGGCAGAGTTGGGAGCGTTGGGAGCCAGCATCTGACAGGTGGGGCACTGTCTGCTCCTCACACTGAGGACTTTCAGCGCCTTGGGAAACCCCTGCCGGCTGCTGGGGAGGACCCTCGGGAGGAGGCTGGGAGGTGTGAGTTTATCCCCGGTGTCTCCGCTGGGCTGGGGGGGTGTCCACTTCTTGCTCAGGAAGGGTGGCACGCTCAGGCTGGGCTCAGGGCCGGGAGTCCTTTATCCTGCTTAAAGGGTTCTCAGCCCAGTGGGGAAGCAGCCAAATTAAAAGACATTTATATTGCAGGGTGGTGAGTGCTGTAATAAAGACCGCGCGGGGTCTTCCCTGGAACCAGGGCAGCAGGAAGGCCCAGGGTGAGGCCTGATGTCGGGGAGACACACGGGCAGCCGTTCCTGCTCCAGCTGCTTCCTGCTGGTAAAGCAAGGCCTGGCTGCCTGTGAGGTCCCTCTCCTCCTCCACCCTCTCCTCCTCGGTGTTCCCCTCAGGCCCCAGCACAGCGCCGCCTCTTCTCAGCCATGCCTGCCTTTATCACACTCTGGATTAGAATGCTTTGTTGGGAGCTGCTTCNCATGGTCCTTGTTCCCGTCTCGTGGGGCCCAGCAGGGAGACGGGCCGCGGCCCAGCCCCCTCCCTGCCCTTACCCTCTCTGTGCTTTGGTCTAGAGACCGCCTGGGTTCCTGCCTGCAGGTCTTTGTGGTCCTGGGCCCCGTGTTACCTGCAGCAAAGGATGTGGGACAGAAGGCAGAGTTGGGAGCGTTGGGAGCCAGCATCTGGCAGGTGGGGCACTGTCTGCTCCTCACACTGAGGACTTTCAGCGCCTTGGGAAACCCCTGCCGGCTGCTGGGGAGGACCCTCGGGAGGAGGCTGGGAGGTGTGAGTTTATCCCCGGTGTCTCCGCTGGGCTGGGGGGGTGTCCACTTCTTGCTCAGGAAGGGTGGCACGCTCAGGCTGGGCTCAGGGCCGGGAGTCCTTTATCCTGCTTAAAGGGTTCTCAGCCCAGTGGGGAAGCAGCCAAATTAAAAGACATTTATATTGCAGGGTGGTGAGTGCTGTAATAAAGACCGCGCGGGGTCTTCCCTGGAACCAGGGCAGCAGGAAGGCCCAGGGTGAGGCCTGATGTCGGGGAGACACACGGGCAGCCGTTCCTGCTCCAGCTGCTTCCTGCTGGTAAAGCAAGGCCTGGCTGCCTGTGAGGTCCCTCTCCTCCTCCACCCTCTCCTCCTCGGTGTTCCCCTCAGGCCCCAGCACAGCGCCGCCTCTTCTCAGCCATGCCTGCCTTTATCACACTCTGGATTAGAATGCTTTGTTGGGAGCTGTTTCTCCCATGGGCATCCCAGCTTCCTACCGACAGAAGATCTGCCTTCTTGGCTCGGCTTCTTCCTCCAGTGCTGAGCGCAGGGCCCAGGAGACGGTCGGTGCTCAGAAAAGTGTCTGTAGGATGACTGGTCAGCTGGGCTCAGTTTCTTCTCCGCGTTAGGGTAGTGGATTCATGATTTCAGGATGCCTTGGTAAAGGAAAATGGAGAAAGGCTGTTGTTCTGCTTGAGTTTCTGGCTGCTGCTTTTGAGGGGAGGAGCTCCATCTCTCAGGCAGCTGGGACCCTATGTGCACTGGCAGTGTGCCCTCGAGCCTCGAGTCTGGGGCTCAGACCTGTGCGCCGCTTCCCCGGGCTGTTTGGGGATTTCTGGGTCTGGGCACATCCCTTGGCCTCCCTAAACACCAGCGTTTTAGTTTGTTGAGACAGTCGTGACACTAACCACGTCCCAGACTTCCTGTGAGGTTTTGGTGATAAGACACTGAGACTCCAGGCTTCTGAGCTGCTGCTGCTAATTCACTTCAGTCGTGGCTGACTCTGTGCGACCCCATAGACGGCAGCCCACCAGTCTCCCCCATCCCTGGGATTCTCCAGGCAAGAATACTGGAGTGGGTTGCCATTTCCTTCTCCAATGCATGAAAGTGAAAAGTGAAAGTGAAGTCAGTCATGTCCGACTCTTAGTGACCCCATGGACTGCAGCCCACCAGGCTCCTCCGTCCATGGGATTTTCCAGGCAAGAGTACTGGAGCGGGGTGCCATTGCCTTCTCCGAGGCTTCTGAGCCCTGAGGCTTTATTCCCTGCTGAATTGCAAGTGCCCAGAACAGTGCCTGCCACCCAGTGGGCCCTCTGTGTTGGGAAAGCAGTTTCTTTCATCAGTCAGTCTGAAATATAAGGTAGAAGCAGCAGTGTATTAAGTGGGGCTAGAGGGGTCGGCAGGCACTAGAGCATGCAAGGCCCCCGAATGGCTGAGTGTGAATGCATTTTAAGGTTCTGGAGCACAGCTGAAGCATCAGTGCAGGACAATGTCATGGTTAGCTATGCATTTTAGAAAGTATTTGCTGAGCAGTGCAGGTTGAAAAGCTTTTGAATTATGTGAGTTCAGAGCTACAGGTGGTATTTCTAGATATCAGCTTTCATAAAAATTCGTTGCCTTGCACTTGAAGCCACAGAGGATGATGAGATCCTCTGGGAGATGATCTCCCCCAGGGAGAGGGTGCCTGTGCAGGGTCGAAGAGGGAAAGGGCAGAGGATGAAATCCGTGCAGCCATGTCGACAGGGGGCTTGGGCAAAGGGGAAGAAGCCCGCCATTCTTTCCTGTTCTTAAGGTGACTAGCTTCATAAAGGCCGTGTGATTCCATCAGTGTAAATTACACAGTGTAAATTTCACATGTGATGTATTTCACATAGAAATCTTTAAAACTTGTCGCTACTGGTGATTCTGAAGCCAAGCAGGGTCTCTGTAGGCTTTGCGAACCCTGAGTGATACAATGTGGAGGAGCCTCAGGAAACGTCGGGGGGTCAGTATGTCGGAGGCTTGTCTGTCTGCCGCGCTGGCTCCTGACCACACATCTTCCGGATTGACTCGGGGCTGGTTTACACTTTCCAGGAGACTTTAAAGGCTGTGCTTTGCGGCTTCTGGTTCTCACCAGCAAATACAGATTGACATCACTGCTCTCTGAGATTGTCGTGTTGCTACGTTCGCAGATGATGGTGGCTCCGGATTCTACCCCAAGTGTGAGTCCTGCCTGCTGACCAAGGTTCCCCAGGCCTCGGGGCTCCCTGGGGACTTAGGCTGGGTAGCAGACAACCTTCCAAGCAGCCTTCCAGGCTCTGATCATAGTGAAAGAACTCTGGCCACAGAACTTTGGCACGTGACCCTTTGGCAGGCAAGTGTTTTGGCCCCAGCACCTTTCACTTAGGATTCAGGCAGGAGCAGGCCAGCTTCTCTGCCTCTCTCTGGCTCATGTCGTTCTTATCTGGGCTTCTGCATGGTTGGCAAGAGCCTCGGCCAAGACGGGTAGCCCTGTGGGGTTTTCTTACTGCCGCAGCTACATGGTAAAGTGGGCCCTGAAAAGAGAGTGGAAGGAGAAAAGCCCAGAGAAGTCCCCCTTTTCAGAGGATGGTTTTTAGCTTCATTTCCCAGCCCCTTAAGGCCCTGTCTTCCTGTGCTGTATCCCAGGCAGGTGACAGGGGTCCCAGAGCCTCCACTTGAGCCTCAGTTCTTTCCACTGGTATTGCTGTTACAGGCTTTGGAGAGGACAGCATGGATCCTTGGTGTCCCCAAGACATTTGGGTATGTCACTGACATACCTGACGTTTTGTTTTTCAGTTCCTTTGCCTTCAACTATAGTAAGAATTAGTAAAGTGTCAGTTCATGTTTCAGATTTCATTTCATTTTAAAGCTGTCAGTTCCTACACAGTTAACCTTAAAAAAAAAAAAAAAAAAAAACCTTCCCCAGTATAATTTTGCCTTCTTTTTGAAAATTTCTGTAGCAAACTTTTCTAAGTATCTTGAATTGGTTTTCTTATTTGAAGAGAAGATATTGGTCTCTACCGTTATCACATATACATAAAGAAAAAGTATTTCTTCTGGTTAAACAAAATCACAATATTTAGTATAGATTTTAAACCATAAATTTTCCCTTGAAACTTACCATGTAGTGTTCTTGAAGCTAGCCCAGTTCCCAAGGGAAATGCATACCGTGTCTTGTTTTTGTTTTGTTCAGTTGCTCAGTTGTGTCTGACTCTTTGCGACCCCATGGGCTGCAGCACGCCAGGCTTCCCTCTCCTTCACCATCTCCTGGCGTTTGCTCAGACTCCTGTCCATTGAGTCAGTGAGGCCATCCAGCCATCTCATCCTCTGTCGTCCCCTTCTCCTGCCCTCAATCTTTCCCAGCATCAGGGTCTTTTCCAAAGAGTCAGAGCTCCTCACATCAGGTGGCCAAAGTGTTGGAGTTTCGGCTTCAACATCAGTCCTTCCAGTGAGTTTTCAGGACTGAATTCCTTTAGGATTGACTGATTTGATCTTGTTTTACTTAGATTCTTAGTTTATTTATTTGGCTGCACCAAATTTCAGTTGTAGCACATGGGCTTTTTCAGTTGGGGCGTGTGGGATCTAGTTCCTTGACCAGGGATTGACTCTGGGTCCTCTACATTGGGAGTGCAGAGTATTAACCTCTGGACACCAGGGAAGTCCTTTGCTTAGTTTAATAAAGACTCCACTCTGACTGTTTCTTTTAACCTTAGGTGGTTCTTTGCTGTACATTGTATCTTATATTATTTTACATTGTTGGGCCAGAATGTTAACAAGTCAGTTTATATTTCAGTATCTTCTAAGTTCTTTTATGGCAGGGGCCAGGAATCAAACCCTGTTAGGATCACTCATTCAATACAGATCAGTTGGAAGTGATTTTCTTAAGTCATTGTTTTAAGATGAGGTGCATCTATCTGCNGTTAACAAGTCAGTTTATATTTCAGTATCTTCTAAGTTCTTTTATGGCAGGGGCCAGGAATCAAACCCTGTTAGGATCACTCATTCAATACAGATCAGTTGGAAGTGATTTTCTTAAGTCATTGTTTTAAGATGAGGTGCATCTATCTGCATAGAGAAAACAAAAACAATCTGCTTTTTCCTTTTTCAGTTTTCTGATTCATATGTCACTCCAGTACCCTTTCCTGGAAAATCCCCTGGACGAGGAGCCTGGTAGGCTACAGTCCATGGGGTTGCAAAGAGTCGGACATGACTGGGCGACGACACTTTACATTAAAATTGAAAAACTGGACAAGAGAGGGCATTAGTTTTGTATGTCTGCGGGGACACATGGCTGCACATTTGTTTGCTTCATTGTCTTATAGTTCTGAAGGTGACATGACATGTTTGGAATGGGTCTCACTGGGCTGGAGTCAGGGTATCAGCACTGCCTCTTCTGAGGTGCTCTCTCTCCTGCTTTCCTCATCCGTCTTTAAGATCCTGATTATATTTGGCTCGCCTGGATAATTCAGGATAATCTCCCCATTTTAAGGTCAGCTGATCAGGAACCTTAGTTTTCTCTGTAACCACTAATCCTCCTTTGCCTGCAACTTGAATTCTCTGGTTCTGGAAATCAGGATGTGGGTAACTCTGGGGGAGGGGGCACTATTTTGTCAACCACTAGAGGGATTGGAGAGGCAGCAGAAACTGATGTTTATCAAGTACTGAGTATAGCTTCAACATGGTTTTAGGGATTTTCATGTATTAGGGCATTATCTCAAATTATACATCAGGGGTTTTAGAGATGTTAAAATAACTTATTTGTGTCATGTAATTATTAATAATAATGAGGTATTTTGTTGTGTTCTTGCTAAGTGTCATATACTGTGTCAGGAGATTTACAGAGCATATTTTTCGCAATTCTGAGTACAGCCCTCTGAGATGAATCTGAGATGAATGGCATAAATTTCACTTTATACATGAGAAAACAGGCTTCCATGGAACTGTGATTGGCTCAGTGTTACATGGCAAGCTTGAACTGAAGGCTGTGGACTTTGTCAGTCTGATTCCCAAGCTCATATTCTTTATGTTAAATTACTCCTCAGTTACCATTCCTCCCATCTATTTTCCATATTGTTTCATACATTATTTAATCTTTTCAGCAGCCTTCTACAGATAAATGGGCTTCCCTAGTGGCTCAGACAGTAAAGAATCTGCTTGTGATGCAGGAGACTGGGGTTCAGTGCCTGGGTCAGGAAGATGGCCTTCTCTTAATACCCTTATTTTATATATAATGAAACTGAGCCCGAGAAAGAGTAAAGCCAAGCTCTGTTTTTACTAAAAATCTGTGCTCTTTTTTGATGGCATAAAAGGTGTATCTTGTTTGCAGGTTTTTGTTTCAGTCATACGTAGTCAACATGATCACTTGAAATAATTTCATAAAATATGAGAAAAATATAGAGAGAAAACAACTAAAAATAATTGATGCAATAGTAAATAAAGACTGCCCAAAGAGCACAAGGTTATATGTCAAAAGTAGGGCTGAAAAGTGCTTGGTCTATACTGACCCTGATGCTCAGTGGCATGAAATAAAAATAAACAAGGACTTGATTCAGAAATTTGTTTCAACTAATGTTTGTGCTAGACTGAGCAGTGGCCCCCAAATATGTCCATACCCTAATTTTCAGAACTTGTGAGTGCTACCTTAAATGGCAAAAGAGACTTTGTAGATATGATTGAGTTAAAGACCTTGAGGTGGAGGAGATCTCCCTGGTCATCTGGGTGGGCCCAGTTATGCTCGGCACTGGTCCTTACAAGAGAAGTGTGGAGGAGGAGTCAGAGATAGAAGACCCTGTGAACAGACTGGGGTGGTGGCAGCCAGGAGTGCTGGCAGCCTCTGGAAGATGGGAGGGACAAGGAAAAGGATTCTCCCTTGGAGTCTCCAGAAGAAATGCTGCCTGCATGTGCATTTTAGACTCTGACTTTCACTGCCGTAAGGTAATCCATTGTAAACAAGAAGCCACTAAGCTGGTGACAATTTGTTACAGTGGCAATACAAAACTAATATAATTTCCTTAAATAATTATGAACTGCTTAACAAAAGAACAGTTGGGGACTTCAATACATTTTTTAAATAATGGATCCAAAACTAGGCAGAAAATTGGTAAGGAAATAGAATATGTGAACACCACCACTGTATGCTGACTAGACTTAGAAAACATTTATAGAACATGCAGGAACTATCAGATTCAAGTGCACCTGGAATATTCTCTAGGACAGACCATATGCTAGTCCATAAAACCAGCCTAAGCATATTTTAAAGAATGTAAATCATGTAGAGGACTCAGCATTCAATATGCCAGCAAATTTGGAAAACTCAGCAGTGGCCACAGGACTGGAAAAGGTCAGTTTTCATTCCAATCCCAAAGAAAGGCAATGCTGAAGAATATTTAAACTGCTGCACAATTGCACTCATCTCACATGCTAGCAAAGTAATGCTCACAATTCTCCAAGCCAGGCTTCAACGGTACATGAACCTAGAACTTTCAGATTTCAAGTTGGCTTTAGAAAAGGCAGAGAAACCAGAGATCAAATTGCCAATATCCGTTGGGTCATCAAAAAAGCAAGAGAATTTCAGAAAAACATCTACTTCTGCTTTATTGACTACACCAAAGCCTTTGACTGTGTGGATCACAACAAACTGAAAGATTCTTCAAGAGATGGAAATACTAGACCACCTTACCTGCCTCCTGAGTAATCTGTATGCAGGTCAAGAAGCAACAATTAGAGCCAGGCATGGAACAACGGACTGGTTCCAAATTGGAAAAGGAGTATGTCAAGGCTGTATATTGTCACTCCGCTTATTTAACTTACATGCAGAGTACATCATGGGAAATGCTGGGCTGGATGAAACACAAGCTGGAATCAAGATTGCCGGGATAAATATCAATAACTTCAGATATGCAGATAACACCACACTTATGACAGGAAGCAAAGAAGAGCTAAAGAGTTTCTTGATGGAAGTGAAAGAGGAGAGTGAAGAAGCTGGCTTAAAACTCAACATTCAAAATACTAAGATCATGGCATCTGGTCCTATCACTTCATGGCACGTAGATGGGGAAACAGTGGAAAGAGTGACAGACTTTATTTTCTTGGGCTCCCAAATTGCTACAGATAGTGACTGCAGCCATGAAATTAAAAGACACTTGCTCCTTGGAAGAAAAGCTGTGACAAACCTAAACAGCATACTAAAAAGCAGAGACATTATTTGCCGACAAAGGTCCATCTAGTCAATGCTATGGTATGGATGAGAGAGTTGGACCATAAAGAAGGCTGAGTGCTGAAGAATTGATGCTTTTGAACTGTAGTGTTGGAGGAGACTCTTGAGGGTCCCTTGGACTGCAAGGAGATCAAACCAGTCCATCCTAAAGGAAATCAATCCTGAATATTCATTAGAAGGAGTGATGTTAAAACTGAAGCTCCAATACTTTGGCCACCTGATGTGAAGAGCTGACTCATTTGAAAAGACCCTGATGCTGGGAAAGATTGAAGGCAGAAGAAGAAGGGGACGACAGAGGATGAGATGGTTGGATGGCATCACCAATTCCATGGACATGAGTTTGAGGAAGCTCTGGGAATCGGTGATGGACAGGGAAGCCTGGCGTGCAGCAGTCCATGGGGTTGCCAATAGTCAGACAGGACTGAGCGATTGAACTTAGAGTATGTTCTCTAACACAGTGAAATGAGATTGGAAATTAATAGCAGACAGAAATGTGAGGAATTCACAAATATCTGGAAATTAACAGACTGACTCCTAAATAACCAGTGAGCTCCATAAGAAATCACAAGGGAAATTAGGAAGTATTTTGAGATGAATGAAAATAAGAATACAGCCATTTCAAAATGTATGGGATGCAGCTAAAGCAGTACTTAGAAGCAAACATTTGGCTGTAAATACTTAATATTAAAAATGAAGATAAATCTCAAATCAGTTACCTAAGCTTCTATCTTAAGACATTGGGGAAAGAAGAGCAGATTAAATCTAAAAAGGGAAGAATGAAGGAAGTAATACAGATTAGAATGTAAGTTAATGAAAAGGGGACTAGAAAAACAAAAAAGAAAATAAACCAAAAATTGGTTCTTTGAAAAGATCAACAAAATTGATAAAACTTTAGCTACACTGACTGAAAGAAAGGAAGAAGACGGATGACAAATATCAAGAATGAAAAAGATACGTAACTACGGATTATAGAGAAATGAAAAGGATTCTGTCTGCGTTAGTCACTCAGTTATGTCCAACTCTTTGTGACCCCATGGGCTGCAGCCCACCAGGCTCCTCTGTCCATGGAGTTCTCCTGGAAAGAATATCGGAGTGGGTTGCTGTTCCCTTCCCCAAGAGATCTTCCCAACCCCAGGGATCGAACTTGGGTCTGAAGAGAATACTTATACATAACTATGAACTTTACAGAAATGAAAAGGATTGTAAAGGAATACTTTGAACACTTCTTGCTCATAAATTGTCTTAGAGGAAATGGACAGATACCGTGAAAGACACACATTACCGTACAGACTGAATAAATAGAAAATCTGAATGGACTGGTAAAGAGAGAGAGTTGGTTAAAAACAAACTTTCTTTCTCAATAAGAAAAGCCCAGGTATAGATGGCTTCACTGATGATTCCTACCAAACGTTTAAGAGATAATTAGTACTCATTCTTCACAGTTCAGTTCAGTTCAGTAGCTCAGTCATGTCCGACTCTTTGTGACCCAGTGGGCTGCAGCATGCCATGCTTCCTGTCCGTCACCAACTCCCGGAGCCTGCCCAAACTCAATGTCCACTGAGTCGGTGATGCCATGGGAAGTTCAGTCAGGGTCTTTCCTAAGGAACCAGTTCTTCATATCAGGTGGACAAAGTATTGGAGTTTCAGCTTCAGCATCAGTCTTTCTAATGAATATTCAGGACTGATTTCCTTTAGGATGGACTGGTTTGATCTCCTTGCAGTCCAGGGGACTCTTAAGAGTCTTCTCCAACACCACAGTTCAAAGGCATCAATTCTTCAGCCCTCAGCTTTCTTTATAGTCCAATTCTCACATCCATACATGACTACTGGAAAAGTCATAGCTTTGACTAGACGGACCTTTGTTGGCAAGATAATGTCTCAGCTTTTTAATATGCTGTCTAGATTGGTCCCAACTTTTCTTCCAAGGAGCAAGCGTCTTTTACTTTCATGACTGCAGTCACCATTTGCAGTGATTTTGGAGCCCCCCAAAACAAAGTCTACCACTGTTTTCACTTTTTCCCCATCTATTTGCCATGACGTGATGGGACCGGATGCCATGACCTCAGTTTTCTTAATGTTGAGTTTTAAGCCAATTCATTCTTGACAAACTATTCCAAAAATTAGAAGAGGAAGGACTATTTCCCAGTTCATTGTTTGAGTCCAGTATTACCCTGATTCCAAAAAGACATCACAAGAAAACTATAGACCAGTATCTATAATGAATATAGATGCAGAAATCCTCCGTGAAATAGTAGCAAACAAAATCCAGGCCACATGTAAGAAGGATATACTACGATCCTATAGGATCATACACAATCATAACCCGGAAATGCAAGGTTGGTTTAGCATCTGAGAATCAATTAATATCCAATACTATGCCAATAGAATAAAGGGCAGAAACCACATAATCACTTCAACAGACACAGTAAAAGTATTTGATAGATTTTGAAATCCTTTCAGTGATAAAAATGTTCAACTAATTAGGAGTGTTCCCAAAGTCTGATAAAGTACTCTCTATGAAAAGGTAAGGTAAAGTCGCTCAGTCGTGTACGACTCTTTGCGACCCCATAGACTGTAATCTATGAAGCTTCTCCGTCCATGGGATTCTCCAGGCAAGAACACTGGAGTGAATTGCCATTTCCTTCTCCAGGGGATCTTCCCAACCCAGGGATCGAACCCGGGTCTCCCGCGTTGGAGGCAGACGCTTTAACCTCTGAGCCACCAGGGAAGCACACTCTATGAAAAACCCACAGGTAATACTTAATTGTGAAAGACTTTTTGCCCTAGATCAGGAACAAACAACGACCTCAGCTTTCACCTCTTCTATTCACCACTGTTCTGGAGGTATTAGCTGGGACAGTTGGGCAATAAAATGAAATAAAAAGCACGCAGATTGGGAAGGAATAAGTACAATTAACATGATCTCATATATAGAAAATCACGAGGAGTCCACTAAAAATCTGTTAAAACTAGCAAATGAGTTCCTCTTTCCCTTCCCTCTGTATTTAAATTAAAAATTGAATATTTCTCCTGATGATAAGTATAGTGTGTACTTATAAATCTCATGAGGCCAGGACTCATGTCTGTTTTGTAGACCATTGCACCTAGTACCTGCACTCATGCCTTGTGCATAGAAAGTGCTCTTTACACACTTGATAAATGAATGCCTATTATGGACAAAAAGAAGTATAAAAAATAAAAACAGTTGCACTCCCCACAAAGTCGTCATTTGGAGATTGTCATTGTTAGTGTTTTAGACAGTTGACTTCTCCATATAAATTGTCATAATTTCATATTTTTAGCTTAACAGTCTGTCCTCATCGTTTTCTTAGGTCACCAGAATATTGGGAATACTGCTTTTCATGGCTCAGTAGTACTCTGTGTTATGTTTGTCATTCATTACTTAGCTGATTCCTCACTAATGAACATTTCCAACTTTTTAAATTAAGTGTTAATTCTGACTTGTCTGTTCTGTGTCCTTACATTCTGTACATTTCTGCCCTTACCTGGATCACTTCAAGAGCCTGAATTTGTTTCCTTACCACTAGTGTTCTCCTCTTTCTCAAGATTTGCGTTTTAAAAAGAAATAGCGCAAAATGCAAATCATTTTGAACTGCAAATCTAATCAAGTCCTGCTTTTGTTTAAAATTGTCACTTGGACATCATATCCTCCGGTAACTGGTGTCCTCAGGGTCTTTGTCAGGGTGGTGCTCCCTGCCCTGCTGGCCCCCCCAGTCTGTGTCTGTCGCTCCCCTCTTTGATCCTGAGGTCACAGGTGTGCTGAGTTTCTTGTGTGACTCATGACAGCCAATTGTTCTTTTCCGTGAGAACTTCCGTTTGCTCTTCTGTTCTGCTTTGTGTGACACAAATGCCTTTCTCCCTCTTACGTGCTTAATGCATTTATCTTTAGGGATTCAGCTCAAGTGTCACCACCCAGAAGAAACCAGTTTGCTGCCCACTCTCGATTTTGGATTGGGTGCCATCCTCTGTTCTCTTCTGATCTCTTAGGCACTAGGACTCAGCACTGTGCATAGCTCAGTCACAGTCTTTACCACTCTGGATCTTCATCTCCTTTTACAGAGTGAGCTCCTTGAAGGCGGGGCTGAGTGTCCACTGTACCTGGAACACAGGTACTCAGTCAGCGCTTGGTTATCTAGGGAGATGCCACGTAGAAAGTGTTACTTGGCAGGCTCCCAGCCTGGCACCTTTTATGGGTAATTGGTAACGGGAGCATAATGTACTAAACTAGAAAGGCAGCTGTTTGGTTCTCCATTTCCCATTCTGCTGTGTGGTTAGCTTTCATATGTTGTTCCTTGACGCTGTAGACGGGCAGAGAGCTTTCTTTGACACTCAGCATAATGATCAAAGCAGGAAGAGGCCCACTGCCAGAATTAGTGTTTTTCAGAGTTTGGAGACACCCTTGAAGAAGTGCTTTTGTCTGATCTCGTTATGGTTTTTCAAACTTAAAAACAAAGGTGTTATAATGTTGCTGAGTATTACATTAATAGATAAGTTCATGGATGATGGACTCAGGGCTGAAGTTGTCGATAGGACGGACAGAAAAATAAGTAGCCATGATGTGTATAGTATTTGGATTTCCATCTAATAAAACTCACATAATTACAACGCATTTCACAGTGCTGCCCTGGGATATAGAAAATGGTTACTTTTGTAAGGGTTAATCCTTGAGAAAAGGGTGGTAGAGCTGAACTGTTGGTTACCAGACCAGTTTGTGGAAGATATTTTTCTACCAGTTACATGCCCACTGTCCTTATACCTCCATGGTCCCAAATGGACCTGGAGCCTACACTCAGCATAATGATCAAAGCAGGAAGAGGCCCACTGCCAGAATTAGTGTTTTTCAGAGTTTGGAGACACCCTTGAAGAAGTGCTTTTGTCTGATCTCGTTATGGTTTTTCAAACTTAAAAACAAAGGTGTTATAATGTTGCTGAGTATTACATTAATAGATAAGTTCATGGATGATGGACTCAGGGCTGAAGTTGTCGATAGGACGGACAGAAAAATAAGTAGCCATGATGTGTACAGTATTTGGATTTCCATCTAATAAAACTCACATAATTACAACGCATTTCACAGTGCTGCCCTGGGATATAGAAAATGGTTACTTTTGTAAGGGTTAATCCTTGAGAAAAGGGTGGTAGAGCTGAACTGTTGGTTACCAGACCAGTTTGTGGAAGATATTTTTCTACCAGTTACATGCCCATTGTCCTTATACCTCCATGGTCCCAAATGGACCTGGAGCCATTTTTTTTTTTTTCCCTCTCTCACTGTTTCTTTAAGTTTTTGGTCCAGAGTTTGTATGTTGGGATGGGTGGGAAGAGGCCCTAGGGCCTGAGAAGAGCTTGCCCTTTGAGATTCTGATTTCACTGTTTGAGTAGGGAGTCTGACAGAGTACATAGCAGGTGGGCTCTGGGCCAGCTGTTAGCCAGGAGGACGTGGGCAGGCACATTCCCTGCAGCAGTGCCCTCCTAGGCGAGGGGGGGACACCATGCAGCCAGCCGAGTGGCTGGGGAGGTGTGTGTGTGTGTGAAGGTCAGGGAGGTAAAGGAAACATCTGTACCTGACACAGAACGGGTGCCCAGCCAGAGTTCATTCCTTTCTTTTTCATAAGGATTTCCCCATCAGAACATCTGGAGAACTCAGTGCATTAGATAGTAGGTTTTGCTTTGTTACTGTTCTTGTGCTTATTTCTGGGAACAGTAGTAGCATTTTTTCTTCTCCGTAACATTCCTAGACATTACTGTAATCTATGAAGCTTCTCCGTCCATGGGATTCTCCAGGCAAGAACACTGGAGTGGATTGCCATTTCCTTCTCCAGGGGATCTTCCCAACCCAGGGATCGAACCCGGGTCTCCCGCGTTGGAGGCAGACGCTTTAACCTCTGAGCCACCAGGGAAGCACACTCTATGAAAAACCCACAGGTAATACTTAATTGTGAAAGACTTTTTGCCCTAGATCAGGAACAAACAACGACCTCAGCTTTCACCTCTTCTATTCACCACTGTTCTGGAGGTATTAGCTGGGACAGTTGGGCAATAAAATGAAATAAAAAGCACGCAGATTGGGAAGGAATAAGTACAATTAACATGATCTCATATATAGAAAATCACGAGGAGTCCACTAAAAATCTGTTAAAACTAGCAAATGAGTTCCTCTTTCCCTTCCCTCTGTATTTAAATTAAAAATTGAATATTTCTCCTGATGATAAGTATAGTGTGTACTTATAAATCTCATGAGGCCAGGACTCATGTCTGTTTTGTAGACCATTGCACCTAGTACCTGCACTCATGCCTTGTGCATAGAAAGTGCTCTTTACACACTTGATAAATGAATGCCTATTATGGACAAAAAGAAGTATAAAAAATAAAAACAGTTGCACTCCCCACAAAGTCGTCATTTGGAGATTGTCATTGTTAGTGTTTTAGACAGTTGACTTCTCCATATAAATTGTCATAATTTCATATTTTTAGCTTAACAGTCTGTCCTCATCATTTTCTTAGGTCACCAGAATATTGGGAATACTGCTTTTCATGGCTCAGTAGTACTCTGTGTTATGTTTGTCATTCATTACTTAGCTGATTCCTCACTAATGAACATTTCCAACTTTTTAAATTAAGTGTTAATTCTGACTTGTCTGTTCTGTGTCCTTACATTCTGTACATTTCTGCCCTTACCTGGATCACTTCAAGAGCCTGAATTTGTTTCCTTACCACTAGTGTTCTCCTCTTTCTCAAGATTTGCGTTTTAAAAAGAAATAGCGCAAAATGCAAATCATTTTGAACTGCAAATCTAATCAAGTCCTGCTTTTGTTTAAAATTGTCACTTGGACATCATATCCTCCGGTAACTGGTGTCCTCAGGGTCTTTGTCAGGGTGGTGCTCCCTGCCCTGCTGGCCCCCCCAGTCTGTGTCTGTCGCTCCCCTCTTTGATCCTGAGGTCACAGGTGTGCTGAGTTTCTTGTGTGACTCATGACAGCCAATTGTTCTTTTCCGTGAGAACTTCCGTTTGCTCTTCTGTTCTGCTTTGTGTGACACAAATGCCTTTCTCCCTCTTACGTGCTTAATGCATTTATCTTTAGGGATTCAGCTCAAGTGTCACCACCCAGAAGAAACCAGTTTGCTGCCCACTCTCGATTTTGGATTGGGTGCCATCCTCTGTTCTTTTCTGATCTCTTAGGCACTAGGACTCAGCACTGTGCATAGCTCAGTCACAGTCTTTACCACTCTGGATCTTCATCTCCTTTTACAGAGTGAGCTCCTTGAAGGCGGGGCTGAGTGTCCACTGTACCTGGAACACAGGTACTCAGTCAGCGCTTGGTTATCTAGGGAGATGCCACGTAGAAAGTGTTACTTGGCAGGCTCCCAGCCTGGCACCTTTTATGGGTAATTGGTAACGGAAGCATAATGTACTAAACTAGAAAGGCAGCTGTTTGGTTCTCCATTTCCCATTCTGCTGTGTGGTTAGCTTTCATATGTTGTTCCTTGACGCTGTAGACGGGCAGAGAGCTTTCTTTAACACTCAGCATAATGATCAAAGCAGGAAGAGGCCCACTGCCAGAATTAGTGTTTTTCAGAGTTTGGAGACACCCTTGAAGAAGTGCTTTTGTCTGATCTCGTTATGGTTTTTCAAACTTAAAAACAAAGGTGTTATAATGTTGCTGAGTATTACATTAATAGATAAGTTCATGGATGATGGACTCAGGGCTGAAGTTGTCGATAGGACGGACAGAAAAATAAGTAGCCATGATGTGTACAGTATTTGGATTTCCATCTAATAAAACTCACATAATTACAACGCATTTCACAGTGCTGCCCTGGGATATAGAAAATGGTTACTTTTGTAAGGGTTAATCCTTGAGAAAAGGGTGGTAGAGCTGAACTGTTGGTTACCAGACCAGTTTGTGGAAGATATTTTTCTACCAGTTACATGCCCATTGTCCTTATACCTCCATGGTCCCAAATGGACCTGGAGCCATTTTTTTTTTTTTCCCTCTCTCACTGTTTCTTTAAGTTTTTGGTCCAGAGTTTGTATGTTGGGATGGGTGGGAAGAGGCCCTAGGGCCTGAGAAGAGCTTGCCCTTTGAGATTCTGATTTCACTGTTTGAGTAGGGAGTCTGACAGAGTACATAGCAGGTGGGCTCTGGGCCAGCTGTTAGCCAGGAGGACGTGGGCAGGCACATTCCCTGCAGCAGTGCCCTCCTAGGCGAGGGGGGGACACCATGCAGCCAGCCGAGTGGCTGGGGAGGTGTGTGTGTGTGTGAAGGTCAGGGAGGTAAAGGAAACATCTGTACCTGACACAGAACGGGTGCCCAGCCAGAGTTCATTCCTTTCTTTTTCATAAGGATTTCCCCATCAGAACATCTGGAGAACTCAGTGCATTAGATAGTAGGTTTTGCTTTGTTACTGTTCTTGTGCTTATTTCTGGGAACAGTAGTAGCATTTTTTCTTCTCCGTAACATTCCTAGACATTAAGTCTCTTTCCTCCCTTTCTTTCTCTGTTTCCCTAACTCTGTAACCCCGTCCAATAAAAAGAAAGGTCAAGACGCGGATAGGTTTTCCCTACTGAAATGTTATATTTACTAGTCAAATCCCCTTTCCACCTGGCTCATGTTTGAAAGTTGCTGATTATATTTTAAACATGTGGTATGATGGTCAGACCTATCTGAAAACGTCGCCTGCTCAAACCAGTAATTACTGCATTATACTTGCATTGCTGCACAGCACCAGGCCCAAAGATCGTGGCGGCGGCAAGCGGGAGTCGGGGGCTGTCTCTGTACTTCAGAATCTCTGTAACTAAACGTATAAGGTATGTGAATCAGATTCCTACTCTGAATATAGACGATTGTGTGCTGGCACAGAGCCAGAGGCAAGTAATTTAACCCTCCAGTACCTAAATTTCCCAAGTAAATTGTGGAAACCGTAAAAACACTACCTCCAAGGCCTGTTGCAAAGATCTGCTAAAATACATAAAGCATTCATTACATGGTGGGTGGGAACATTCAATTAATGTCAGCTGCTGTATTAAGGTTTTATTATTATTATTATTTTTACAATTTGTATTTGTTAAAGCGCTGTGCTAACCACTGGGGAGGTGGCAATGAATAAGAAAGAAGGAGCCGCATCTGCCAGCCTGTGTGCAGTGGGATAAACTGTGCACAAGTGGGGAGAGGTCCCCGCCTCAGTTCCTTTTCTTCCGAGCATCCCTCTCCGTCTGGCAGGTGATAGGTTTACCATCCATCTCCCTCCTAGAATGTAAACTCCATGCACACAGCATGTTGTCTGCTTGCGCCTGTGTCCCCAGCGCCTGTCAGGGTGGCTGGCACGTTGGCATTCAGTAAGAGAAGTGGACGAATGAAGGCCAGTGGTACCTTGGGGGCGCTGATAGGAAAGCGGTGCATTAGCCTGAGTGGGATGAGGAGAGCTACAGAGATGATGCTCTTTACCCTTGAAGGGCCTTGAAGGGCGACCCAGCGCCAACCGTCCCAGTGAAGGGATTGCAGCCGGAGAAGCCGAGGTTTTGAAGCGGGAGGTCTGGCGTGTCAGTGGGAGGAATGGCTGCCACCTGTTGTCACATCAGATGCTCTGATGGCCAGCTTGCATGGAGATAATAGGAATTCATTTTCTGTCTGGTAATTTAGTCTTCAGTACTGAGAATTTAGTTCTCGTCTAAACTCTTGCTTTGTTTATTGTAGGAAATTATTTGTTTTATGCGAGATTTCATATGGTAGCTTCATCTTTTTGGGTGAAGTTAATCCCTTGAATATTAGCTGTTCCTCGGTGATATCAAGCACAAGCAGAACTAAATAATGCTGGTAAAGGTAGTAGTAATGTTGATGGTGGCCTTTGTGGGTCACTTTACAGTTCTTTTACCAAAGATTTTCCTGTGTTGCTTCAATAAGCCTCTTAATAGCTTGATGACGTATGTAGGATTGAGTAGCATCCTTGATCTGTATATTTTCTTCATTTGCCTAGGCCTTCAAAATATATCCTCCTGTTCCTGCCAAAGGCCTTAGCTTCTGAGTGCTATGTGTTGTTTTTGCTTGACTTTTGCGGTCCTGGACCAGGGACCCAGGGGTGTAGAGAGCAGCGTGTCCAAGAAGCCTGGTCTGTGTGCTCCATTTGATCCTCTGTTAGCTTTCCAGGGGTGACATGCGCACAGTCCCAAGGCTCTCCGGCATATTGCCAGCCTGTGGGCCTCCTGTGGGAGAAGCAAGCAATGTGACTGTGGTTGATGGACCCAGGTCCCTCTCCAGTACTGCTTATGACCCTTTATTTTACTCTCTGGAGCATCATCCCTTCCACAGAAGCCAAGCTTTACGAGAGCAGAGGCATTTGGATGGGTGAACAGTAAATGGGTGGTGGCCTCATTTTGTTTGCCACAGTCCACTTCCCTACCCGTTGTCCGAGCTCCTGTTGGTGGGTCAAGGGGAGATTGGGGAAATTTAGACCCCTCCAGAAATCAGAGATTTGTTAGTAGTCAGGGTGGGTGTGGTCTCCATTGTCTGAGTGACAAGACTGAAGCTCAGAGAGGTTCAGCAGCTTGCCTTGAGTTATATTGTAGTCAGGTGGCAGGAAGTGCTCAAGCCCAGGTCCCTCCAAAGCAACTTGAACAGCTTTCTCAGCTCCATTGAAAAGGAATAGTAATAGTTGTTTATATATAACCTGTGCATATTTAGGTAGGTATGTCTTGTGTGTTGTCTCCCAAGTGGTCCCAGTATATGAGCACAATTTGAATAATAATAGTTGACAGTTTACTTCTGTAGCAAAACCCATTCTTATATGGTATATATTCATTTATAAGTTGGCATGCTTAACTGTGACAGAAATTGATTTGTAGAAATACTGTAATCAGATCAGATCAAACATGAATAATATCACTCAAAAATACTCATTTCCAAAAGCATCTCTGATGAAAGACACCATTTTTGATTCTGCTCTTTTATTTTCTCTCTTTTTCTAAAAGAGGCCAGTTCGAGCTCATCTGTTTGGAAAAAAATGATTTTTCTTTTCTGTCTGATATTTTGACATTGAACGTCAAATGTGTGCTCACTCAGGCGTGTCCAAGTCTTTGTGGCCCCATGGACTGTGGCCCACCAGGCTTCTCTGCTCTTGGGATTTCCCAGGAAGAATGCTGGAACATGGGTGGCTGTTTCCTCCTCCAGGGGATCTTCCTGGCCCAGGGATCCAACCCAGGTCTCCTGCATTGGCAAGCGTGTTCTTTACCACTAGTGCCACTTGGGAAGCCCTGACCTTGAGCTTTAGACCTATGCAAAATAAATATGCTTTCTATAATCTTTGTTTCTCTTTCGTTTTTCTCAACATTTTAAATTATTTAAATATTTTCACATAATGTCTTGAGTATATGTATCATTTAACATCATTTGTCAGTGGTGGTTAATATGTTGAACGTTAACATGTAAGGTCCAGCAAGGCGTGTGATGTGTCTCTAGTCACTGTTGATGTCGGAGCACATAATGGGCTTCAGAGACTTGTGGAATAAATGACGTGTGTGTTGTAGATACAGAAACACTTCACCATTTCCTGGTTACAGAGTGCTTATCATAGCCTTAATCCCTCCAGATGCATTGGAAGGGCCCCATGTATCTGGGAAAGACTGGGGTTCTTCCTTGGAGGAGAGAAGGCACGGATCTGTATCTACACGTGGAGGGAGCAGGCCTTCTCATCCAAGGCCAGCAGCTGTTTTGACCCCACCTCCAGCTGTGAATAAGGACACGTCTATCCAGTGTCCCTTTCTTTTGACAAAAGTTGTCTACGGTTTGGTTTTGTAACTTTAGACCTTAAGAAGTAGACTGCTCTTTGTTCAGTGCAGTGTTCTGTTCAAGAAATGGTACCTGGAGGGAAAGGCCTGCCCTTCTTCCCTATACACCTGCATGGATGTTGCTGATGTAACAGCAGCAAGAGCTTTTATTTAAAGAAGAGCCTTTATTTAAACCCTCCTTGGATGCTGGTGATGTAGAGCCTTTCTTTGAACCCTGTGACCTCAGACAAATGATTTCCTGCTCTGTGTCCTCCTCTTTAAAGTGGCGAGATGATGGTGCGGAGTAACATCAACTGGAAGACATGAGAGACTCTGCAGTTTGTAAACTGTCAATGTAACACAAAGGCAGGGTCCCATCACTGGTATTTTTAGAGTTATTGAAACACAGGGGTAGGTTGCAGCATTTTTTATATCATTAGGTTTGAAAAGGTTAATAATATGAAAGTGAGTGAGTAATACAAGGCATTGTGTAGTCAGGTGTTACGAGGAAAGCCAAGGAGCAGACTGAGGTACGTTGTTTAGAAAAGGAACTATTACCAGGGATTGAAATTCTGAACTTCACCATCTGCCATGTTAGTCATGAATGACAGAGAACTGTTCTTTATTTTTTTATTGGATTTTTTTAAAGCCACCTCTTTGCTTAATAATACCTTTTGGTTTAAATACAGATTATGAACATAGGCAGTGATAAAAATAGCATTGAAAAATGGCAACTAGCATTTGACTCCATATAAAATCTAATATTTATATCATTGGTACACATGCTTATTATGACTGATGTTTTAGAACTAAATAATTATTTTATTTTTTAAAATAATTATTTTAAAATTAATTAAAAAAATTTTTCTCAGTTTTAATTTGTGCGTACATGTTCATTTGCTTAGTCCTGTTGGACTCTTTGTGACTCTGTGGACTGTACAGCCTGCCAGGTTCCTCTGTCCACAGGATTCTCCAGGCAGGAATACTGTAGTGGTAGCCAGTTCCTTCTCCAGAGGATCTTCCTGACCCAGGGATCGAGCCATGTCTCCTTCATCTCTGCAAGAATATGGTAAATATTGGTGGATTATATAACACATAAATAAAAAACACTCTGACATTCTTAAATATTTATATGAGTCCAAGTCAAAAGGGATCCTAACACTAAAGAGATGGAAAGCTCCCGGGTTTTTGAGACCCTGGTTCACACCTACAGTAATGCTTTGTACTTTTGCCAGAAGATGTAGAAAAGTTTGTTCCGTGAATAAATTAAGTTTCTTGACCAATAACTATTAACATGTCTTTTGATGCTGTTCTGCTTGCCAATTTAGTAACTGCTTATTCTATAAACTGCTATTCTAATGTAATAAAGTAGGTTTAAAAATTTTTTGCACATTTGAGAATTTTGATAACAGGAAAAATCACTCATTTTTTAAAGTATATGTTGTAAAATCTGTTGTATGCTTTCTCCACCCAGTCACCAATTTATGAATCTATGAATTAAGTTTATTTAATAGGTAAAGGCTTATTTATGTTGCCTTTTTCTTCTTGAGTGATCTTTGGTAGTTTTGTGTCTCATAAGGAAATTGTCCATTTCAGCTGAAGTATCAGATTTATTGATATAGAACTGTTGGGTTACATTTCTTTATTCTTTTAATAATGGTAGGATCTGTGGTGATGTCACGCTTATTCCTGGTGTTAGTAGTGTATCTTCACTCTTTTTCTCAGTCTGGCTAGGGCCTTATCAATTTTATTGAGCTTTTCAAAGATGTAGATTTTTTTTTTTTGACACGACTGAAGCGACTTAGCAGCAGCAGCAGCAAAAGCAAAGGCAGACCACAGGAATAATTTTTGCTCCCTTAATCAGATCTCCAGGATTTTGTCCTTCAGCACACTTTTATTTCCACCCCCAAGCCTTTCCTTTCTTGGCCATCCTACTTGGATAAGTTGGATGACATCGTCGACTCAATGGACATGCGTTTGAGTGAACTCTGGGAAATCGTGAAGGACAGGGAAGCCTGGCGTGCTGCAGTCTGTGGGTTCGCAAAGAGTCGGCCATGACTGAGTGACTGCACAACAGGCCTGGAAAGATCTCTCTTCCAGCTATTGGCAAATAAGTTGTCCTTTGTGGCTTCCAACTCTGTCGGAGTGTCACTTAGTTCTAAAAAGTTCTCTCTTGCCAGTCCGGGCAGCGGGCTCTTCCTCCCAGCTCCCACAGCAGCAGCCCCCCTGCCTTCTACCGCTCTCCTTTTCACCTCTCCCTCTGGGATTCTGTTTCCATAACAATACAGAAGGCCGAAAAGAACCTAAGCATCAGAACCCCTTCAGACCTGAATTTAAATCCTGACTCCACCACTTAGTATTTATATAGAACCTGGGGAAAACAGTTTACTTTTCTGAGTCTTGGTTCCTTAAAATCACTTGATAATCCCGGTCAAGTAAGATGACTGAAAGTGATCATGCAAGTGTTTGGCATGTCCCCTCCCCACTCCACCTCGCTTACCTGCAAACTCCTGGAGCCCAGCTAGTTGTCTGTATCCCCCATAATGCCTAACTCCATGCCTTGAGAAAGTACTGAAAATACATGCAAGCTCACTTGAGGATTACTTACAACTTTCAAATTTTACAGGCCTATTCACCAAAGAGGAACTAAAAAGCCTCTTGGTGAAAGTGAAAGAGGAGAGGGAAAAAGTTGACTTAAAGCTCAACGTTCAGAAAACTAAGATCATGGCATCTGGTCCCATCACTTCAGGGGAAATAGATGGGGAAACAGTGGAAATTTTTTTTTTTTCCCTCTACAATTGTACATTTGTAATTTCATTGATACTTGCTCTTTAGGGTTAGTATATGATAACAATCAGAAAGGTGGTGGTGTCTCCTCGCTGAATTTGTGTTGATAAACAGCAATTAAACACCATTTTCTTTATGGTGTTTGTGGGTCCTTTGTGATTTCCATATTTTCCCTTATCATATTATACTCTGATTTGGGCCAGCTGGCTCAGAGGGTAAAGAATTTGTCTGTAGTACAGGAGACCTGGGTTCGATCCCTGAATCAGGAAGATCCCCTGGAGAAGGGAATGGCTACCCTCCAGTATTCTTGCCTGGAGAATCCCATGGACAGAAGAGCCTGGAGGGGTTCATTGAGTTCACGGGGTCGCAAAGAATCAGACACAGCTGAGCGACTAACACTTTCAATTTTCCATTGCAAGTCTGTTTATTCTACCAAGGTTGAATTCCGTGTGGTCAGGGGCTGTTTTATTAAGCCCTGTTTCCTGGCTGGAGCCCAGTCCTGGCACCTGGGCAGTCACTGTAGCTGGATGAATGGGTGCGAATGTTAGGAGGAGGGCAGTGTGCCTCCAGGAAGATGATTAGAGAATTTGGGGAATGAGTCACTGTGAGGCAGACGTAGTAGTTACTTGTGTTTTAAGTGTAGATGTATGGTATTTTTAATATTTTAGAATGTACAGTTTAAGCAAATACTCCTTTTGAAATGTACATATGTGCTGTGAAGAATTGTGGCTCAGCTGGTAAAGAATCTGCCTGCAATTCAGGAGACCCTGGTTCAATTCCTGGGTCAGGAAGATCCCCTGGAGAAGGGAAAGGCTATCCATTCCAGTATTCTTGCCTGGAGAATTCCGTGAACTGTATGTATAGTCCATGGGGTCACAAAGAGTCAGACACAACTGAGTGTCGTGCTGCGATTCATGGGGTCACAAAGAGTCGGACATGACTGAGCGACTGAACTGAACTGAACTGAATCACCAAATAGCTTCCTCCTTTTCTAGAAGCTGAGAGTCCCAGCATGAGATTCACTGTTTCATTTAAGATACTTTCTCCATCTTAAGTCCCAGATTCCTACTGACAATGGTGATCAAATTTTCACATGATATAGCAGTGGAGAGCATATGGATAGAATGGGACTTAGGATGAGCAAATTTTTATAAAGAAATAAAAAGAAAGATGAAGGAAGGCCTGAAGAATAAACATTGCATACAGGTGACTTTCCAGATTGGACTATCAGAATGACATTGATTAACTCAAGGAGAGCCCATAGCATACTAGGATTCAAGTCAGGGAGACCTTTAAAAGGTAGAGGGGAGGGCATCAAAAATAAATCACGTTTAGCTCTGAACTTATTTTCCTTTAGGTGCCTGCCCACCTCTTCCTCACAGATGATACCTGCTGTCATTGAGGCTTGGTCGAGTTTCACTCTTACTTCATCGTAACTAAGACTTCTTCAGTCACTCCATGGTATGAGTCTTCAGGGACCTTGGAAAGGGGACTCTGCCACCCCAAATACCTCGCCAATGTACAAAAAACCTCCTTCACTAGAAACTAAAACCTCTCACTTTACATGGAGAGACAGATTGAACATAAACACTTCTGAGGCCTTCCCTGGTGGCTCAGATGGTAAGGAATCTGCCTGCAATGTGGAAGACCCATGTTTGATCCCTGGGTCAAGAATATCCCCTGGAGAAGGAAGTGGCAACCCACTCCAGTATTCTTGCCTGGAAAATTCCGTGAAAGGAGGAGCTTGGCAGGCTACAGGCCATGGGGTCACAAAGAGTCAGATACAACTGAGCAACTAACACTTTCACTTCTTATGAGAGAGGTAACCTCTTGACTTACACTCATCCATGTCCAATTATCAATGAAGGATATTTGATGATTTAAAAGTATGTTTTAATACTGGCAAGAGGCATGCTTGGAAGAATAAAAATGGGGATATTCTAAGAAAAGGAGCAGTACAGAAGGGGTCAGCTACAGGCTCAGAGGACAAGCCTTACTAGTCCACCATGTTTTACCACCTGGCTGCCAAGAAATGACCGGCCATGTGTGCCGTGATGCTCACCCCTCCTTCTGAGAGCTCATCTGTGGCTGGAGTACCCCTGAATAGAGTAGACAGTGATCTTAGCCACTGATGGGTCAGAAAAACTCTGCATCCCTTTGAAGAAGCATGGCTGTGACCCACCACACTAGATTCCAGTCTTGACCAACTGGCTGCACCACAAGAATTTAAACTTGCTTCATGACTGGGGAGAGAAGTCACTGCAGAGTTGTTACCATTCTTAAGAAGAGAGGAGACAGCAAAGACAAAAAGTGATCCCACCGGCTCCTGAAGCAATTCTGATGCCTTCAGAAGTGTATTTTACATCATAACCCAGCAGAAACACACATACACAAAACACACTTTAAATATGTATGATAGACCTATATTTTCTACTATTTGAAAGATTTTGTGATAATTAAATTGATTTCTTAAAACAATAACAATAGGGTTGCAACCAATCAGTTGAACAACAGTACTCCATCATATTGTGGGATTCATCTGCTCATTGAACAAGTAATTATAAACTGCCTACTATGTGTATGAACAGAGAAGGCAATGGCACCCCACTCCAGTACTCTTGCCTGGAAAATCCCACGGACAGAGGAGCCTGGTGGGCTGCAGTCCATGGGGTCGCTGAGGGTCGGACACGACTGGGCAACTTCACTTTCACTTTTCAATTCCATGCACTGGAGAAGGAAATGACAACCCACTCCAGTGTTCTTGCCTGAAGAATCCCAGGGACGGGGGAGCCTGGTGGGCTGCCGTCTATGGGGTTGCGCAGAGTCGGACACGACTGAAGTGACTTAGCTTATGTGTATGAAAGTGGAAGTATTAGTCGTATCCAACACTTTGCGACTCCAAGGACTGTAGCCTGCCGGGCTCCTCTGTCCATGGGATTCTCCAGGCACAGTTACTGGAGTGGGGATCCATTCCCTTCTCCAGAAGATCTTCCCGACCCAAGAACTGCACCCAGGTCATCCACATTGCAGGCAGATTCTTTACCATCTGAACCGCCAGGGATACTTTGTGTATGGGATAACAAGTGCATGCCGCAGCCTGAGGACAGGAATGTGGGGGCCACCATTGCATTAGGGCTTGGGGGGTGTGGCCTTTTATCTTGCTGCACCCCTGGGAATACAGAACCAAGCCTCGTTTTTCCAGCTCGGTCTGTTAGCAGCTGCTCTGCCAGGCTCAGCTCCTCTGAGATGCTGACAGGAAGAAGAGAAAAAACACTTCCACTGCAAGAGCTTACAAAACCTTCCGCTGAGGCTTAAGTCTGGCCCGCGCCAATATATTTGGTTACACTTTGGGGATTTGTTTTCACTCAACACTTAATTTTATTAAGATTCAAATGATGAAGTTAGATGACGCAGAGTTAGGAAAACAAATACTATACGACTTCTACCTTGCCAGGAATCTGGTACAGGATTCTGAGAACTCTCAATCTAGGCATGTTTTATTCCATTTGAAAAGTTTTCTAACTAAATCCAAAAATGCACTCATGTTGGACATTTTATGTACATGCATTAACGCAACTTGGCCAATTTTTAAAATCATGGAGTTAAATAAAATTCTTTTTACTATGAAATAAATTCCGTTGGCACTGCCTGAATTTTCCCCTGTAGACTTCCTGCCATCGTGAACTTCCAGTGCCCTTATATCACCAAACCAAAAGGAAGAGGCCAAGAGATCTATCTGCACCCAGTTCAGTCACAGCCGCCTTGCTCAGCAGTGTGGGTAAGCCTCACTTTAAGAGAAAGAAAAGATGGGTTGAAAAATATTCTTCCCAGTTACAGATGAACCTCTCTCGGGCCCATCTGGGGGCCATATTAGACCTGACGGGGGAGCCTGGTGGGCTGCCGTCTATGGGGTTGCGCAGAGTCGGACACGACTGAAGTGACTTAGCTTATGTGTATGAAAGTGGAAGTATTAGTCGTATCCAATGCTTTGCGACTCCAAGGACTGTAGCCTGCCGGGCTCCTCTGTCCATGGGATTCTCCAGGCACAGTTACTGGAGTGGGGATCCATTCCCTTCTCCAGAAGATCTTCCCGACCCAAGAACTGCACCCAGGTCATCCACATTGCAGGCAGATTCTTTACCATCTGAACCGCCAGGGATACTTTGTGTATGGGATAACAAGTGCATGCCGCAGCCTGAGGACAGGAATGTGGGGGCCACCATTGCATTAGGGCTTGGGGGGTGTGGCCTTTTATCTTGCTGCACCCCTGGGAATACAGAACCAAGCCTCGTTTTTCCAGCTCGGTCTGTTAGCAGCTGCTCTGCCAGGCTCAGCTCCTCTGAGATGCTGACAGGAAGAAGAGAAAAAACACTTCCACTGCAAGAGCTTACAAAACCTTCCGCTGAGGCTTAAGTCTGGCCCGCGCCAATATATTTGGTTACACTTTGGGGATTTGTTTTCACTCAACACTTAATTTTATTAAGATTCAAATGATGAAGTTAGATGACGCAGAGTTAGGAAAACAAATACTATACGACTTCTACCTTGCCAGGAATCTGGTACAGGATTCTGAGAACTCTCAATCTAGGCATGTTTTATTCCATTTGAAAAGTTTTCTAACTAAATCCAAAAATGCACTCATGTTGGACATTTTATGTACATGCATTAACGCAACTTGGCCAATTTTTAAAATCATGGAGTTAAATAAAATTCTTTTTACTATGAAATAAATTCCGTTGGCACTGCCTGAATTTTCCCCTGTAGACTTCCTGCCATCGTGAACTTCCAGTGCCCTTATATCACCAAACCAAAAGGAAGAGGCCAAGAGATCTATCTGCACCCAGTTCAGTCACAGCCGCCTTGCTCAGCAGTGTGGGTAAGCCTCACTTTAAGAGAAAGAAAAGATGGGTTGAAAAATATTCTTCCCAGTTACAGATGAACCTCTCTCGGGCCCATCTGGGGGCCATATTAGACCGTAGGCATGGAATGAATATAGAGGTTACTTGTATGACTGTATCAACAATGATGAAGGGAGACTTTGCTGTCATTCTGGTGGGTTTAACGAAAAGGCTATATGCTCATTCTGTGGCTGCTCATTGGGACAGAGATTGAGATCACAACTCTAGAAGCAGATGTCCAAGGATGAAAGCCAGCAAAGTCTGAGCTGTTTGTGTGTACATGTGTTTATGTGTGCGTTACAAGAGTTGTGCTTGTACACCTGAGATTCAAGGGCAGCAAGCCCCTTTCCCCTGGTTGGTGGGTGGAGGTGCCCAGGGCAGGCAGCAATTCGACATTTCCGTATTGCCTTCCTGCCTCTCCCCTTTCCCCTTCTACATGCATCACTCATAGTTCATGCATCTCTCACACAGTCACCCTTGAACACCCTCCCAGTGCTAGTGGTCTCAGCCCCTAGCATAGAATGTCATCAGATAAGTTTATCCAGTAACTAAATAATCTCAATTAACGTTTAGCTAAAACAAGAAGGCGATGACAGAGGATGAGATGGTTGGATGGCATCACCGACACGACGGACATGAGTCTGAGTAAGCCCCGGGAGTCGGTGATGGACAGGGAGGCCTGGCGTGCTGCAGTCCATGGGGTCACAAAGAGTTGGGCACAGCTGAGTGACTGAACTGAACTGAACTACCATTTCTAATTTTAATTATATTTACAATATAGATTCATTTATAGTTGCAATAACCCAGAAGTACTATATTACCTACTGAATTAGTTTCCTCAGGCTACCCTAACAAAGGACCGCAAAGCAGGCTGACTAAAAACGGTAGAAGTTTATCCGCTCACAGTCCCAAAGGCTAACAGTCTGAAATCAAGGTGTTTGCAGCACCACACACCCTCGGAAGGCTCCAGGGAAGAATTCTCCCTTCTGAGGGCTTTTGATGAGCCTCGGCTTGTGGCCACAACACTCCAATCTCTTCTTCCAGCTTCAAGTGGCATTCTGCTTTGTGTGTCTTTGTGTCTCTTACCTTAGAGAAAATCTGGAATCTGTGTCCACATTCCCCTCTCCTTTCTTGTGTAAAGACAGCAGTCATTGGTTTTAGGGCCCACCGTAAGTCCAGGATGATTCCATTTTGAGACCCTTCACTGACCACATCTACAAAGATCCCACTTCTTAATGTGGTCACATTGTGAAGGTCTAAGTCCACATTAATATTGGAGGGATGCTATTCAACCCAACACATTATCCCTGTTTTACAAATGAGAGAACTGAGGGACACAAGTCATTGGACATCAGATTTTAGCTTTTAATTTCTTTCTCTTGTCTGTCTTAAGCCAAGCAGTCACCAATAGTTTATACATCTATTGAGTACTTATTATAAAAATGGTCACTTACTATGCATTGACTATGCATTATCATCTAGTCTATTGATGCTTTGGAGAAGACTCTTGAGAGTCCCTTGGACTGCAAGGAGATTCAACAAGTCCATCCTAAAGGAAATCAAACCTGAATATTCATTGGAAGGACTGATGCTGAAGCTGAAACTCCAATANTTATCATCTAGTCTATTGATGCTTTGGAGAAGACTCTTGAGAGTCCCTTGGACTGCAAGGAGATTCAACAAGTCCATCCTAAAGGAAATCAAACCTGAATATTCATTGGAAGGACTGATGCTGAAGCTGAAACTCCAATACTTTGGCTACCTGATGTGAAGAATCGACTCATTGGAAAAGATCCTGATTCTGGGAAAGATTGAAGGTGGGAGGAGAAGGGGACAACAGAGGATGAGATGATTGTATGGCATCACTGACTCAATGGACATGAGTTTGAGTAAGTTCCAAGAGCTGGTGATGGACAGGGAGGCCTGGCGTGCTGCAATCCATGGGGTCGCAAAGAGTCGAACATTACTGAGTGACTGAACTAAACTGATCTCTCTAATCCTTCCCTGTCTGAAGGGCAGACATTATTATCTCAGTGTTAAGGATAAAGAAACAGGCTCAATGAGGTTGACAAATAAGACCAAGAAAGTTACTCTAGAAAAATGGAGCCCAAGCCCAGTCTGGTCAGTTTGGATGGCTCCTTTTCTTTACACTATGTAACTTCTACCAAATCTTGCTTCTGTTTCCTTCATGATGCCTTTCCCTCATGATCAGTCCTTTCTGCTGACTCCTCAAGATCATTTTATACCCTCTGATATGACATGGGAAGGTACAGGCCCCAGGAAAATCACATTATAGTGAAAAACTCTCTTTTCAGAGCCGGAGCAGCTCAAATGGCCATGAAAATGGGTTACATGGACATTGTGGGGAGCTTCATACAATATGGAGAGGTGGGGAAGGAAATACAGCTGACCCTTGAGCAATGAAGGGGTTAAGAGTGACGATCCCCCCCACAGTGGAGAATCTGTGTATCTCATATAGTCAGCCTTCTGTATCCAAGGTTCTTCTGTACTCATGATTCCACACCCATAGATTTAACCAACAGCAGATCACTACTGTAGCATTCACTACAGAAAAAAAATCCATGTAAAAGTAGACCTGTGCAGTTCAGATTTGTGTTTCTCAAGGTCAACCGTAGTGCAAAGAGCTGCTGAGCTCTATACAGAAGAGCTATTCAGTCTTGCCTGCATATTTGGAGTCATCTGGGAAGCTTATAAAAATACTTTTGCCCAGATCCCTCCTCCCCAAATTCCAAATTGTTCTAGGCTTTGGATTAGGCATTAGGAGTTTTAAAAGCACTTCTAGTTCATTCCAATGGGCAGCCAAAGTTGGAAGCACTGATATACGGGAATTCTGTTTGAATATTATTTGGAAGTGGCAGCAGCTGAGGCCTGGTTGAATATAGTGAGTTTTGATTGCTTTAAACATGACCTGGAAGAGTCCCCACCTTCTATCCTCGCTGCCTTCTGAGGCCCTGCCATCCTAGCACCCGGCAGATCAGAAAGCTTCATTGATGGTCTGCTCTGTTCGGATGCAGTATCGGAGGTGACTCGGGCAGAGTGCGGGGCCAGCCTCTGAGGGTGGCTCACAGTCCTCTCCAGAGCTTTCTGGTGGGGTCTTCTCACAGCTGCCTGTAGATGTCATTGCCGTCTATGGGGTCGCACAGAGTTNCATGTTCATTTGCTTAGTCCTGTTGGACTCTTTGTGACTCTGTGGACTGTACAGCCTGCCAGGTTCCTCTGTCCACAGGATTCTCCAGGCAGGAATACTGTAGTGGTAGCCAGTTCCTTCTCCAGAGGATCTTCCTGACCCAGGGATCGAGCCATGTCTCCTTCATCTCTGCAAGAATATGGTAAATATTGATGGATTATATAACACATAAATAAAAAACACTCTGACATTCTTAAATATTTATATGAGTCCAAGTCAAAAGGGATCCTAACACTAAAGAGATGGAAAGCTCCCGGGTTTTTGAGACCCTGGTTCACACCTACAGTAATGCTTTGTACTTTTGCCAGAAGATGTAGAAAAGTTTGTTCCGTGAATAAATTAAGTTTCTTGACCAATAACTATTAACATGTCTTTTGATGCTGTTCTGCTTGCCAATTTAGTAACTGCTTATTCTATAAACTTCTATTCTAATGTAATAAAGTAGGTTTAAAAATTTTTTGCACATTTGAGAATTTTGATAACAGGAAAAATCACTCATTTTTTAAAGTATATGTTGTAAAATCTGTTGTATGCTTTCTCCACCCAGTCACCAATTTATGAATCTATGAATTAAGTTTATTTAATAGGTAAAGGCTTATTTATGTTGCCTTTTTCTTCTTGAGTGATCTTTGGTAGTTTTGTGTCTCATAAGGAAATTGTCCATTTCAGCTGAAGTATCAGATTTATTGATATAGAACTGTTGGGTTACATTTCTTTATTCTTTTAATAATGGTAGGATCTGTGGTGATGTCACGCTTATTCCTGGTGTTAGTAGTGTATCTTCACTCTTTTTCTCAGTCTGGCTAGGGCCTTATCAATTTTATTGAGCTTTTCAAAGATGTAGATTTTTTTTTTTTTCCCTCTACAATTGTACATTTGTAATTTCATTGATACTTGCTCTTTAGGGTTAGTATATGATAACAATCAGAAAGGTGGTGGTGTCTCCTCGCTGAATTTGTGTTGATAAACAGCAATTAAACACCATTTTCTTTATGGTGTTTGTGGGTCCTTTGTGATTTCCATATTTTCCCTTATCATATTATACTCTGATTTGGGCCAGCTGGCTCAGAGGGTAAAGAATTTGTCTGTAGTACAGGAGACCTGGGTTCGATCCCTGAATCAGGAAGATCCCCTGGAGAAGGGAATGGCTACCCTCCAGTATTCTTGCCTGGAGAATCCCATGGACAGAAGAGCCTGGAGGGGTTCATTGAGTTCACGGGGTTGCAAAGAATCAGACACAGCTGAGCGACTAACACTTTCAATTTTCCATTGCAAGTCTGTTTATTCTACCAAGGTTGAATTCCGTGTGGTCAGGGGCTGTTTTATTAAGCCCTGTTTCCTGGCTGGAGCCCAGTCCTGGCACCTGGGCAGTCACTGTAGCTGGATGAATGGGTGCGAATGTTAGGAGGAGGGCAGTGTGCCTCCAGGAAGATGATTAGAGAATTTGGGGAATGAGTCACTGTGAGGCAGACGTAGTAGTTACTTGTGTTTTAAGTGTAGATGTATGGTATTTTTAATATTTTAGAATGTACAGTTTAAGCAAATACTCCTTTTGAAATGTACATATGTGCTGTGAAGAATTGTGGCTCAGCTGGTAAAGAATCTGCCTGCAATTCAGGAGACCCTGGTTCAATTCCTGGGTCAGGAAGATCCCCTGGAGAAGGGAAAGGCTATCCATTCCAGTATTCTTGCCTGGAGAATTCCGTGAACTGTATGTATAGTCCATGGGGTCACAAAGAGTCAGACACAACTGAGTGGCCTTCACTCACTTCACTGGGGAGAGTAGACTCTTTGGATATGCTAAGGGCCAGGGTGGGGAAAGCTGGCATTGCACCCCCAGCTGAGGGCCATGCTTAGCTATTGATCTCTATTAGCAGAAATTGGAGGAAAACGGCAGGGAAATGGAAAGGTCAGACTGAAAAAGAAAAAATGCTCGTCAAGAAGACAGACCAAGGAATTGAAGGGAACTCTTCAGGAGTATTTAAAGAACACATACCACAGTTTTAAAAAAGGTAAACGCTAGCCATGTTGAACTTGGAGAAGGCCGGTTAATACTGAGGCAAGTGACTGCCTGGTGATATTCCTCAACTTGACATCTGCACACCCTGGTCTATGTGTCCGCTCCCTGTGGCTGTGTCATCAGCCACCCCAGCCTTGAAGTGGCCCAGAGCAGTGTGTTGTGTGAGTGCCTGGGCCCCGCTGAGCGGTTCTCATGTGGCAGCAGGTGGGAGGCTGGGGCTGCAGTCACCTGAAGCCTGAGTCCCCAGTAGGTTCCCTCCTGCAGCTGGCAGGGCAGCCCTTGGTGCGGGGACCTCAGCTGAGAGCTTAGCCTGAGCTGTGGGCTGTCTAGCTGGCTTATAGCCTTGTCATGCATGCCACGGGCTGCTTAGAGCTCCGGACAGGGGTTTGCAAAGGGAGGAAGAGCACGTCAAGAGGCCGAGCAGGACCTGCAGTGCTTCATAAGAAGCCCCAGGGTGCCACCTGTACTGCATTCTGTTGGCTGAGTCAGAGGAGTGAGCCCAGATTCAAGACGAATGAATTTGGCTCTCATCTCTCCAAGGGAGGAGTAGTGGAGAAATCGCCACTGCCTGCGTTATTTGAACTGTGATGAGCACAGGCGTGGTTCCAGTAGGACATGCTGCTCTCTCGTGCACAGCAGCACGGTCCAGGTAGGACTTGCCTGCTTCACTCCCTCACTTGGCTGTCGGTGCCCTTTGGGGGCTTCAGAAAACCCACTCTGCTGCCTCCAGTGATGTGGCAGAGGTGCCCCCATGTCCTGGTGCTGGGTATATATGGGTGTTTCTGAGAAGAGGGTATTTCTCAAGACCTTAGAAGCATGCCTCCTGCCTGCCTTTTCCTCCTACTTATTGCTCCATTTTAGTGGCTGTTTTGAAGGCTTTCAGGTTTTTAAACATTTCCTTTCTGCATGATTCAACCTTGCTACCTTTAGTATAAGCTCTTTTCTTGTGATCTGTTACTGTATAGGAAGCTGCACATATGGAGGCACTTTTCTTGGGCTGGGAGAGGGAATGAAAGAAACAAGACTTGTAAGGTTATTAGGCCAAGTCTATACAAATGAAGTGACCCATTGGAAGAAGTTGATGTTTTAGTGTAGATGCCTGTGAAAGCAGCATTTATTAACATCTGCTGTCAGATACTGTACTAGTAGGTGCTTTTCCCCCTCAAACAGTAGGTGTTCCTTTATACACTGACTTACTTTTATTCAATAGTCATGAAAAGTAGTTAGTATTTTCTCCATCTTTTAAAATGAGTAAAGTTGTAACCAAGTGAGAAAGTAACTTATCTCAGGTCACAAGGCTAGAAATTGGCCGTTTGTTTTGTACTATCCTGTGCAACTTCTCAAAAATATATTATTATTCTGTTGGTGATCAGGTCACTGTCAGATGATTCGGAAGTAAGTCCTCCGAATCACCAGGCGCAGTGAAGCTCTCTTCTTTATGTTATGCTGTGTTTGTGGTTTGATGCTTAGACTCATATGTTCATTGAAGCATATTTCATGGCTCTGTATGAAGGGAATGAATCGGCTTCGAGATGTTCCCAAACTCAAAGATGAGAAGACTCTGATTATGTTCTGTCCATATTGCATTGCTCTGAGACACTGAAGCCACAGTACATAAAACATGCTTTCTTTGGGGATTTTGGGGGTTGGTAAAGAGAGCTGTTAGTCATTAAGAAACGTCTCAGCAGCCATTTCCTAAGCGGTCCATCCGCCCTACTGAAGTTGCTTATCCCCGGCAGACCATCCATCTAGGATGGCCAGTGAGATCTTGTAACAGCCAGGTCTGAGCATGTAATTCTTATACTGAAAACCTCTCACAAGTCTTAGCTTGCATGTCCACCTCTGACCCTGCAGTGGACTCCATCAGGCTTCGGGGCTTGTCTTTCACAGTCTCTGTACCCCCTACCCGAGGACTCATCACCCTTTGCTGTAATTATCTCCTTGATGCCTGCCTTTACTGCTCTGCTACATTTCATGATCACCTTTCTCTTTCTGTCTTGTTTCTGGAAGAACTCTGCAGCCGGCAGAGTCCCTGGCAGCAGAAGACATTTCATATTTAGGTGAATGAAAATCATGTTGAAGGAGTAAGTAAGGGTTATACTTGTTTGCTTCTTCTGTTGTTTGTTTTGGATACAAGTACACTTGTTAATCATTTAGGCATCTTAAATATATTGAGCGTTTACCCTGAGGTGTAGAGGATAAGGAAGAGGAAAGACAGACATGAATCTGCCCCCAGGCACATGGTCTGGAGCTGGGAGAAGATAAGGGGTTCCTGCACACCTGCCTCCTTCCGTGCAGGACACCTCTGGGTATTTGAAAGGAGCCTCGTCATCATACACTTGGGGTAGATCCATTTCCCAATGCTTCTGTTCATTGTGCTTTCTTCTTTGAATCTACTTGGTTTTCCTATTTCTCTTACCCGACAATCACAGGTCAGTTTTGATGCCTGTTAGTGGGCGGGCACCCAACTGTGCAGGCAAAGGAGTTGGAAGAAAGCAAAGAGCTTTGTGGATGAGAGAGGTTGATGTTTACAGCATCTTTTTGGGAGGAAAGGGCGTCACCTTAGATGTGCCTAAATGAAATATTAGAGCAGTATGAATAAGTAATTAACATAACATCTACTGCCTGTTCGACTTGTTTATGTTTGTTCTCTGTTTTAGTTACTATTCTGCATGTTAAGGCATCATGATCTATGCTGTGCCCAGTCGTGTCTGACTCTTGTGACCCCATGGACTGTAGCCCACCAGGCTCCTCTGTCTGTGGGACTCTCCAGGCAAGGATACCAGAGTGGGTTGCCATGCCCTTCTCCAGGGGATCTTCCTGACCCAGGGATCGAACCCAGTCTCCCGCATTGCAGACAGATTCTTCACCGTCTGAGCCACCAGGAAAGCCCATCATGACCTACATTTTGCCAATTAAAAGACAGTGTCAAAGATTAAGTAATTTGACCAAAGTTGTGTGGGTTTCTGTGTTGGGGATAAAATTAAGTCCCCTTCTTCTTATTGTTAAATCAGTATTTCTACTGATCCACTTTCATGCTATTAAAATTTCCAAATACTTGGCTGTATGTGTGTATGTTTCTTTATCTATACAAAAAGGAAATTGCTGCTCTTATCTGTAACTTTTATTTCATTATGATTTCCTATTTCTGAAGATACAAAATTTGAGATAGAGGCTATAGCCAGCAGGTCATACTTTTGTTAGTGTGTAGTATCTATACATCTTAGATTTTAAAAATTATTAATTTTTACTCTAGGAACACATCACAGTGCCTAAACTTATTTGTCTTACTTACATTCTCTTGCTGAGTTTTTAACCTTGCCTGGAGGGAGGAGATTTACTCTGGATTTTATTTGATCAAAGAGGCTTTTTATATTAGATGGCAAGGAAAAAAATATTCTTTAAATAGTTTCCTTTTATCTTTTTCTCCTCCCCTCCTAGAGTTCTTATTCCCTTCATGCTGCCACAAGGTTAAAATGAAAAAGAAATGCTACACTTAAACTTTATCTTTATATAGTTCTGTGATAGAATTAAAACTATCACTTGATGGATTTTTTAAGTACAAAATCATTCTCATACTTAATGCTACTACATGTTTCTAAATGCACCGTTGATTCTGGAAAATCACTGCAGTTGGTCAGGAAGGTGAGACGTAGCCCTAGAAACACAGACAAAAGGATTTCAAGAAGAGATAGAAGTTTAGGCAGAAGTAGAGCTCTGGTGATAGGGAAGAAATGCAACCGTGAGGTATTTATAAGGCAGGCAGGATCTGGTAGTAGTTTGACTAAAGCCTTTTTTTTTTTTTTTAATGGGTTACATGAAAAGAAGTAATCCTGAAGCACTTACAATGTGGAGGAGATTTTGCCTCCCACTGTGTCACTCAGAGTCCTTTGTTTTCAAAGAATGGAAACTGACCGAGGCTGGCCAACAAAACTTGAATTTGTCAGAGGGTTTGAGGGGTTCATAGGGTTGATGGAAGATTAGAGAAGCAGATATTGAGAAAGACCACTCAGAAGAGGAATTGTCTGAAAAGGAAGCCAAAGTCCACCCCATCTTCTTCTCAGAAGGCACTTAGCTACCTGTTGTTGACCTGGGCTGGACTGGGAAGAGGTAGAGAGCTTGGAAAATAATTCCTAGAAGAAATGAAATAAAATTCTGAGAACTTTTAATAGTTTGGTCAAGGTCATTTAATAATAGTTCATGGCAAAATCAGCAGGGAACCCACATCTTAGAGTTACATTCCTTCATTCAGTACTTGCCATGTCCAAGGCACTGTCCTGAGTGCTGAAATTCAGCCATGAGTAAGAGATGTAAACAGTATGGTAGATGCTGCCAGGTAGCAGGGGGTGAATGCCTTGGAAAAGTGAGTAAAGTGATCATCCAGGAGTTAGTGGAAGCTTATATTAAGTGTATCATACTTTATCACATGTGGATGCAATATCTAGTGCTTTCACTTACCTGTTTCATAAACAAGACCCTCCTTTGTTTTCCTGCCTCCCTCGAAGATAACAGTGTATTTAAAAGTGCCAAAAATGTTTGTCTGTGCTTCAGGAGGCTGTCAGTAAATGCTGACTCCCATCTTTGGCTGAGCAGACATTTTATTTAAAAAAAGAAAAGCCAATAATGGCACTGGCTTAATTCTGAGCCCCCCCACCCACTTTTTCTTTTTTTGTAATTTTTTCTTTCTTAGAATTTAGGGTCTTTGTTATATGCGGCTGGTGACTTATGAGCATACAGAAAGTTTCGATGCCTTGGTGTTCAGACTTTTGTAAGTCCACATAAAATATCAGTCACTGTTCTTATCATTGTTGGTTCTTGTTTCAGGCACAGTTGTTTTTTTTATATATATGTAATTTCTGTGACTTGTAAAAATCATTTCTTTAAGAAACAAACGTAACAATTGAGGAAGAAACTTAAAAGGTATAACGAGTGTTTAAGAGATCTGTTGCATTTGAAGGAAGTAGGTAGGCATGAATTCAACAGATTGAAGCTAGAAGTAGACTAGAGGAAAAGAAAAATGAAGTCACAGGTTTTTACCCATCTTTCAGTAAGATTTATATCTGTTTTACTAGTTGGAGTTAATCATATTTACCAAAGGTATTAGCTTGTCACTTGTGTTCTTTCTGTTTTGTAGAAAAGCTGTAATGTAGAGGTTTTTGGTTCTTTCATAGATGTTATATAACAGAATTTTAAAAAATGTTTTAATTTTTAGTCTCAGAGTAAAATGACTGTGCAGGAAGGCACTATGGGTCCTGTTGTGCAGTAATTCTCATGTTTTTCAGTCTTCAGCCAACGGCCTTAGATTTAACATATAATGTGTGAGTTTTTTTCACTGAATTTCATACCAGCACATTTTGTACTTTTTGCATGAAGTATTGAAGTTTTAAAATTTGCTTCACTCTTTTGATGTAAGCAGTTACAGAGGCCTGTAGAGGGTCTTAAGATCCACTTTTTCTTTATTATGTTTTTCCGTTTCTGTGCAGCCTTTACGTGGCATCTTTGTTTATGAAAGTCGCGCAAACAGCTACGGACACTGAGTCATCAGTTTCAGTGGAGTGGCCCTGGGGCGTTGCTGTACAATGCAGTTTCCCTCTTTCTGAACCCTGAATCTCTTCCGCTCCTGTGTCAGTGCCTCTTCCAGTCCTGACGTAATGCAGCTGCTCACTCCGTGTAGCGTCAGAAGTCCTTCCCAGTCTGTCTCCAGCCTCTGCACCTTGTCAGCTGTGCCGCTGGACACGCCCACCTTCCGGCGGCTTCCTCTCCTGCTGGGCGGGGCGCGCACCACCCCGCGCCCCACCGCCCCGCACAGGCGGCCCCGGGCCTGGCTTTGGCCCTTCTGGTATCTGCGTAGCTCTTCCAGGTTGTGAATTTTCTTCCCCATGGTCTCATTTCATTTCCACCTCAACTGAGGGAGGAGGTCAGAGTTCCAGACAGGATAAATAGCTCGCCTAATGACCCTCCAACTGACTTCTTGTTCAGTGTGCCCCTAATTTGATAAGCAGTGCCCAGGGGCGGCACAACCACAACCGATCAGCTTTCTCACTACAAGAGAACCTAGACGACTGTAACTCTGATCCCTTCTGATGATCTTTGTTTTCGTTGTATTAATATTTGTTCGTTACAGTTTTATTAGCCCTCCCTTCATATGCACCTTTGTACAGAAGTCTGGAGTATGCAGGAGGTTGGAATCTGCTGTGCACGTGTTGAGACAGAGTGCCTGAGGTGTACCATGAATCCCTGCGACCCTTCGTGGGTGTCCGTGTCCCTAACTGATGGCCCGGGGCTGAGAGCCCTGTGACTTGCTGATTTTTTTCCTAGTGTCAGTTGTAAATGCTGGTCTGTGATTTGAACCCATGTTTTTATCACTTAAAGTCTCACTAAATTAAGCTCTTTTCTCCCCATACTATCTTTAATTTATACTCTCTCAATGCAGATATCAAAAAGCTAGACAGTTGTGCTTGTCTGGAGGCTGTGGGTTAGTGGGCTGCTCTGGGAGGGCCATGAACAAAAACAGGTGACAGAATAAAGCAATTAAGTAGTCACTTAGGGCTATTTTTGAACTTTCCTCTAAGCAACTTAATTTTATATTCATTTTATACTCATGTTTTGGCTTCATTTGTTCCTGAGCCTGAGATCATGGAATTTAAAGGACTTGGCTGGTTGTAGCATTAGTATGTAATACCTGGAATAGTTTCTTTGTCAGAGGCATAATTAACAATATGATTTGTATGTCTACTGCCTTCTGGTATTCACAACACAGTTTGTAAACTTAATTAGTTCTTGGAATAGCAAATGTTTTGCAGATGATAAACACTTTTCCTCTGAACAGTGTGTTGAATGGTTATATATTCATAGACATTTACTCTGTGCTTTTCAGATTAGGACGTTGATAGGTCTGCCTCACAAGGTAAACATCACCTGCTGCATAGTCCTGGGTTGTACTGTCTTCCTGTGCTTTTCACAGGGGAAATCAGAGATGTGGCTCAGATAATTCGGCCTCCAGGATATTCATTACAGTTCCATTGTATAGCGACCATCTATGCTAATGTCATTATGTAGATACCGGTTTCCCAGACTCAGATGGTGATGGTTACGGTATATGCGGAGGTGGAGTGGGGAATAACTGGCCACCCGCAGTTCTTCAGTTACACAGCACCCCCCACCCCCAAGACGGAGGGAGCAAGCAAGAAAGCACTCTCAGCAGGTGAAGAGATGCTGCCAGGAAGCCTTCTTACCATTCATAAATCACTGATCTGAAGATGTTTATTTGGGCTTCCAAGTGATTGAACTAGAAGCATCGAATTAGAAGATGCTGATACCATTAGAATAGTGACTTCTGGCCCCAGTTGGGGCTGGGTCACACAAACGTGGGTTCTGCCGTTTTTACAGAGGAAGAGAGGAGGGCTCAGCGAAGCTGGAGACTTGCCAGAGGTCCACTAGTGGCCAAGCTGGGACTGCCCCTGGGCCTGCCGCCGCTTCACTGCCCTTCCCTCCCCACTTGTTTGTGGCCGATGGAGGCCCCGCATGGCACCTGGCACAGAGTCCTGAGATGTCCAGCATTGTCCTCTGTACTTCTGGGAACTCACCAAGGTGGTGTGTCCCTAAGGAGAGCGGAAATCACAGCAGATGTTGCAACAATGGAGATCTGATAGAAAGGATTGGTTAGGGAAGTGCTCCATGACTGAGAAAGCAAATGAGGGATACTGAAGGGACACAGAAATAGTAACACAGGCTCTGCCTTGAGCCAGAACCACCAGGGCTGGAGAAACAAAGGGAAGACAGTTGGGAGGAAATGCTCCATGGAGCTGGGACCAAGACCCGTTAAGTCCAGTGACTCAGGCCTCTGAGCAGGGGGTCCTGGCTTGCTGACCTGGTACAAAGACTGGGGCGGGCGTGTGTGTGTGTGTGTGTGTGTGTGAAAAATGAGTCATTGCCAGAATTTTGGAAACTCTATTCTGTATGCTGCCAGGAACTGGAGCAAAACGGAAGGGCCAGCACCCTGCTCTGGCCTCCCTGATGTAGAACCTAGTGGGAGCCCCAGGCAGCAGAGAAGCAGGGCTTGCGAGTTCCCTGTTCAGCATTCTTGATGGGTGTGTATGGAGCTGAGAGATGGTGCTTAGTAACTGGCAGAGATGGTTTGTTTAGGAAAATGAAAGGCAGATAGATGACTTTTGTTTGGTTTAATTCAGACATTGGGTATTCTTAAAAGTTCATCAAATCTTACTGTGCTTTTCCATGAAGAATGTCATCATTCACTCTCATTCACTAAACAAATATTTTTTGAATGCCTGTTATATTCATGATGCAGACCTCAGTACTGGGCATGTGATGATTAATAATACAGTTTTGTGTTTATGAGAGCTAGTCAGTGAGACAAATGATAGGAACGTATGCAAATCTCAGGGCTGAAAGGAACCTTCAAGTTTAGCTTGCCCTCAGGTGATTGAATCCTTTCTATAACAATCATTTCTATAACATTCCTGTCAAGTGGGTCCAGCCTGCTGGTCAGGCCTCTATGGATGAACTTAAAATTCCTTCAAGATAGCCGGTTCCATCTTTGGAAAATGTTATTTTTAAAATCTTCATCTCTAAAATGAATGGTAGCTCCTTTCTCTGTTTCTTTCAATATTAATGCTATGTCACAGGCCTTAATCCTGACCAGATCTAATGCCTCTTTTGCATGACATACAGAAATAATTGTATGCAAGTCAGTGATTCTCTCCTCAGTCCTTTACCCTTCAAGGTGGCCATCAGTTATTTCAGTTGTTGTTTTGAACGGAACTTTTCAACTTGGTTTTCATTATTTTCTCTCCTACAGAGCCCCTTTAGACATCTTTCCTCCTCAATTATCCTCTTTCTCTCATCCCCCTTCCCTGATGAAATGGTGATACCTAACATTACTTGTGTATCTGATTATGGACTGTGGCCCGTTGGTGAGCCAGTCACCATTGTTGCTTGAAAACTGGTAAATTCTTGAAAATCTAGGGGAACACTTCTCCGGATTCCTGGCCATGTTATTAGTCTCTGTGTTCTCATCTTAGTTTGTTACTCATTCGTAGAATAGATCAATAAATTATCTCACCTCTGTGTTTAAGAAAAGAGAATAGAGGGCAGTCAGACGTCAACCTAAGATACTTGTAGTTAGTTTTAGCTAGAGTAATGCTCTGTGTTTATCCTTTGATTCTGTCTCATTTGTCCATGTGGTGCAGTTTCCTGACATTAAAAGTTAGCTGTATATTTAGCCTTAAAATAGATGAGTCAGTTGTCAGTAGATTTGACAGGTGGAACCCACTAGAATACACGATTGCTTAACCAGGTACTTGATGGTCGAAGGACAACAGAGGCATGCTGTTGACTGACCTTAGTGTAGTTATTTTTCTCTAAGTTCCTAAATGATTTAATGTACAGCTTGGTCTCATGTGAAGATCTGTACCTAACTTGACAAATCCCTTTGCGAAAACCTCCAGTGGGAATGTCCTCTGTGAAGAGACAGCATCTGACTCATAAGGAGAAGGAAAATAAAATATGACTGGAGAATGACCTAGTGCAGATAACACATCCTGACTTGAAATCGATGTGGGAAGGTGTCCTCGTTTTCAGTACCTGTAGGTGTCTGTGTAGAGACCTTTCCTGTCCTCAGAGGCTGTGACTGTTAATATGCACTGCTGGATTGTTTACCGATGTCTTAACTTTCTATGACGACTAAATATGAGTGACAAAAAATGTTCCTTCTGTAATTGTATTTTGTTTTTAAAAAGTGTTTTATGCTTGTTTGGCAGGTTCTAGGTAGCTTAGAACAACTTGTAGGTGTCTGTGTAGAGACCTTTCCTGTCCTCAGAGGCTGTGACTGTTAATATGCACTGCTGGATTGTTTACCGATGTCTTAACTTTCTATGACGACTAAATATGAGTGACAAAAAATGTTCCTTCTGTAATTGTATTTTGTTTTTAAAAAGTGTTTTATGCTTGTTTGGCAGTTTCTAGGTAGCTTAGAACAACATTGAGTTACGAGGGAAATATAATATTTGAGGCACCTTGTATGTTTTAAACTCATATTAAGCTGCATTTTTTATTTTTTTCTTTTTTAGTGATGTTCATTATTCTAGCATAGCTCTCATGATTTTGTCAATATGGCTTCAAACAGCATCAGAGTTGATATTCCTGGGGATCTGATTGCAATCCTGATCATGCTATTTATTTTTAGAATTACTTTTATAAAAGTGAACCTGTAAATAATTGTTATATGAAAACATGATTTAATGTCTTAAGGATTATTTCCCTCCAATTATTCTGACTCTCTGCTGCATAAATAGGACCAGTTATGATTCTGAAACTAACCTAAAAATGTATAGCCAAAGCATGATTGTATCCTGCTTTGAATTTATTGTGCACAGTCTGTCGCACCTACAGAGTTTGTATTATTGTACATTTAACCAATAGAAAATATTCATTGGTAATCTTATTAGATATGAAAGTAATAGAGAGCAAAATGCTTGTATTATATGGTTGTTATAGAATATCATTAGTACAGTCATATTTCTATCTCAAAGTGTGATAATGCCAGCGGGATAAATGAGAAAGACATTGAATCTTCACACAAAGGAAATGGGTTTTATAATGAGTGCAGTTTGAACAGAACTAATCTCTTTCTTGGATCATTACTTCACCTAATCATAAAACCTTTTTTTAATTCAAATCCTTGCAGGGTTCTAATTGGTGACCTCTGGAGCCTGATAATTGTTTAAGATAGCTGGTCTTTTGCAGTATACTTAATGATGTTTGCAATTAAAAGTGAGAAATGTGGTTTAACCCTTAGGCAGGTGTAACTAAAAAGTAGATTTTCCTTTTTTTCCCAATCTTTAGTAGTTATTCCCATTCCTCCTCCCAATAGTTATGACTTGAGTCATTATTAACTTGAATTAACCTAATGTATTGTTGTCTTCACGTAGTCTGGGGGTTTACTGAATCTTCATTTGACAAATGCGCTGGGATATATTAAGAGTAATCCTGGATCATTTCGAAGAGCCAAGGGATTGGTCTGTTTGGGATGGCGAGAACGCCTAGCTTTTTTCCTCTGTCATTTGGGTTCATTTTTCTGCCTTTTTTGGGTGATTTAAGTAGAAACAGACATTTATTTGCACCTGGTTTCAATAAAAACTTATTTCAGAACTTTTCTTACTACCAGATGAAAGTGAGTGAAAGCAATTAGCCAATATTAACTTAGGGCTGATAAAACCATGGGCCCCCTGAGCCCTGACTGATTACTTTCTCCGCACTGTGTGTAGAAGCATGCTGGAAGTTAATATGGACTGTTATACTTTCATGTTTTGATCTTCTCTGTTGCTTCTGTTATGTTTCTCACTCAGTAAACAGTGGACATTCAATGAATACAGTTGACTGACTCATCCAGTAAACTTCTGTTCATATGTTGGAGGTGGAATTTAATCTGTTATTTAGGAGGTTTTGAAGTGTCAGCAAAAATTGATCAGTCGATCTAAAATTTTATTTGAGCCAAATTGTGGATTATAATCTGAGAATAGCCTCTTGGAAAGTTCCAGGAACTGTTCTGCCTGTTAGAGGCCAGAGCATAGTTCTTATACATTTTTGAGTCAGAGGGCTATATATTGAATGATGTATTATTGACAGTTTTCACAGTCCAGATCTAAGCTTACAAAGCAGGTAGCAGGCCATGGGTCAGTGTGGCCCTCTACAAGATTGAGAAGGAAGGTTATCTTTTTGAGGAGTTGTCTTCTGAAGCTAGAATGCTGCTCTTAGGCTGAGTGGTATTTCTGCCGGAGGGAGGTTTGGTCGATGCATGACGTAGGTACACACTGCTCAGAAGAGGAGGCAGAGGAAGCCAAAGGGCAGAGAAATCTTTATGTTTAAATTTTTCTTGTCTTGCCATAAAATATGAGTTTTATTTCACAGAAGCCAGTTGTGTGGTAATTTGGAGAAAAGGCAAATCCTTTGAGAGTCCGACAGTCCTGCAATCAAACTGTAGGTCTGCCACGTACTAGGCACTAGGGGACGTTGATTCCTGTCCCAGCATGCTGAGAACTGTGTGGGCTTCATGTGCAGAGCCTCCAGCGTGGTGTCTGGAAATAGTAATTGTGCAAATTGTTAGATTCCTTCTACGAGTTTTAGGGAACATTTCATCTCTGATTTTCATCCCTTGATCTTTATTGTTTTAAAATGATTTAAACAAACAAAAAACATGTTACACTTAGAAGTTTATTTTGAAAATTGTTAGACTTTAGTACCAAAATCCAGTAACTTCTTCATTTCTGAAGGTCGTTGAGTGTTTCCCCTTGTTTAGATGATAAATTTGCATTTCACTGAAGCATCCAGTGATCATCTGCTGCTGCTGCTGCTGCTGCTGTGTCACTTCAGTCATGTCCGACTCTGTGTGACCCCATAGACAGCAGCCCACCAGGCTTCCCCGTCCCTGGGATTCTCCAGGCAAGAACACTGGAGTGGGTTGCCATTTCCTTCTCCAACCAGTGATCATCATGTCTTTGTATTTTTCTTTTTTCTGCCGTGATGGCTTTTGTTTGGTGAATGATTGCAGTATATTTAAGGGAAAGATAAGAAGTCAGTACCATGGAGGCATTTTTCCCTTGAAAATAATTTGATAAAATGTGTAATGATAATTCGGAGTAGCACTCAGAATTTTTTAGTTATCTGCATTTTAATTTCTAGAATCATATAGAAATCACAAATTCTTGAAATCCATTCTACAATGAGATACATGTAAATCAGTCACCACAATTTAGACTTTGTATTAAGTAGATAATAGTAACCTGTATTTGCATTATGTGTTACAGTTTTCAGATCACTTTGATAAACATGTCTTTTGATATTTGTAATAACTTCATTAATTTCCCTCAAAACTAAATAATAAGCCAAATAATTTTTTCTCAAAGTCAAGATCCGTTTACTTCAGTAATACCAAGAAACTGGAGGCTTTAGGTCAGAATACACTAGGGCTGGAATCCTAGATCTGGATCTGCTGTGGAATCTTAGCCACATCACTGGATATCTGTTAAGTAGCTGTTTCTTTTCTGTAAAATGATTACTGCCATTCTGCTACATTGTTACAAGGATGAAATACCTGGACAGTACTGTCAGTAAATAAATTCCAGCTGTGTGTTATTGTTATATTTTTGTTAATTACCTGTGATGGGTAGAATCACAACCAACTCTGGAATAATGTGGGTTTGATCTGTGCAGGTTCACTTATATGCACAGTTTTTAAAAATAGAAACTAATGGTTGAATTCACAGATGCTGAACCATGGATACAGAGGAACCATGGTTATGGAGGCCCAACCATAAGCTCTACCCGGAGTGCAGACTGGGTGGAGGATCAGCGCCCTTGACCCCCTCCTTGTTTAAGTGTCTGTCCTCCTTCCCCTGCCCCCCTCCTCTCAGTCAGTCTTCTTCCTTCCTGGAGGAATTTCCTTGTGTGTATGCTTTAGTCTTATGCAGTGTGTATATATTTAAGAATACTTTGTGTACAAATACTAGCTTTGTCTTTGTAAGTTTACTTCCAAGCATTTTAATATTTAGAGTATTGACTATTTTTTGCTCCCTGGATGGTTTATTTTTGTGTATTTATGATGAGCTTATTCGTTCTTATTAGAGAGCGATATGCATCTCTATTCTGCTGTGCCATTTATTTCTTGTTTATAGAAGATTATTTGCAAGATCTTGAGCTTTTGAATCAATCTTGTCTGGGCAGGTTTTAGTGTATTCAATTCTGGTTTGGGTCTAATAGGTGTTCTGTTAGGTTTGGATTGCTTGAATAAAAGAATTCCTTTGTGAAAACGTTTGTCATGTTGGAGGTTAAAAGATATCTTTTTAGATCAACAGCTACAGTTACATTTTAATAATCTGTCAGATAGAATTTACATTGGCTTTGAACACTATATATATTTTAGGAATATCGCTCAGTCGTGTCCGACCACATGGACTGTAGCCCACCAGGCCCCTCCCTCCATGGGGTTCTCCAGGCAAGAGTACTGGAGTGGGTTTTGCCATTTTCCTTCTCCAAGGGATCTTCCTGACCCAGGGATTGAACCCTGGTCTCCTGCATTCCAGGCGGATGCTCTAACGTCTAAGCCACCAGGGAAGCCCAATATATATTTTAAGATCATTTTAAATCCTCCAGCTAGGTTCTTATATGACTTTGAAATAGATTTCTGAATGTTGAGCATGTAGGTATGATCATTCTGTTTATATGGACTTCTTGTTTCCTTATAGATCCAGGCTAACTCCTATCCTTTAATAAGTTTGTACAGAGTTAAGGTCCTTGGGCAAGGGGGCTGGCGGGGAGGGTTTGACTATATACTGTTTACCCTAGAACTTCATTGTGCAGGCTAATTTATACTATTTACTCTTTTCTGAACCTTTGATGAAAGTTTATTAAATAACTTTTAAACAGCTAATGTTTAGTTTAAAACTAAACTTTAGTGTGAATCCCTCTAAAGAGATTATGAACTGTCCAGCCCTTGGCAAGCTTCTTACCCATTGGAATCCTCAGGGTCTTATTCTGTAAAGTGAAGGGAATCTATCATAGATAGGTTCATTAGAATAAAGAGAGACTTCAGGTCAAATGCACAGCCCTTAACTCGGTGAATCCTTGCAAAGTCATAACAATTATTTTTTACCTAGTACTGTCATAATAAGTGATCTCTGAAATGAGCTTCCCTGATAGCTCAGCTGGTAAAGAATCTGCCTGCAATGCAGGAGACCCTGGTTCGATACCTGGGTGAGAAAGATCTGCTGAAGAAGGGCTAGGCTACCCATTCCAGTATTCTTGGGCTTCCCCCATGGCTCAGCTGGTAAAGAATCTGCCTGCAATGCAGGAGACCTGGTTTGGGAAGATCTCCTGGAGAAAGAAAAGGCTACCCACTTCAGTATTCTGGCCTGGAGAATTCCATGGACTCTATAGTCCATAGAATAGCAAAGAGTCGACATGACTGAGTCGGACAGGACTGAGTGACTTTCAGTTTCAAAATGGTTTTCATTACTTTTCAGTACTTTGCTGGGTAATGTTTATGTGATCAGCACAAATGGGAACTTCTGTACGTACAGGAGGCATCAGATGCTCTGTTTAAAGCTTCCTTCAGTTTAGCCAAGGTGGGGCCTGGATTGCTGCCTCTTGTCCCACCTCCTTGGCTCTGTGCCTGGGGGCTGAGGGATGCGTCAGCAGACACTCTTCCTTCTGGCTTCTGCTTGGGTTGGTCCCTCTCTGCGGAGCCGCCAGCGGCAGAGCTGCAGAAGGAAGTGAGGTCCAGGGTGTGTGCTCTATCTTCCTCGCTGTTAGGTCAACGCAGGCTGGCTGCCTCCCTCGGAGGACGTTATAACCCTTGCCAGGCTGCCCTCTGCACAGTCCCCTTTCTTCCTTGCCCCGTCCCGCTTCCCGGCTTTGGGGCAGCCACACCTCCTTCCTAACTAAGCCCAGAGTACCACACCATTCTTTGTTGCTAGTGGTCATAGGTCCTTAATGAAATTCTCTTCAGATTCTCTACTTTGAATGCCATCTGTTTCTTCATGGAATACAGTTCCTTGGATCATTCACCCAGGAAAGAACAGAGGCTCTGGAAATAGAGAGAGTTGCAGGGTGTCAGGGTTTCTAGCTCACAGTTTCTGATCTTTCAGGATGGATTCCATGTGGGCTCAGCACAGGAATTCGTTGCTTCATTAGTGCATTCCCTCATGGGCTTGTTTTGTAAAGAACGCTTTTTTCCTTTATAGAAGCACTGTGTACCATAGGCTTTATTGTGTTGTTAGCTACACAAAATATTCTCAGGACCTGGTGATACACTGGGTTGGGAAAGTGTCTCCACCCCGGAGACCTGAGATTTGAGTCACGGTATGTTCCTTGCTAATTGTATGACTTTTAGAAATATATTTTCTAACTTTCCTTATGTGCAAAATGTGAACAATCCTATAACCTTCCCAATATATTGTCAGGATCACAAAAGGAGTTAAGGACGGGTGATAGTCTGTTGAAGACAGGCTTTAAATAGGAAGTTATACCTGTAGTAAAAATGCTACTTTGTTTGGATTAAGTAGTCTGGGAATTCAAAAAGAGCCTTTCTAGGAAGTGGAATTTAGCAGAGGCACCAAAGAGAAGGCTGTTGTAGGGGGAAAGTCCCCGGAGATGTTCCTGTCTTGGGAGACAAGTGCAGAAGCTCTAGCCTCAGTGAGCGGTGCTTCAGAAGCCAGAAGAGCTGGACGCTAGAGGGGAGAGGACACAGGGCGGGCGCCTGTGGTTTACTCGGGAGGGGTGTCCCGAGGGCTTGATGCCCCCTCTGAGGGCTCTCCCTCCAGTTCAGATAGAAAGCAGCCCGTCTATTTCCGCCCTCCCTGGTTGTTGGCGGGACAGACTGTCTTATCTTCCAGCTGTGATCTTATCTGCCCTGTCTCCCCACATTGCATCCATTCCACTTCTGCTCAGGTCCGCCTTTCCAGGGGGGCGTCTCTCCTCAGCGGATTGCTTTCCGTATCCCCCTGTTGTTACTGAACCTTTAGGATCTGATCCGTGCAGAGGTTAAGAACCCGGCCTGCCTTTTCATGCCCGTGTCCTCCTTTCTTCTCTGTGTTGGCCACGGAGAACTGCCCCTGTTCTCAGCCTGCTTCTTGCTGCAGCGACCCAGGCTGTGGGGTGAGGAAGTTGAGTTCCTGTCTCGGCTTGGTCACTAACTGGCCCTGTGGTGACAGGATTCTGTCACCACCACTGGTGTGACTCATTCTCTTTTGTACTGTTAAAGGAGAAAAGGAAACCAGAAAAGGTAAAGGTAAATCTCCATGTGTCAGCTGTTCAGTCAGACGAGGGAAGGGGGACGGCTGTAACCCAGGGTTACTTCACTCCACGGAGGCACTCATCAGCTCTTTGCCTGGCAGCCTCCGTTCTTTTCCTCTAGGAACCCAGCTCCCATTTACTGGCTTTTTGCACCATATTCCAAGCTCCAGAGCTGTTGGACCCTTTTCTCGGCCCTGTGCACACTGCGCCTGTCCGTGTAGCCCTGCAGACTCTGCATGTTCCGTCCCCAGCACCCCATGCACTTTCTCCATGTGTAGAATTCAGTCAGTGTGTGGATAGACGCCTGATTGGGATGGATCCCTGTTCCTCTCACCCTCACTGCGTGAACTCTGCTGCATTTGGATTCTCAAAGTGAAATGCTGTACATGTAGTTTCCAGAAACATATGTGTTACTTCAAGTGAGACCAGTAGTCCAGGTATGAAAGTATTTTAGTGAAGGATTTAAATGAATGATCAAGGGAGCGTCAAACTCTGGATTTTCAGCCAAGATGCAAAATAGAAACATGACTATCCCTGTATACATTCATATTTTATTCTGTTTTGGTATTTAAAAAAAAATCTACAAAAGTGTTTAAAAATTTAAATTTATGCAAATTTAAAGGGTAAAATATTCATGATTCAAAATTCTCAAACAGTGTAAAAGAGAAATATAGTGAGAAGTCTCTATTTCTGTTTCTTATCCATTGCATTTCTCCCTTGACAATTAGATAATCAGTTACTTGTTTCTTCTATGTAAGAAGGGAGCTCTTTTCTGTGCGTATACAAGTGAATATGAACATATAATCTTACACTGCTTTACACTGTTGCTTGTGTCTGTGGGTCTATGTGTCCAAACAGTGTATTTGGTGGAGATTTTTTCTCATCAGAGCATGAAGAGTTTTCTTGACATTGTAAAGTAACTTATGCTATCTCACTGGCTGTGCCCTTGCTTATGTAACCAGGCTCTTAATTCTAGATATTTAGATGATTTCCAGTGTTCTACTATTAAAGACAGTGCTTTAAATGGATAAATTTGTATATAATATTTTATATCTATCCACGTATATCTTTAGGGTAAATTTGTAAAAATGGAGTTGCTGGGACAAAGGAAAATGTCAATTTTGATGTGCTTGATTCTGTGAGAGAATTTAAGCAGTTTTAATGAAAATTTACATTACCAAATTTTTTATATTGAAAATTTAGCTTATTTAAATTCAAAGAGTATTTGGCTGTGTCTTAGAGGATTCGTGCATTTTAGCGTATTTGGTGATGCTGTGAAAGTGCTGCACTCAATATGCCGGCAAATTTGGAAAACTCAGCAGTGGCCACAGGACTGGAAAAGGGCAGTTTTCATTCCAATTCCAAAGAAAGGCAATGCCAAAGAATGCTCAAACTACCGCACAACTGCACTCATCTCACACGCTAGTAAAGTAATGCTCAAAATTCTCCAAGCCAGGCTTCAGCAATACGTGAACCGTGAACTCCCTGATGTTCAAGCTGGTTTTAGAA
>SJYX01019988.1:67539-113281 GCA_006410675.1 Oreotragus oreotragus
TCCTTCTTGGTGTAAAAGAAACCATCTTTTCTTACGTAAGCAAGTCCCAGGGTCGTCTGAGAAATTAGCATTCTTGTAAAGACCAAAAAATCACCAGTAGACTCTCAGCTGAGTGAAGAGCAGTGTGGCCTCTAACCTGCTGACAGTTAGAAGACTTGTTTTCTGAGATTACCTCTGTTCCCCTGTAACTGTCATACATGACTGATTTCTAGTGAAGAGGAATTGTTGGTCAAGAAAGAGTCTAAGTAATATATGTCCTAATGGATTATTCATTTACCCTCTGCATATTAAACAAAGCTGGGTGCATATAGTTAATCCAAATTTGTTTGAGACTATCTTGGTTAATTTTCCTGTTTTCTGAACTACTGAGTGAAAGAAACTCACTCAGGTTGTCAAAGTGAACCCACTTAATCTGGTTGACATCATGGTGTCTGGGTGAGATCTACCTGGGATCTAGTCTATTTGGCTGCTAAACACGTACAGACAGACACACACCCTTGTTTAAAAATATTTATCCATGTACACCTTGTGGCAAGGGTGTGCTGAGGACTGTGGGCGTGAGCAAGCATGACCCTGTCCCTGATCAGAAGATAGGACCATGCAGCCATATCTCTTTTTTGGGTTTTGTAGGAGGCCTGGGGCTAATGCTAAGCTTCCCGCAGTGTGTCCAGAGGTGGCTGGGTTTGCTCTCTCAACAGACAAGACATGCAGTTTACCAGAGACAAATGCCCCATTCTGGGCCACTTAAACCTTGATCTATTAATTACTCATATAAAACAACAGAAAAGTTTAAAAGAATGATTGTCTCAGACAGCCATATTTTAAGTTTAGACTATGGAACAGAAGTTAATTGATAATTTTAAGGCCCTTAGTAATAACTATTCTTGATTGCAGCAGTTTTGCTTTGAGCTGAGGTTACTAGGAAAAGTTTTAATTCTGGTTGGAAAAGAACATGGAAATAGTACTTACCTTATATTGTCAAATTTTTAGTGTTTGAGTATTTGAAGTCATGGAGCTGTACTCTTTGTACGTTCAGGAATGTTAGTTATTCCAGACTGCAGCATGACTGGCTGCAGCTAGCTGAATAAAATCCCTGCAGTTCATCCGTTCTTCTCCTACCAGCAGGTGTCATTATGGAAATATGAAAATACTGTAAATTCCAAAGTTGTAGGAACTGGCTATAAGAGAGAAAAGGAGCACTTTGGATATTAAAAGACAGCGAAGAGAAATCATCTGGTACTAACCAAGGGTGGCATGTTTAATTACTAATTTGGCAGTGTTCTACAACATAATGAAACCGACACAGGATTTCAAGGCACATACATAATTTATTTTAATTAGGTTAAGCAAGCATTTATTAAAATCTACTCTAGGCTCTAGGAGTCTCAAAAGGGAAGTAAGATATAATTCTTATCCTTAAGGAGCTGGCATGATATCTGGGGAAAAAAGAGTATAGTTATGAAATATTAGTGAGCAGAATGAGTCGGTCTTTTTTAACATGCCGATTGAAATGCATAGATAGTAAAAGTCGCAACAATTCCTGCTGGAGCGGCTGTGTAATATTGTCGATTCTCGGTTCTTCAAAGAATACTGTTTACATATTTAAGTAGAGCGGAGCTTCAAAATTATTTGGCAACTTGATGGCTTATTCTTTCCTTTCTTGCTAACTGCTATCACCCATCTTTCTCCACACATTGAAAGTGATAATTATAATGATTACATATGTATCGGTTAACCAAGGATATAGTAATTGGTTGTAATAGTTTGCTATTATCAACTGATAATATGACCAAATTTTTCTAAAAGCTAAGGTCGACTCTACAAGTGGGCTTTTTTATCAGGAGATTTATACCAGGAGCCTTGGTAAGAGTATTAATGTCTGGATCAGGAGCAATGCTTCATCTATTCACTTTTTCCCCTCTAGACTCTGGGTTCTTCCAAGGCATGGGATATGTGGCATTCCTCTTTGCATTCCTACTACTCTAATTTTGTATCAGTACCTGTTTGTTGAATGGCTAGGTGAATAATAATAATGCCAAAGAATAGGATACTGACAATCCTTCATACATTATGGTGCTAGAATGTGTGTTGCTATTAGACAGAAATCTCAGATGAGTAATTCAGAAAACTGGATTGAAAAGTTGAGAGTATAGATTCTAAAGTTTTCTCCTTTGGTTCCAGTAGTCCACCCAAGGAAATTTGTCTCAAAAATTATTTCTCAAACACCTTCTCACTTTTTTGGCACCCATTTTCCCCAAACCTCTCAAAACAGTCTCAAGAAGAACCAAATAAACATCAAATCTGAACGTCTCCTTGGCCCAGAGGATGCCAAGTTCATGTTCCACTACCCAAAGTTTTTTTGGCATTGGCACATTCAAACTCAGACCCTCATCTTCCTTATTCCAGAAGATGTATAGACAGTGGGGATATTTCATTAAAATAACTATGAATTGTTTAAATAGTATGTGCTACACATTTTATCCACAGTACCCTGAACCCTGACAGGACATCCAGATAAGAACCTGAATTTGGATGGGGTGATATGGGGTAGTCATTTACTTTAGCTTCTCACTGACAGTACATGGCAGATACTGAACCCAGGTCAGTCTGACTACAAGGATTTCTCTCTTTCTACTATGCCAGAAGCTTAATCCAAAGATCCCCTGCCAAAATTGATAAAGGAAACTAAATAAAATAGCTATTTCCTTCAAAGAGTTGGACACAACTTGCACAGCACAGCAATTCCTTCAGAAAATTATTTCAGCATATTATAATCTAAATAGAATGTGCTTGACTTTAGACCAGAGGATGTATTGTTGTTTTTTGATAACCTTTTCAATAGCTTGTTTCTGTGGTAGCGGTCAGTCTTTGGCAAAGCAGGCAGTATGTTTGCTGGGCCCGTAGAGGTCTTTTACTTGAAGGTCATTGTTAATTCACCAGCCACTACATGGTGAGGATGATGTCCTCAGCATCCTTTGGTAGACTGAACTGGCTATCTTTTTTTGTATCACTTACTTAAATCTCTTACTGAAATCTCTAACTATTTACTGGACTTCCCCATCTTGCTTTTTTTCTCTTCTCACCTCCAGCTTTGCGTGTAAAGAGGGAAATCATTTTAACTTGTAAACTACTTCTTTCTGTTGGTCCTACCTTTTCTCTTAACGGTACCATCATCTTTCCAGTCCCAGGCTAAAAACTTTGACATTTTCTTTTTTGTTAAACCCTCTGTTTATAAATCAACGAGCCGTTTATACTTCCTTTGTGTTGCTTTGTTAAAAGTTCTTTCCTTCCTTTCTCTTTCCAATACGAGGACTGGTGCTTCAGACCATGCATCGATGAAGCAGCCTCTTGGATCATCTTGTCATCAGTTTCTCCTCTTTTTTTTTAACTCCATGAATGACTGTGAACATTTTAGTTAGACTCATTCAAACACTAGTGCCAAAGTCCAAACTCTTTATCAGAATTGCCATGTCTCCTCATCATATTCTAACTGATAACCACTCTAATCTTGTACATGTCAAATGTTTTGCTCCAGTCATGTGGAAAAATGCAAACTCCTAGTATACCCATTCTCCTTTTGTGCCTGGCTTGTTTGACTTAGTATAATGTTTTCAAGGTTCCTCTGTGTCGTAGCGTGTGTCAGAATTTCCTTCTTTATAAAGGTTTAGTAATATTCCATTGTATGTATATTGGAGAAGGAAATGGCAACCCACTCCAGTATTCTTGCCTGGAAAATTCCACGGACAGCAGAGTCTGGCGGACTATAGTCCTGGGTGGCAAAGAGTTGGACATGGCTGAGCACGTGCACACGTATTTTTTGTGTATAACTACATTTTGTCTATCCATTCATCCATCACTAATTGAAGACAGGTTAATCTTCCTACTCCTTACTTCAGTCACATTACTCAACTGCTCAGACGTCTTCAATGAATTTCTTCTTACAGACAGAATCAGGTGCAGTTTTCCCAGCCTATATCCACTGCTCTCCCCTACCTGGGTCCTGACCTATAGATAGAATATTAGATGTAGAATATTCATCTTCAACACTTATTTATGAAGCAAATATTTTTTGAATGTTTGGTACGTGTTGGTCCCTGAGATAAGTGCTGTCAATGCAACAGTGAACAAAATAGACCTGGTGTCTCTCCTCATGGAACTGACTTCAGAAAAACGATGCAGACGCATCTTTTAAACTAAAATATATCCCTATTCATTCAGTTAGCCAACCTTTCAGTATTTCTTTGAAAATGGGCCTGCTAATTATTCATATCATCTCTCTTATATAAATCATATACTCAAAATGAATCACTTATGGTTTCTGGTTTCAGTTTCTTTAAACAGGAGCAAGAGCTTGAAGATACTTGTGATGTGATGAGCGCAGAGTCCTTGTGTATTTTTATGCTGCTTCTGTCATTGATGGTTGTATCACTCACAGCCAATTTAAGAGCAGATTTTCTTAGAAACTCATCTTTATTGATTATGTACAGTAACTCTCTTCTCATATTTCACCAGCTCATACAATATTTAATTGAATTATATCATTATAGTAAGTACAAATGGCACAATTCTCTACCAACTGATACCTGGAAAGCCTACCAATTGGTAGGAGAAGAGACCTGCAGGCTTGTGAGAACTAAAGATGCTGCGGTGTCAGCCTGAATGTTGTCTGAGGACACAGAGCTCTATGTCTTTTGTATGTATAGGACTTTCATGCCTGTTAAATATATAGTCTTTAGGGCAGGTTGGCTAGAAGGACTTTTACTGTGTTTATTCTGTTATTATTATTTTTTTGCTCCTCCGTCCATGGGATTTGCCAGGCAAGAGTACTGGAGTGGGTTGCCATTGCCTTCTCCATTATTTTTTTTTTAATGTGGACCATTTTTAACATCTTCATTGAATTTGTTATATTACTGCTTCTGCTTTATGTTTTGGTTTTCTGACCTCGAGGCATGTGGAGTCTTAGCTCCCCGACCAGGGATCGAACCTGTACCCCCTGCATTGACAGGAGAAGTCATAACCACTGGACTGCCAGGGAAGTCCGTATTTGTTTATTCTTATAGACAATGGTGTGGAGAAGGGAATGGCAACCACTCCAGTATTCTTGCCTGGAGAATTCCATGGACAGAGCCTGGCAGGCTGTAGTCCATGGGGTTGCAAAAGAGTTGGACATGACTGAGCAACTAACACACACATAGATGATGGTGTGTGTGTGCTGCTAATTATTAAATATAATAAAGTAAGAGCTGAGGAGGGATCTGTCAGAAATTGGTAGAATTTGTGTACAGTAGAACTGCACAGAATTGGTGAATTTCCTTCTGGTTCAGATGCACAAATCCTTCCTATTCAAATAATAGGAACAGGAAACCTTTGTTGGATGTAAATTTACACAGAGACCCAGCGTCCAAGGGTGGAGGGTGATGAAGAGACAGGGTCTTAGGCTGTCACAACTGGCCACGTTATCTCTGGGCAGAGGAAATTTTTTCATACCGACCATGTCTGCCAGGACCTCCGCTCCTCCACCAAGCGCCCCGGCCCCCTCTGAGGCAGACTCGCTTCATGTGTCTGCCCGCCCTCTGGCTGCCCTGGCCCTGCTCAAAGGATGTGCTCATGGCGTTCTGCCAGGGTCTCCCCTGCTTACTTCTGGATGTGTGTGTGGAAGGAGTTGTGTGCCGGGGTGGGAGTCAGGGTGCAGATCTTGCGCCTTGGACGTGTGTCCCTCAGAAATTCCTCAGCAGTTCTCACAGTGGACGCTTCATCCCTACTTCCCAGTCCTTCCCAGTCTGATATCAGCTGCTCTGTTTTTATATTCCCTTTGTCTTTTCCATGGAAATCCATATTTAAGGGGTTGGAATCCTCTCATGTTTTATCCCAAAGCTCCTTTTCTCTTTACCTCAAACTCTCTGTTTTAGGCTTTTGGACTGGGCTTACGATGTCTTTTTCCTCTGCTGTAATCGGATGATAAATAAACAATAGGTTCTAGTTAGACAGCTGGAAGTTCTTTGTTTCTCAGTATTAGTACCATTAAGTTATTCTTCCTCTTTAGATTCAAGGCCAGGGAATAATAATACTGATAAGTTATTTTGTGCTGTGCTTGATGGTTTCACTGTGGCTTATTGCTTCATTTAATGAGATAAATAACCAGACTAATTGAGAGGGGTGGTTTTGGAACAAAACATTTACTGAGGTAAGAAAGGAGTTGGATTCTGCTTTCTATTCTCCCTTTCTTGCAGTCCCTGTCTAGGAACTTTTAACTCATTACTGACTGGGGACACTTAATTTTTGCAGACACTAATGCCTGTGGCCAGTGATTTTTATGTTGGCTGGCCAAAAATTAATTCTGTTATTTCACTAACACTTTACGAGTTGTGTGCATGTGTGCTAAGTTGCTTCAGTTGTGTCCAACTCTTTGCATCCCTATGAATTGTAGCTCCCCCACCCAGGTTCCTCTGTCCTCCTCTCCAGGCAAGAATACTGGAGTGGGTTGCCATGCCCTCCTCCAGGGGATCTTCCTGACCCAGGGATCAAACCCATGTCTCTTACGTCACCTGCATTAGCAGGCGGGTTCTTTACTTCTAGTGCCACCTGGAAGCCCAACACTTTGAGGGTTATGACATACAATAGTTACACCCGACATACCTGTAAAGTTTTCTAATTTTTGTGAAANCTCCAGGGGATCTTCCTGACCCAGGGATCAAACCCATGTCTCTTACGTCACCTGCATTAGCAGGCGGGTTCTTTACTTCTAGTGCCACCTGGAAGCCCAACACTTTGAGGGTTATGACATACAATAGTTACACCCGACATACCTGTAAAGTTTTCTAATTTTTGTGAAATATTGTCTTCAATCCACTTCTATAGAAGCAAAGGAGCATCCTTCAACACTGTGAGTTTCATTTTCACTTTGTGTATCAGAATCAGTCTCTAAGGTTTTTTATCTTTTTGTTGGCCTAGTATTCCTATTATCTGAATCAGAACTATATTCTGAAGAACTATCATCTTCTGAGATACTAGTATATATATCAAGCAGAGAAAATATCTGCATAAAATTCACTGAAAAAGTCTTTATTCAAAATTCTGTGGTGTGTCATTTTGGAAAATTTTATGTTTATAATATATGCAAGGTTGGAATAAAAACCTAATGGAGCAAAATGTAAATGATAATGACAGTAATAAATTGTATAATGAACCTTTGATCAATTTTAAACTCTTAACAACTGCTCATGGTGATGTTAATTATATCACTGTCTAAAAACATATTGATACATCTCTGGTCAAAAATGTTCAGGTAGCAAAAGACATATTAATTCATCTTTAGTCAATAATGTATTTTAAATTATCTGCTTTCAGCTTTGTCTCATGCAGGNAAGGTCCGTCTAGTGAAGGCTATGGTTTTTCCTGTGGTCATGTATGGATGTGAGAGTTGGACTGTGAAGAAAGCTGAGTGCTGAAGAATTGATGCTTTTGAACTGTGGTGTTGGAGAAGACTCTTGAGAGTTCCTTGGACTGCAAGGAGATCCAACCAGTCCATTCTGAAGGAGATCAGTCCTGGGACTTCTTTGGAAGGAATAATGCTAAAGCTGAAACTCCAGTACTTTGGCCACCTCATGCGAAGAGTTGACTCATTGGAAAAGACTCTGATGCTGGGAGGGATTGGGGGCAGGAAGAGAAGGGGACGACCGAGGATGAGATGGCTGGATGGCATCACGGACTCGATGGGCGTGAGTCTGAGTGAACTCCGGGAGATGGTGATGGACAGGGAGGCCTGGCGTGCTGCGATTCATGGGGTCGCAAAGAGTCGGACACGACTGAGCGACTGAACTGAACTGAAGTGGTCAGTGCTCAGGAAGCTCCATACTGAACCAAGACAGAAACAGAAAAAAAGGAAAAACAAAAGCCAAATAAATCAGAACTGACACTAGCTTTCCCGGTTGACAGAAATTTGGTGTCCATGGTTTGAAAACATAGCATTTTAATCCCCTACATCATCTAAAAACTAATCACACTTTTGCTTATTGTTTCTGAGCTGGGAGATGGCATTGGTACATTAAACTGTATGTAACGAATGTAATCTGGGGATTAGTGAGGGTCAAATCCCCTCTGTATTCAACCTTGAGCATCTGGCTCGATTTTCTGTGGTTTGCCTCATATGCTCCAATTTACTGAAAGGTTAAAGCCACCTTGGTAACTGTCCAGTCCCTTCCTGACCTAGGAGAGCCCAGAGGGGTGGTAGTCTGAGTTTGAGAGTTTGAAACTCCCATTTACGGGACAATTTCAAGATTTCATAAGTCATCTTGTTGCTTCCCATTATTTTGCATGGTACTTTATTGGACATCCTGAACACATAAACCTACTTATGATCTTCAGTCAAGTAGAAAATGCCGAACTGTTCATTGAACAGCGCCTAGAAAATGGAAGTTCGGCCAGTTCTGAATTTTACCACTGGGGGCCACGGGGACCTGAGAGAAGTAGAATAGCCATGATGTAAACCAGACCTGCGTGGTGCCGTATGATAGGGGTGGGACTGTTTCAAGTGCTGTGTGGCACGTTAGGTCTAGCACACCTACATGCTGTCACATGGCATCAGGCCTTACATTTTTTTTTCCTAAAATAAATCTTAAACAGTGAAGTATTTCAGCATATTTCAAAGCTTACTTAAGGTAGCAACAAGGTATTTTAGCAAGATTTGTAAAGTTGACTATCTGGAGAGGAAATTAGTTACTTTTTTTAAAATTATTTCCCTCTTAAAAATCGTAGGGATTTCTCAAACTTTAATATATAGGAAAATACATAAGTCTTTCTAATTTTTTAACCTTAACTTTAACCTAACATGACTTTCCATGTTGCTTTAAATGATAAACATCACTGATACAAGGAGTAACATTTTGAAGGCTGATTAAGGAATTAAATATTAAATTGTGCCTATCAGTGCTCAACAATTATTAAAAAGCCTTTGTTATATGAAAAGAAAATAGGTAGTTAAATCTATTTTGACTGATGTATTATACATTAAAAATTCTGTTTTCTAGGAAGTTTCAGTGAACCTAATTTTGTTAAATCTTCTAATTTGCTAAAGGTATTTCTAGAAATTATTTTCCTGTACTAATTAAAGCTGAACTCATGAATTGTTGTACTCGATGGAGCAAATGGCATGTAACTTATTGCTTTTTATTGAGGAAAACCAAACTAATTTAGCTCATATCCACCATTAGTTTTACAATTTTCAAATTATTTTGTGTTTGCATGCACAGACACTCTTATTTATGGAAAATAAGAGTATATAACATGGTATATTATTACCTCTGGAGTATGGATATAGGAGAAACTTTCTTTTAATTTTATATTTTATAAAAATGTCAAAATTAAAAGTACTCTCAAAAGGTTTTTTCCGACAACAATGGCAAGAATTATCCACGTAAATGTTTATATTTCACATATTGTTCAATGTGTCTTGTTCCCATGCAGATTCTATATAGAATGATCAGTTTTACAGGAGCAAAGCGTAGCGTAATACAAGAAAGCAAACAAAATAATCAATGTATTTGGAGATTAGTAATTATCTTTATCCTTAGAAGCTTTGCTCAGAAGCTGCAAGCCTAAGCTGGGAATGATAATAGAATTGTGCATGAAGTACTTTGTAAGTGTCGTGGTGGGAGTGACTGATTCTGCTGCCCTGTCAAGGAAAGTGACAGTTGCATAAAAAGTAGTATTTAATATGGTTGAATCTTGAAGGCGATGTGTGAAATGGAGATCATCAAAATAGCATCACCAGTAGAGAAAAGAGCACTAACAAAGCCACGAGCTTGTGGCTGGGCTCGTCACTTGTGAGGTGGGAAGATTTTGTTGGGGAAATGACTGTCACAAGGCTGTCTAGGGCTTTTAATGGCCCCTTAGAGAATCCTTGGTGGGAACCACCTTGGAGACCCAGGCAGGGCTGGTAGAACGGGCTGTTAGTACTTGGTAATGCTAAACTGAGAATGCTTTCTGGCTTTTCTTTGCTGTTTGATCAGCCTTTTTTGAGAATTCCAGAGGACCTCAAAGAGTCTGTTTTATGTTTGTAGCTAGTGTATTGTCCCCCTCCATTGAGAATTGACTTTGGAGCACATGTGTGTGTGTACGTGTGTGTGTTTCCCCACTTACTGGTGAAGAATCATGGATAAAATGGGAACATGTCATTACTTGAGCAAGCTATAGGCATCTGAAGTCCGCATTCTGTATTTGGTTTCTTGCCACCATAGAGCTAAGGAGAACCCCCAGTCTCTGAAGTTCCAGGTCTGACGCCTCGTGGTTTTCTGTTTTTCCTCCACAGAAATAGAGAAGTTTCAAAAAGGAGAAGGCAAGGATGAAGAAAAGTACATTGATGTGGTGATTAATAAGAACATGAAGCTGGGACAGAAAGTGTTAATTCCTGTAAAACAGTTTCCTAAGGTAAGACAGGTGTGCACAGTAGGCATGTTAATTTTTATCACAAGGGAGCGCTTGTTTAATTCATATTCTGTTTAGTGTCTTCTTGAGATGTTTTCCCTTCACAGAATATCCCAACATGCATACTTTTAAAATTAATTAAAAACTTATTTAGTGATTCTATCCTTTCTGTTTGATCTTGGTGTGAGTTATGAAGCCTTAAAAATTATTCTTGAGTTATATTTCAGACTTCAGACAGACGGTTCAACTTTTTCCTGCTGTAGTCTTTCATTTGTAAGATAAGCTTGGTTGATAAGAATTAAATAAGATTATCCATGTTAAATGCTTTGCATCAGGCTTGGCACATAAATATTCAAAAAATTCTCTAATTATCTATTCTAGAAAGAAGTTTGGTTTTTATGACATTGAGCACAGTTACAATAAGTACTTTTAAATCCTGTCTAATTATAAAATCTTGATCATCTTAGATTTGGCCTAAATTGATGCTTTTTTCTCAGCTTTCTTTTTTCTTTGCGTGTCTTTGTACATGATTTATGCATACTGTTGTATACATTAGTAGTTAATTTCTTTTGATTGCAGAACAATAATCCATTACCTGAATATACCACAGTTTATCCATTGCCTGGGCAGTTTTCAGTTTTGAGTTATTATAGTTAAATTACTGTAAACATTTCATGCAAGTCATTCTGCGACCATATGTTTTCATTTATTTTTAGTAAATACTTAAGATTTAAATTGCTGTGGATTTAGTTTTATAATAAATTGCCATAATTTTTTCCCCCTAAGCAGTTGTATTTGTGACATTTCTAGAATAATACATGCAAAGTTATGGTTATTCCATATCTAAACTCTTATTTGATATTGTCAGTCTCTAAATTCAGCCATTCTGATAAGGTATTGGTATTCTCATGTAGTATTAATTTTTATTTCCATGATGATTAATTATCTGGTGTGCATTTATTGGTCATTTATATATCTCCAAACTTGAAATCTCTTTTGAGATCTTTTTCTACTCTCTGGGCTATGTGTCTTCTTATCATTGAGTCATAGGAGCTTTTTTAAAGATGTATTTCCTGGATCATATCTTTTGGTGGATATATGTTTTGTGAATATTTGACTAAATCTGTGGCTTGCCTATTATTTTCTAAATGGAGTTTTGTGATACATATTTAATTTTGATGACATGTAATGGATCAAGTTTTTTTTTTATGATTTTACCTTCTGTCAACTAAGAAATCTTTGCCAACCTCAAGGAAATGTTAGAATCCTTTATAAGTTAAAATGATCATTTCTTCCATTTCCTCTAAAAGCTTTAACATTATAGCTTTTAATTTTATATCTGTGATACATCTCAAATTAGTTTTTGTGTACAGTATGAGATAGACAGTCAATTCATTTTTTCTTCATATGGATATCTAGTTTTTTCAATGGCATTTGTTGAAAGATATTTTCCTCCCACTGACTGTGTTGGTACCTGTGTTGGAAATTGGGTAACTGTGTTAAGTGAGGATCTATTTCTATACTTTCTGATTTGTTGCATTGGTCTATTTATGATTCATTAGGCCAGTACCATACAGTTCTTCATCACTGCAGCTTTTTATAGTAAGATGTGAAGTTAGGTAATGTAGTCCCTTCAACTTTGTCCTTTTCCAGGATTGTTTGGATGTATATCCTTTGCAACTCTATATAAATTTAAGAATTAGTTTTGCAGAACATTCTGCTGGGATTATGATGCAGTTGCATTGATTCTGATGATCCATTTAGGGAGCTCCGACATCTTAATAAGTCTTCCCTTCCTTGAATACGATGTATCTTTCCATTCAATTTCCATCACTTTTAGGGGAAAGGTCTTGTCTTTTGTTAAACTTACTTTTAAAAGTATTTTATGTCTTTTGAACACTTGTAAAATGAATATTTTGAAATATTCTCTTCCAATTTTTTGCCTCTAATAGAAATTTTTGTATATTGACCTTGTATTCTACCTTTCTAAAATTCACTTGTTCTCATAATTGTTTTATAGAATCTTCAGAGTATGCTATGTACATAATCATATTATATGCATAAACAGTTTACTTCTTTCTTTCCAATTTTTATGTTGATTGTTATCTTGTATTATTATTTTGGCTAGGATCCCTAATATAATACTTGAGTACAAGTGGTGAGATTAGGCATTTTTCTCTTGTTTACATCAATGTGGAAAACATTCAGTATTTTACCAGTAAGCTTGGTAACAGCTGTGGGAATTTGAAGTTTTCTTCTACTTCAGCTTTGTTGACTATTTGATTCTGACTGGATGCTGACTTTTGTTAAATATCCTTTTCTGCATCTACTAAAATGAGCNTACAAGAGGGTCTCAGAAATTTATATGAATATGCAAAGGGCCAGAATACACAAGTCCCTATGTATAAGAATTACAAAGTGAGAAAATTTGTCAGACCCAATATAAAGCATCACTTATAATTTATAGTAATTAAGAGGATATAATTTTGGCTTTCTTATGAACATATGATCAATTTAACATAGTGACCTCAGAAGCATATACACAAATATATGAGAAATTTGATATATTACACAGATGAAAATGCAGATGGGAGTAAGATGACTGATTTATAAACAAATTGTGCTGTTTTAGAACAGTTTTAAATTTACAGAAAAATATAGTTTCCTTGCAGCTCACACCCACTTTTCCCTATTATTAATGCCTTATATTAGAAAGGTGTATGTTTTTATTGCTTAAGGTACATTTGTTATTGAATAATAAATAACATAGACAAATACTTATACATTACTTTTAGATAGCATCTATATTTTCTTTCCATTCACGTAGTGTTAACCTAAATTTGTTTTTCTGGTTCAGGAGTCACACCTCCCCCCAAGATATCACATAACCTTAGTCAGTATATCTCCTTATTCACCCCTTGGTTTTGAGAATTTCTTAAACTTTCCTGTTTTAGTGATCTTGACAATTTTAGGAAGTAATGATCATGTATTTGTGGAAGGTCCCTCAAATTAAACTTGTTTATTTCTCTTGTGGTTATACTTTTCTCATGGTTTTGGTTTTAGAGCAGAGGATCATAGATGAAGGTGAAGTTTTATTACAACATATCAAGGATACATGTTATCAACATGGCATCACTGTTGTAGTTGACTTCTTGAACTTAATCACCTGGACAAAGTAGTATTTGCCAGGTTTTTCCATTAGTAATATTATGTCCTTTCCATACTGTACTCAAAAGGAGAAACTCAACATGCACAGCTGACACAAGGAGCAAGGAGTTTAATCCTACTTCTTGAAGGACAGAATATCCCCATAGGTTATTTCTAATTCTTCTGCATTCAATATATTTTTTAAAATTATTTGTTTATATCAGAATCAGATTGTTTCAGAATTAGCCATGGGGAGCTCTTTCATTTAGTTTACGAGTTCCTTTGCCATACCTCATCATTGCTGTATTTATTTTTTAAATAAATCCTTACTGGAACTATAAGTTACTGCAGTATCATCTTGTCTACTTCCTGCCTTGGTTCTAGAATCACCATTTCTCTAAGAAATCTTTGAGTTTTTTTTTTTTTTTCTTTTTTTGCAGAATGGTTTGTCAGATTTTTTTGTAAAGTCCAAATGTGGAAAAATCCCAAAGCTTTATTAATATTGGAATGAGTAAATATATTTTGGAGTATTCACACAATGGGAAATTATACAGTAATGAATATGAATAATCTATAGCCTCAAGCATCCATATGGATGAATCTCACAAAAATGCTGAGCTTAAGTTTCAAATTACAGTAGAATAGATATAATGTGATTCTATTTATAATAGAATCATGCACACTTCCTTACAAGAGGTCATTCGGTTAGATTTCTATTGCTATTGTAACAAATTACAAATTATTGTAACAAACATGTTTGTTAGTATAAATAGACCCTACAGTTCTGAATCAAATCAGGAGTTGTAAATGGGTCTCAATGGGCTAAAATTAAAAGGTTGACAGGGCTGCATTCCTTTTGCAGGCTCTAAAGGAATATTCCTTTCTTTGACATTTCCATTTTCTTAAGGTCACCCGCATTCCTTAGCTCATGGGCCCCTTCCTCCATCCCAGTGCTAGCTATGCCAGGCTGCATTCTTCTTATGCTACCATCTCTTTAATTCTCCATTTTTGTCTCCATCTTCCACACATATGGCCCTTATGATTTCAAGGGACCCACCTTGATAATGCAGAATAAAATCCTAACTGTAAGGTTAGTTGATTAACCAAGTTAACTCCATCTGCAACCTTATCTCCCCTTTGCCATGAAATGAAACATGTTTATAGGTTCCAGGGTTAAGCACATGGTAGGGACCTGTCTCTTATACACATCTAGATGTGTATAAGAGACAGGTGTATGGGGATGATCCAGAGGGATGATGTGGGGTGGGAGGTGGGAGGGGGGTTCATGTTTGGGAGTTCATGTACACCTGGGGCAGATTCATGTCAATGTATGCCGAAACCAATAGAGTACTGCAAAGTAAAATAAAGTAAAATGGAAGCTAAAAAAAAAAAAAAAACCAAGGCAATATGAAGGCAGAACAGCTTTATTCTCAGAGACTTCAGTCTATAATTTTTAGGACCTTCATCTGATTGGATGCGGCATGCTCACCTTATAGAGGGTAATCTGCTTTATTCAAAGTCTTTTGACTTAAAACCTAGTCATACAAAAATATCTTCAGAGCAACATTTATACTGGTGTTTATTCAAAGCAGGATACCATGGGTACCATGGCCTAGCCAAGTTGACAGATAAAATTAACTGCAACAATAAAAAAAATAATAATAAAATAAAATGAGCACAAGATTTTTCTCCTTTGTACTGTTAATACAGTGTTAATAAACTAAACCAATTTTGCATTTCTGAATTAAAGTCTACTTAATGATATATTATCCTTTTTATACATTGTTGGATTCAGATGCTTCTGTATTCCTGAGTGATAGTGGCCTATAACTTATATATATTTATATAAAATATTACATAAATTTATGTAAATATATATTTATACATAAATATATATTTATAATAAAAGTATACATAGACTAATATTTATAAAATTATATAGTGAGTGAAGAGGTGTCCCCTCCTTTTTTTTTCCCCCTCTAAAGAATATATGTCAGTTTGGTGCTGTATTTTTTTTATTATTAGATAGAATTTACTAGTGAAGCTATCTGGGCCTGGAGTTTGGTGCTATGAAAATATTTCAAATATATATGTTTATATATGAATCAAATATCATATATATTTGAATTGTATAGTGTAACGTACTACACTGTGGAAACTGGATTCTGTTCTCTTTCTTTGAGGAAGGTTGATATTTTTGGATTCAAACTGCAGACTGTTGGATGGGAATACAGAACTTAGTTTACCTCTTAGTTGGACTTTTACATTTATTTTTGGCATACATGATTGGCAGATTTTATGCACAAAATTTGGGGCTCCCCAAGTCTAACCGTCATTTCTAGCATTCCATTGATGTCAGCACTGTGTTTGCCTCAAACTCTGCTGCTCAGCTAAAAAGCTCTACAATCAGTAAATTCACCCAGGCCATTCCCTTCTTCCAAGTCTTGACTCCCTTCTATACAATCTCTTTGATTTTGAGCATTCTACAGACTTTAGATGGTTGCTTTTTGTATTTTGTTCCACATTTAAGAGTTTATAGTTGTTTGCCTGTAGACAGCCTATTAGGAACTTACTTAGCTCTACTTGAAAAAACTGAGGATATACATTTTAGTAAACAGAAAACTATTATGAACATTTTATAGACATACTAATTACTAAGCAAAGCATGGCTTATGGAAACTTTAATAAATTAATTTGCCAGGCTTGATGTGCACTATATGCGCCATATGCAGTAGGAGGAAAGGTGCAGAGACTCTGTCCCCATCTTTAAAGAGTTCATAGCCTAGCAGATGCTTAATCTGAAGTTAACACTGCTGTGTATAAGTAATGATGTGACAGAAAGTGTTTGAGCTAAGTATATGAAATAAACCTCAAATGTTGTTTTTCAGTGTCAGCTTTGAGGAGAATAGGGGAAGACAGATTATAATTGCTGTGTCTCACAGAGAGCAGAGTCCATTTCAAGTCCTTATAATGTCTGAAGTAGGCTGCTTGGAAATCTTCTTTCAGAATGCACAAAAGGATATTTCTGCTTAGCAAATGAGCATTTGAATCTCAAGCCAGCCTTGTGTAGAGGCTAATATAGCACTCACATCAGTTCTAAGAAAAACTTTGATGCTGGTATCAGTTAATAGGCTGAGCTGGAGGAAGCCGGCAAGTAGCAGTGGGCGGACAGCTTGGTGTGGAATTAAGGGCACCATACCTGTTCAGAGAAACTCCATCTAATGCGATTCCATTAACTGAATAATTTCTCTTCTCTTAATGAACCGATTCAATACTGTTTCAATGGCACAGCATTGGAGATGAGTCCTCAAGTGTTCAAACCCAAAGTACATTTGCTCTCGTGAGTATGTGTGCAAGCTTATAAAGTATGAAACTCAAACATTGCCTCATGATTTTTTTTTTTTAAGACTTTAAGCTGTAGAAATTCTCCTCCATATTACTTGTGGGTAAACTCTTAACTCTTGGTTCTGGACAGTGATCAGATGTAAGAATTAACCTAAGTGCCAAATCTCCATTGGAACAAGGCATGGTATCTATGAGGACCTTGAATGCCTTGTGGTTTAGATTTTACATTGATTTTTTTTTTTTTTTAATAAACCGTTTCTTCATCTTTGAACCCACTTATCCACTCATATACCTAACATTTATGGAGGGTCTTCTCTGAGCCGGGAATTGTGCCTGGAAAACAAACTGATTAAAATTTGCTTTTTTGCACAAGAAGTTCTAAGTTTTGTGGGGCATAGAGGTGAATCACCTAATGAGTATAAGGTGAGGAACTCAATGTTGGGATGCTCTGGAAGGATACAGGATCTTGTGGCAGTCTCAGAAGCCTTCCCTAAGGCTGTGAAGGAGCTGGCAGGGGAGAGGTCAGAAGTGAGGCGGGGAGAGGGAGGAGTGGCCATGACAGAGGGAGACAGGGCACAGGGCATTTGAGACACTACCAGCCCCGTCCTTGGCTAAGCAGGGTAATTGCAATATGATATGCAGGTTTCTGTTAAGGATTTACAAGTGAAGTGATACAGGAGCTACTTACAGGGGCTGCCCCTGTCACTGTATATATTAGTATAAGGTAGGGTTGGCCAATGGGGACTGCTTTAGAGTCTGAGGTGTTTAATTATTTTAAACTTTATCAGGAGTTGGAACGCCATGTGTAAAGTCTCAAAAACCTTGTTATATAAAATTAAGCTATATCTTATCTCTATATATCATTATACATACATGCTCTACTGCTATGGTAAGAATGTCTTTATTTTGTGCTCAGTTGCTCAGTTGTGAGTTGTGTCTGACTCTTTGCAGGCTCTTCTTGTCCATGGAATTTTTCAGGCAAGAATATTGGGGTATGTTGCCATTTCTGTCATACTGTTAAATAAAAAAGGAGAAGGAACATGTAAAACAGATACAATTCTAGTTGAACATTTATTTTTTAAAAAAAACTAACTTGAATCCTAAGAGCAGTTTTTTCTGGAGGGTAGGCTTCTGTGCTGTTTTCTTCTTTGAAAATGAAAGTGTTAGTCGCTCAGTCCTATCTGATTCTTTGCGACCCCATGGACTGTATGGCCTGCCAGGCTCCTCTGTCCGTGGGATTCCCCAGGCATGAACACTGGAGTGGATTGCCGTTTCCTCCTCCAGGGGATCTTCCAGATCCAGGGATTGAACCCAGGTCCCCTACACTGTAGGCAGATTCTTCACCATCTGAGCCGCAAGGGAAGCCCTTGTTTAGAAGCTTCCTACTTTACATAGGGCTCCCTGATTAACTCAGTTGGTAAAGAATCTGCCTGCAGTGCAGGAGACCCTGGTTCAGTTTCTGGGTTGGGAAGATCCCCTGGAGAAGGGGTAGGCTACCCACTCCAGTGTCCTTGGGCTCTCCTTGTGGCTCAGCTGGCAGTGTCGGAGACCTGGGTTCGATCCCGGGTTTGGGAAGATCCCCCGGAGAAGGGAAAGGCTATCCACTCCAATATTCTGGCCTGGAGAAGTCCATGGAGTCCATGGGGTCATAAGGGTTGGACACAACTGAACGACTTTCACTTTACATATTACTATACTATAATATTTTAATAATAACTTGGTGTCACTTTTATAGTTAGGTTAAAAAACACATTCCCATTTTGGGGGAAAAACATGCCCCAGATTGTTACTTTAGGAGATACCTGTGTACTATTACTATGATTTTTAAGATTTACTGTGCTGATTTAAACTCTACAGGTTTAAATGAAATTTATTAATTTTCTTAATTTGATCATTGTTGTTTAATCTCTTAAAACATTCTAATGCTTACATATTATTTTCAGTAACTTTATATTAATATGGGTTCTTACATTAAATCTTTTCCTATTATATGCATATTTTAATTTGATATATTTACCGTCACACAGAAGTTCTTCAGTTAAGAGTTGAGGGAGAAGAGAAAAGTGTATATAAAAGCATGTTTCCTCTGGAGTTTGAAATAAAGCTCAGGAAACTTTCTTTGCTAAGTTTGGCTCTTGTTTTTCCCTTATAGTGAACTACTGCTGCTGCTGCTGCTAAGTCCAGATAATTAAAAATCTGTGAATCTGCTACTGGTGGAAGACTATTCATAGAAGTCATCTTGTCTTTAAATTTTTCGTAGAGTAGTAAATATTTGACAGTCATATGGGTGTGTTAAAAGTTGCCTTTTCTGTGATAAGGCCACGATCATTGCCCCTTGTGGCGTTCATTAAATCTTGGGGCCCTGTGGGGAAGCGGAAGGGCCGCTCTGGAGCAGAGAGCCTTATTGGGAAGGCGTGGGGCCCACAGGCCATTGCTTCACTGAGCGTAGGTCCCCTTCCAGGCCAGCCCCTCCCATCCTGACCACCTGCATCTCACAGTGGGCTGGAGGGAAGTGTGCTTGTAGGGAGAGACGAGTCTCTTCCCAGGCTCCTTTTGTTCTTTTCTCAGAGATCTTCTCTGGGCCCTTGAGATCTTGTGATACTCACCCCTGTGTCATGAGAATTGGAAAGCTGATCTTTGTGAATATGATAGCTTTCAAAAAATATTGTGAAGGAATTTCAAATCTTATGCTGTGACTTTCCCCTTATTCTCTTTTAAAATCCTTGATTATTGATCCAGAAAGTAGCCCCTTAGCTTAAGAATTATTAAGTGGAGTTCAGAAAGTAGCCCCTTAGCTTAAGAATTATTAAGTGGAGTTCATAAACAGCCACACATATATAGGGGCTCATGAAAGAATTTATTCATTTGTTTTAGAGGTTTATTGTTTTTATTATGGGCTTCCCTGTTGGCTTAGACAGTAAAGAATCTGAGTCAAATGAGTAATTAAAAACTTTGGTTGTATATAGCACAACCCCCCTCCCCGCCCCAATCTCATTACATTTAAAATCTAGAAATTCTACCATTATGTGTCCTTTGGTCACAGTGTAGTACATTAAGAACTTGAAGTCTGTGATGGATACTTCCTTTGTCAGTCTTTTTTTTTTTTCCATCACTGCTTCCTTCTGAGAAGTGATAGAGAATAGGTCTCTTAAGTGTATTGCTGAGCCAAAAGGTAAAACAATTTTAGTGCTTAGCAGTATATTACTGGCTTAGGTGTCTTAAATATTGTTGTACTGCTTATTTTGGCCCTGGGCCCGGTGAAGCCCTCCAGGTTGAATCAACTGAAAATTGCATAGCTGTACTATTGGACACAGGAAGTATGAACAGAGCTGAACCCATCTCTTCAAGGATTCCCCCCCCTTCCACCCCCACAGGAGTAAAATGGCAGAAATTCAGTAGATGGCCCAAAGTATGAACTTTTATGAAAACAAGGGATTGACACACAATTACAAGAAACCAGGGACACTTAGTATATATCCTGAGACAGTGACAGAGGGAATCGGGCAGCTGTGGCAGTCAGTGCTCTTGGTGAGGCCCCCGGCTCTGCTCTCTGGGCCTGTTTGACACCAGGCCCGGCACAGTGCGTCCTCTCTCCTCAGGCTAAGCGCCTACCCCACCACCTCCGCTTTGCTGTCCTGCGGACTCCGTATGTTTGGCGCATCCGTAAGTGAACGTCATACTTCTTCTGGGCAAACCTGGGCCTTTCCCTGTGCTCCTTTTCAGTGAAGGACAGAGAGCACATGTATCTAAGCCCAGCCTAAGACTAGCACGTCATTTTTGTCTATTAATTTCTTCTTCATTTACCCAGTCGATTCTTGAAATACAGTGACATGCATTTTGTTATTTCTACTTATACATTATTTCTCGCTCTCTGGATTACCTTGCCACTCCTTAACTTAGACCATTGTCAGCCCTCACCAGTCCTTTGTCATATCCTCTTATCCACTTTCAAATCCTCCATCCCATTCTCCACATTTGAAGCCAGACTATGCTGTTGGAGATTTTCTGGATTAACAGTTTAAAACTTATGTATAAATGGGCTTCATTGGCTGTGTTATTTGTTTTGTTGTCCACCCATCCCCACACCCCCACCCAAAGAATATAATCCAGCTTTGAGCACACAGAGATTAAAAAGCACGTAAAGTGGATGATTTCAGATGCTGTATCACTTGCATGTCTCTCTGTATGTGTGATTTTCCCCGTATCATCTCCTGAAGAAGTTACTTGTATGTTTTACTTGATTGATTTTCAGAGTTGCTGATGTCTAAATAAGTAGGGCTGTTTACCATTACAGTAGATGCTGTGTTAAAATTACAATCAATGGTGTAGTACCAGATAATCTCAAGTACTACCGATAATGCTTAGTGATTTGTGGTTGGCAAAGTAATAAATCTAAATAATAGTATTTATATAGATCTAATGTGTTGCAGTGATTTCTGCAGCAAAGAAAATCAATACAAACTATGTTGACCAGTGCCATTTGATTTGGGGCAAAATAAACTTTAATTGCACAAATGTTTATTGAGAAATCATTATGCAGGAAAGATGATGAATCAAATAAGGGTCCTGATTACTCTCCAGGGATCTACAGTTGAACAGCAGAAACAGAGTAAATTTTTTCCAAATGATAGAGAGTAAAGACCATACTAACATCGGAGAGGTAGATGGACACTGCAAGAACTTAAAAGAGTGAGGCAGAATTGTTTCTGGAGAAAGAATTACAGTGGGAATTAAATGTGGTCCCTAAGGCTTTGACTGTGTGGATCACAATAAACTGTGGAAAATTCTGAAAGAGATGGGAATACCAGACCACCTGACCTGCCTCTTGAGAAACCTATATACAGGTCAGGAAGCAACAGTTCGAACTGGACGTGGAACAACAGACTGGTTCCAAATAGGAAAATATACAAAGGCTGTATATTGTCACCCTGCTTATTTAACTTCTATGCAGAGTACATCATGAGAAACGCTGGGCTGGAAGAAGCACAAGCTGGAATCCAGATTGCCGGGAGAAATATCAATATCCTCAGATATGCAGATGACACCACCCTTATGGCACAAAGTGAAGAGGAACTAAAAAGCCTCTTGATGAAAGTGAAAGAGGAGAGTGAAAACGTTGACTTAAAGCTCAACATTCAGAAAACAAAGATCATGGCATCTGGTCCCATCACTTCATGGGAAATAGATGGGGAAACAGTGGAAACAGTGTCAGACTTTATTTTTTTGGTCTCCAAAATCACTGCAGATGGTGATTGCAGCCATGAAATTAAAAGACACTTACTCCTTGGAAGGAAAGTTATGACCAACGTAGATAGCATATTGAAAAGCATAGACATTACTTTGCCAACAAAGGTCCGTCTAGTCAAGGCTATGGTTTTTCCAGTGGTCATGTATGGGTGCGAGAGTTGGACTGTGAAGAAAGCTGAGCGCCAAAGAATTGATGCTTTTGAACTGTGGTGCTGGAGAAGACTCCTCAGATATGCAGATGACACCACCCTTATGGCAGAAAGTGAAGAGGAACTAAAAAGCCTCTTGATGAAAGTAAGAGAAGAGAGTGAAAAAGTTGCCTGAAAGCTCAACATTCAGAAAACAAAGATCATGACATCTGGTCCCATCACTTCATGGGAAATAGATGGGGAAACAGTGGAAATAGTGTCAGACTTTATTTTGGGGGGACTCCAAAATCACTGCAGCTGGTGACTGCAGCCATGAAATTAGAAGACTCTTACTCCTTGGAAGGAAAGTTATGACCAATGTAGATAGCATATTGAAAAGCATAGACATTACTTTGCCAACAAAGGTCTGTCTGGTCGAGGCTATGGTTTTTCCAGTGGTCATGTATGGGTGCGAGAGTTGGACTGTGAAGAAAGCTGAGCGCCAAAGAATTGATGCTTTTGAATTGTGGTGCTGGAGAAGACTCTTGAGAGTCCCTTGGACTGTAACGATATCCAACCAGTCCATTCTGAAGGAGATCAGTCCTGGGATTTCTTTGGAAGGAATGATGCTGAAGCTGAAACTCCAGTACTTTGGCCACCTCATGCGAAGAGTTGACTCATTGGAAAAGACTCTGATGGTGGGAGGGATTGGGGGCAGGAGAAGAAGGGGACGACAGAGGATGAGATGGCTTGGTGGCATCACTTACTCGATGGACGTGAGTCTGTGTGATCTCCGAGAGTTGGTGATGGACAGGGAGGGGTGGCGTGCTGCGATTCATGGGGTCGCAAAGAGTCGGACACAACTGAGCAACTGAACTGAGAGTGTGGCAGTCAATGGCTATGACTAGCATGGAAAGCCTTTGGTACTGTACTTGTGCATTAGACTTTATATAGCCTAGGGAGCCCTGGAAGATTTATGAGAGATATAAATAAGCAAGTAGAATGCATAGTAGGAAGTATTCTGCATTATAAAACATCTTACCTTGTGTTTAAACTCCTCAACATTTAAGAATGATTAATTTAAACTCAAGTTGGAAATTGAACTTCCATGTAAAAGTGATTGTTATTTTTAGAGGTGATTATCACAATCATGAAGATTATTGTCAGTAATCCAGAGCTTGATTCAATAATTAAGTATCCTGAGAAACAAAAGTTTGGTTACCAAAGAGGCTGCTCTGTTTCACGTGAATGAAACAGTCCACAGTCTGTTAGGTTTACCACTGTTTGGAGTTTCGCATTTATGACATTGACTTAATTCAAATGAGATCGGTATTCTGAATACCAACTAGAAGGTGGGTTTGTTTATTTATTGTGTTAATGGCCAAGTGTTTGGAACCTAAAATGGCTGGTAAAGCTAATGAAACCAGTGAGCTGGTCTTTCGTTTCAAGAGAAGATAGGTTAAAACAAACCTCATTTATTGTTTTTGATTCTTGCCATTGGGCAGTAATGAGGTGAATGTAGAGATGACGAACAGAATGTTGTTTCTTGACAGTGTAATTCTTCTCCCCAGTAAGTCTAGAGAGAGGGTGTGGGGTGTTGTTTTCTAGAGAGGAATGTTGAGTCCAGCCTTATATATGGTGCTAGAAAAACATGCTAGAATTTGTGTTGTAATATATGTAGCCCATGGTTTCTGCATCTCAGGCCTTACTTTTATTAACTTCTCATGTGTTAATCTTTACAGTTTTAGGAGAAGGGAAGCATGATTTCCTGTTCACATATGAAAAACTAAAGAACAGAGAAGTTACGTAACTTGCTAAATGTTACACAGTTAGTAAGTCACAGGCATTTGAACTGAAGAAATCTGGCTCCGGAGTCCATGGTCTTGTTCAAGAAATTAATCTTTATTTATTACACAGGTTCAGGCTAGTACTGTTACCTGGCTCATGTGAGCGCCAGGCAGTGAGACAGGATCCTGGCATGAAGAGGGAATTCTCCATGGCAGGCGCTCCCACCAGGCTTTAGTCACTCATTTGCTCTCGGTGGTTGGGGCACATAGGTGCTAGATGTGTCTGGTTATGGGCTCTTGGATTGCGTCTCCTAGTTAACTTACCTTTCAGTACAAAAAGATTGTTGCCAAGGAGACTGCAACTTCAGGGCCACTGGAGATGCAGTTGAAGCAAACAGGAAAACAGGGGAGGCGCTCACTGCCTGTTCCTGTGCAGGCTTAGACTAGGACAGGGCAGGCAGCTCCATCCAGCTGGGGGTAAGGAGAGTCTTCTCGACTTGGGAATGGTTTTCTGTATCTGGTGTGTTAATGACAAATCTCTTGACCTAAGTAAGTATTGAAATATTAACCAATGGTAGGCCAGGTATAGAATTTTAAAATAAATAAATATATACATAAACATAGCATCAGCTTCCCCGGTGGCAAAGTTGGTAAAGAATCCTCTCGCCAATGCAGGAGACAGAACAGACACGAGTTTGATGCCGGGGTTGGAAAGATTCCCTGGAGAAGGAAATGGCAACCTACTCCAGTATTCTTCCTGGGAATTCCCATGGACAGAGGAGCCTGGTGGGCTGCAGTCCAGGGGTTTGCAAAGAGTTGAACATTACTGAGCATGCACATGCACACAGACATATATATGCATACACACACATTCATTTTATATACATATTAAATACAGTGTACGAGCCAGGAGTACTTCTTGACCACCTAACCTGAGATCTGGATCACTTGCCATTGCAATCTGTAGGGAACACTGGGTCTGCCTTCACCCCGGACTGCGCCTGTGGACCTGCTCGCTCGCCTCCTTCCTCTCTCACTTGTTCTTAGCTCTTCAATAAACTTTACACTCCTGTCCAACGTTTTTAAAGTTTTTTAAAACTATATCCTCTCATTTCTCACATCCAACTTTAGACCTACTTCTATGGAAATAAATTACATTGTTTATCTCTTACAGTACCTCCTTATTTTACAGTCTTTCTTAGATGTCTTTTTAAGGATTTTAAATAAACATTTAGACTTTATGCTGCTGCTGCTACTGCTGCTAAGTCGCTTCAGTCATGTCTGACTCTCTGTGACCCCATAGACGGCAGCCCACCAGGCTCCCCCATCCCTGGGATTCTCTAGGCAAGAACACTGGAGTGGGTTGCCATTTCCTTCTCCTTTAATAAGATGCACAATTACCAGATGTCATTGGGCAGTTAGGGCCAGTATACCAGAAACACGCCTCCTTGCATCTGTGCTTGTGTGGTACAGTCTAGGGTCCGTTTTCATTAAGCCTTGGGTAGAGATTGGTGTGTTTTGGACAGTAACTTGGCTGGCACTCAGACCTCGCTGTCAGCATGTGGAATGCTGCCTGCCAGTTGGGAGCCCATGCTGATCTTCGCTGAGGTTGAGGTACATAGGGGAGTCAGTCAGGGTCTCTGCCCTCAGATTGGCACCTCCATCCCTTCTTAAGAAAAGGAAGGTAGGAAGTAATCACTGGGCCTGGAAAAAGACTGTGAGGTTTGAGACTATAAAAGCCTCCCTTTTTGATAAATAAGGCTTCCCTTGTGGCTCAGAGGTTAAAGCGTCTGCTTGGAATGTGGGAGACTAGGGTTCGATCCCTGGGTCGGGAAGATCCCCTGGAGAAGGAAATGGCACCCCACTCCAGTACTCTTGCCTGGAGAATCCCATGGAGGGAGGAGCCTGGTAGGCTACAGTCCATGGGGTGGCAAAGAGTCAGACACAACTTCACTTTCACTTTCACTTTTTGATGAATGACTGCTTTATGGTTTTTGTCTGTGGGAGTTCGCCCCCCAGTGGCCACTCCCCACATTAATACTCTGTATGTGCCGTTCCCTTGAGTCTGGCCTGACCCTGCAGCTCCCTTAACTGACAAGAAGTGTACTTCCAGACCCATGCTTTAAGGAAGCCTGAGAGCTTCTGTTTTTCTGATCTTAGAAGACACATGCCATGCCAAGGTCCTGTCACCCCAAGGCCACTGTGGGAGGTGGGCACTCAGGGACACGACTGAGTGGCTAAGCATGTGTGTATAAATATACCAGGGCATCCCTGGAGGCTGGGACGGCAAAGAATCTGCCTGCAGTGCAGGGGAAACCCAGATTCTCTCCCTGGGGCGGCGGCGGTCTCCTGGGGGAGGGAATGGCCGCCCACTGCAGTGTTTGCCTGGAAAATCCCATGGACAGCAGAGCCTGGCAGGCTACAGCCCATGGGGTCTCAAAGAGTCGGGCATGGCTGAAGCGACTCACACACACATATGTCTATTAAGAACGAAGACCAGGATTGAGATGTGGAGAAGATTTCAGCGTCGAGTGAGACACATTTCTCTTGCAGGGAAAACAGCCTGAAAGAAATGTCTCAAACTACAGTTTGGTGAGTGGGACAAGAGAAAGCAGGAGGCGAGAGAGCGTGTGGGCTGTGGGTGTCAGGGACGCAGCCTCGGGCCTGTCAGCCTGCAGACCTTGGAAAGGGCTGGCAGTGCCTGCGCCTGTGTGCTGTGTGTGTTCTTTACAAGGAAAAGCTGAAACCACCCAGAGTGACTCTGGGTTTTAGACACCAATTTAAGCCCAGGTTCCTGCCCAGATGGATGACTCTGCCGCTTACTTTGCCGCCCCAGCCGCTCTGCTTCAGGAGGCTGGCCGCCTTCCTGTCTCAGAGAAGCTCCTTAGTGCCCAAGGGCTTGTGCATTCGGCATTCACAGTGCAGGAACTTCTTTGCCCCAGACCCTTGCCCAGGACAGCCAAAGTGGCGGTGGCAGGGTGCCTGGGCTGCCGTTGCTCCGCCCTCCATGACACCCACGCTGCCTGTCCTTGCCTTCCGCCCACCGCAGCAGAGCTCGGCAGCAACGAACGGGTGTGTGTCTGCACCTCTGCTTGTCGCCTGCCCCTTCTGTTCTCCTCCCAGCACCTGGAACAAGACTGAGCATCACCAGCGTGTAGCAGGAACAACGCTTCCTGTGGGCTCGACACTGATCTCAGGACAGGCTTTGTTGATTTTGTCAGTATTTTAAAAAACAAAGCAAAGTGGGTTTTGTTGCCCTTCTTCCTGCAGATTCAGGCTTTTGTTTAGGAGGAGAGGGAGGGTCCAGGCTCTGAGGTTTCAGCCTGGGCTGCTCCCCAGCCCAGCCCAGCCCTGAGCCAGGGCCGGTGCTCTCAGGGGTCTTCCCTCATCTTCCCTGTGCACACTTGGGGGTTAGGGGGTGATGGTGTTGGGTTCCTACAGAAAAATCCTTTGAGAGGGTGTCAACTCTCCTGCATCCTGAGGAGCTGACGCTTGAGTCTTGTCTTGCCCTGCAGGTGTTTGCACGCTCTCCAGATGTGTGGTTAGTGTTTGCCTGGACACTTCAGCATTAGCTGCTGTCCTCTTCTGTTTTCTTGTTGTTTTAAGGGTGAGAGTGACATTCTTTACAGCACTACATCTGAGCTGCGCTGGGTAGTTCTAGGAACATGGTAATTTTGAGAAACTGAAATGAATTCAGAGGGCTAAAGTCAGAGGCAAGAGAGTGGGGAGGCTGGGGAGGCAGGCACGAGAGTGCTGGGCTGTGCACAGCAGCTCCAGGCCGTGAGGAGTTTCCTGTAAGGGTAGCCAGACCTCTTGTTTTAAACAGACATACAGCAAGGTCACAGAAAGCTGTCAAGACCTCCCTGTGATTGAAGGAGATAGAAGTGGATACAGAGATGGAGTTGTGCTGTGGGTGAGGTGAGGGATGACAGTGCTCAGACTAGTGGTTGAGCTGGGATTGCAGGGAAATAGGCAGGTTTCAGAGAGATCTTGGAGGTGACATTGCCACCATTAATTGATTTGCTGGACATTGATTAAATGCCCTCTCTGCAGGGTGTTGGAGCAGTGACTACAAAAGGCCTCCTCGCTGCCCTCATGGAAAGACTGTTAGGTTTCTGGCTTGAGCTCCTGCGTGCATGGTAGTGCCATTTGCTGTGAAAAATAATGTGTTTGACACTACATTGGCAGGGATTACAAGTTAAGTTTTAGTGTTGAGTTAGAGGTCAATAAAGCATCCCTTTGTTAGACTAATCAACTTTTTGGTGAGCATCCAATTAAGGGGAACCTTTTAATGGAGATAGTGACATGTTCTTGAGTCTTAGCTGTTTATGAAATGACAGCTTCACTATAATTGTTCCCCATGAAACAATGTCATGTCACAAATATAGTTTGGATCAATTAAAGCTAGTCCTTCCTTGGTCTTTACTGAGGAAGAACATAATTATTGGATCTTATAGGTTACGTGGTAAAACTCAGATATACTCTGTGCTGGTTTACCATCTTTATAATCATTTGAAAAGTTTCTTATTTACAGTTGTAACATTTGTAGTATGATAGTATACTTGTCATATAATAATTGGCATCTGTGGAAAAATCATTGGTTTTGGATGTAACACTTTCACCTTCTATTCAGATTTGTAAACAAATGGAATCATTAATGAAAATGAAGACTAATGTGTACTAGGGTCTTACTGTCTGTCTTACAAGTACAGTCATCAAGTAGAAAATAGAACCTGGCTTCTGGAAGGACAGACTTTATTTGGGAGGATTTCTAGAAGCTCAAGGAAGGACTGAGGTGACAGAGAGCATGCTGAGCCCAAGGCCTGCAGGTGTTCTGGAGGTCAGACCTCGGATGGAAAGTGGACAAGGCCAGGAAGGTGAGGGGCAAGGGACGTTGGCAGAGCGGGGAGGGGCGGGCAGAAGGGACGGACGCCTGAGTGCGTCTTACCTGAGGCTGGTCCCTGGGAGCACAGGGCCCGTAAGAGGAGTGCTAGACTCTCATGGTTTGATGTGTTGTCAGATGACTTGAGTGAGTCATGTTCCACGGACTTCCGTTCCCTCAGTGTGAAATTCGGTATTTGTGCTGGATGCTTTGTAAGGTCTCTTAAGTTTATTAATTGGGAGATATTTAACTATTACAGACGTGATGTAAATGTGGCTGTTTGAACACTCATTTTTATGCTCTCCTTGAAACCTGCAAAAATGAATATAAATGAATGAAAACGGCACAGACCTATGAAGGTAAGAATGGGCGTGTGAGGCAACTTTACTTAAACGATGTTAGTAAAATTTGGTGGTTGAGAAATAAATGGATAAGTGGTGATGACTTAGGAGACCAGAGAAAGCAGAATCCTGATCTTGCAGGGGAGGAGAAAGCAACTGAAAAGATGCTTATTAGTGTGGAAAGCCTCGAGAAGAATTGGGAATTGTAGATAGCAGTTACTGTGGAGCTACAATGATGGGGTAGAACTGGCGTGGTGGAAAATCTCTGCGTGGAGGTTATTAGACCCCTGGATGCTCTTCCCAGCTGAGCAAATCTGGCATCCGGCCTTCTCACCCTCGCGGGGATGGGAGATTTCCTGAGTCTGAGCCAGAGACGCTTTGGCTCTGAGACCCAGATGGATGGAGCTCAGGGCTGCTGGGAGGTGTGCACTGAATATAAGGGAAGTGTCCCTTTAAGTAGAGGTGTGTGTGCTTCATAGCAAGATTCTCCGTGTTCCTCCTCCTAGGAAATTAGGGAATTCCTATTCAGGGAAATGCCTAGCACAAGATAAGAGAAATGCAGACATTGATGTTTGAGTAGCTTTGGGTGATAAAACCAGGCTGCTGTGTCGCAGTGAATTGTTACATGCTGTTGTCAGATTGCACGCATGTACAAAAGCAGAAAGTCCAGTTAGCATTTTAGCTTCAATTTAAAAATTTTAAAAACAAAAAGCAGAGGGTGACCAGTCAGTCATGTGAGGAAAAGCCATAATGTAGCAGGAAATAAATTCTCAAAATGTAAAGGGTAAGAGGCATCAGTGAGAGACATACATACTGTTCCTAGAAGCTCCCTGTGCTGGGGTGGGGCACCTAGTGCCATTACCAGCCTCAGAGAGATAAGAACTCACATCATTCCATAAAGTGTTCTTAAAAGGTCACAAAGAAGGGACGAGTGTCAGAAAATACTGTTGGTAGTTAAAACATTTGATTGCAGAAATGAAAAAAAACAGTGGGTGTGGGAAATATAATTAAATCTGCCTGAAAGTAAAACAGAGAGATGAAGGAAGGAGGAGGAATAAGAGAAACTTAGACCCTACTCAGGAGGCCCAGTGTCCAAATAGGAGAACTTCCAGAAAGATAAAGCAGAGAAAATGGGGAACAAGAATAAGGTAGAGTGGGTTAAGACATAGATTTCTTTCCCCCACTTTGTAGTATTATTTGATATTTTAAATTCTGTACATTTCACCTCTATAGTTTCTAAGTAATTTACCTAAATTTTAAAAAGCAAAAAATAATTACATGTTAAGGTTAAAAATAGAGAATTTAGTTTTTGTTAAAGACCTGTAAGATAGAAAGTGGACAAGGAAAAAAGTACCATTTTGATTTTTTTTTAAGTACATATTTCAGGAAAATTGCTTCAATTACCATAGAGACATTAGAAATGATTTTTTTCTTAAAAAACAGCAACTGCACAGCAGTGGTGTAACTCCTGGAACGTGGCTGATGCCAAAGCTACAACTCGATGAGTTTGTAATCAACAATCTTGCCAAAGAGATGTTTCTCTCTTGGTAAATAGGGCTGATTTCCTATTTGAAAGCATGCAGGATTCTTAATTACCATAAGGCTTTTAAAAGTTATATAAAATTCCTAACAATATTTAGTTCATTCAGTTGTATCTATTATGTGCCATGCATTATTTTAAAGTATTTATTTGTGTGGACCCATTTAATCCTCAGAATAGCCCTGTGAGGGGGGGGTCCTGTTGCCATTTATGATTCCCATTTCGCAGATGAGAATACCAGGGCCTGGTTACCCTGAGCCAGGGTCTCTCAGCAGAAAAATGGGATAGCCAGGTTTTACGGTCCTCAGTCTGCAGTACTCCTGATTAATTCACTGCTACTCTGCTTGTTGAGTAGAGCCCTAGGCACCTAGGCTCACTGGGTGGGTGGACACCCAGGCCAGCGCTCAGTGCTGATTAACGAAGGCCTAAGTGCGCGCCAGGGGGAAGGACGCAGGCGCTTCGTGGTGCCCATTAGAGCACCTTACAGGACACCTGGGATTGTTTCCCCCAGCCTGCTCGTGGTTGGTATTGAATGGGTATTGAAATTGTCAGGATGGCAACTGAGGAATTCTGGGAATTAACTTCACTTACAATTACAGGAAATACAGTCACCACTGGAGTGACTTGCCAGGAAGAAATACATGTTTTTTAAAATTATATATTTTTAGCCCTATTTTATGCAGTTTGTGGAAAGCATCATAGGGTGATGCTGTAGCAGGAACTTAAATTATTTGTCGGTAGTCAGTGATGTGCAGCATACTGCAGTACCACTGCAGCGTCTCCTAAAATTGAGGAAATAAATCGCTTTCTTCAGATACGAATATTACAAATTGTTTCTTTTTTTTATTTTTCCTAGTTCAACTTTGTGGGAAAACTTTTGGGGCCACGTGGAAATTCTCTGAAGCGTTTACAAGAAGAAACCCTGACAAAAATGTCCATCCTTGGAAAAGGCTCCATGAGAGACAAGGCAAAGGTAAAGGGCTTCGGAAACAGTGGCTGCTGCTTTAGTCAAGTTACATGATGCACTCTCGGATCAGCCACGGTGTGAATCCGCATTACATGAAAGCTAGCTAGGGTCCCAGCTGAAATTATACGAAGATGCTACATAAGGTGCTAGATGTGTGACTCTATTCAGAAAGTTGGGTCACTCAGGCCAGTTTCAGAATATGTAGTATCTGAAACCAAAATCTGTGACTGTTGCTTTAATTTATGGAGTGAGATAGTAGAAGCCATACCTTCTAGAAAGTGCAGTTTTATTGAAATTATCATGAGGAGAAAAGTTATCTATAGTCTCAGCATCACTATTTGCACTTTAGATTAGTTTCTTCAGGTCTTTTTTTTCTATGCCTGTGTTTCATATTGTTGAGTTTTTAAAGTATATGCTTTTGCTTTCTCTTTTTGCCCTTCTTTTGTTACCCCATGCATTTTTCATCAAGTTAAAATTGCTCATAAATGTTTTGTTCATTGCTTCCTAACCTGACACATAGTTGTTCTACTTGGATGTATTCACATGACTGCCTCTTAATAAACTAAAATTACTGAATTATTTTTATTGATCACTTTCTTAAATAAAACAATTCTAAATGAAATGTTCACATTTCATAATGTGGCATCACTTATGTTGTCCTATTATTATTTTGTTGTTCTCTCATTATTAAAAGATTTATATCACTGAGAATGAAATCCGCTTTCAGTTATCACTTTCTGTGAAATGTTGAACAATTATTGTGTTAGACAAAAAGCATATTTAAACAAAATTCAGCCTCCTTACAAAAAACTCCATCTAAACAGTAGCTTTTATAATTAAAAAAAGTTACCATTTGTTTATTTAAAAGCCACTGTGAGTCAGGTACTCTGTACACCATCTTACATGTATTATTACTGCATGTTATCCTTGGAAAAATGATAACAGATACATAATATTTTTCTTATTTTATGTCAGAAAAGTGAGATTCAGAGAACCTAAATCTATTATCCAGCTTTATTAGTGGAGTTTATATTACTTTATTAAAACATGGCTACTTATCACAGTCATATGAGATATTGTTTAAAAATATAGTCCCATGCCCCAGCCTGTTTTAAAGGTAGAACCTCAAAATGAACTTTCTAGGGATTCTGATGCACGCCAGGTCAGCTGAACTGCTCACGAAGCATCGCTGTCGACAAAAGATGTTCCTCTGATTCCCTGACTCACCTGTTCTGGCAGGAGGAGAACATGGAACCATATATGAGTCAGTTGGTCAGAAATTGTGTGTCTTACGGGAAAGTATCCCATCTTCGCTGATGTCTTACTTCAGTTTTCAGGAGGGCCATCTGGTAATGAAGTCAGTGATATGACCAGTGAAACCCATCAACTTTGTCCTGCTTGTTTGTTATTAAGGGCCTTTCTTGTTGAGAAGCAGTGTTTTGTGCCAGTAATCAGGGAGTCCACAGATGGTTTTATAGGAAGAAGGAAGTAGGGGAGGCAAGTCCTCAGCCATAGTGTATGTCCAAAGAGCAAGTGCCTGGCTGGGGATAATCAGAGGGATCCTAAACCGTGTCAGCTCGCTAACCATGCTTGGTGGTCCTCCCAGATCTTGTGGCCATTTTAAGGGCTGGTGATTGTTCTCTGCTGGCATGTTAGACAGGCAGCAGTGACAGGAGCCAGGAATCCTTTTTGAGGGCAGTCCGTGTGGCGCAGTCACGTTCATGAGTAGCCTCTGAGGGGGCTGGGAGTGAGGTGCTTTGACATCCATTGCAGTGGGTCCCTTGGGCTACCTGGTCACAGAGGCCATGCTCCGCATCGCGTGGGACTCCCTGTTATTACACACTCGGGCGTCTTTCCCAGACCAGGTATCACCCCTTCACAAATCCTCTCATTTCTGTGTCCTTGAACTCATCAGTCAGTGGGTCAGTATGGGGATTCTTCAAATGCTGCTCATTTACATCCCATCAAGGCACCTAGGAGCTGAGGACGTAGCATAGTCTACTGAGCCCACTGTCAGGGGACCAGGACCAAAAGCACTTCATCTCTTGACCCCATAAACCCCAGTCTCATCGGTGGCCTTCGGCAGAGTAGCATTTGCTCAGAATCGAGTCTGTTCATCCTCAAACTGTATGAGTATTTCTCCTTTTCAGCATACGCTTATTATAGTAAAAGGCCCCAGAGCCTTGTTGGAAAGACTGGGAGTGAATGTTTAGTACACAAACACCAGGAATCCTACAGTTACTGTCTTCGTGCAGCCTTCTCCTCTAGATTTAGCTCAGCTCTTTTATTTTCTGCATCCCCGGGGCAGGCAGGGATCCAGTCTTGGGACAGGAGGTGATAAGGAATAGTAGAAGGAAAGCATGAGAATTGTCATCTCCTTTTAAGCAGCTTCCTTGACTGTTTGAGACAGGCTTGTGCCCGTGTGGAAGGCTCAGTGGGGCTTAGTGTTTGTACTGAGTCATTCGGTCCTTCCAGACGTTGCCCATTCAGCTCTCGGGGTTTCATGGTGCTCCAGACACTGTCCTTAGTCCCCCAGGGATGGCCGGAAGTCTGCTGGTCATCCGGCTGTACGTGCCCAAGCTTCACCTGGTCTCTTGGCTTCAGCAGCCCGTGGCCACAGCAGGGAAACCTTCTGGGGTACTTCTGGCTCTTTGGGCCTTGAACTGATCATGTCAAGCCCTGAGTCTGCCATTTCCATCTTTGAACTCTTCAATGCAGTAGAAAGAGCCCATTTCACCCCACCCTGCCCACCTCGTCTCCTTTTCACCCATCATACTGTCCCGTGTGGGCTGTGGCTTACACCTTCAGCAGCGTCTCCCTGACAGTAACCACAGTGATCGTTTCAGCGACAGGTGTGTCCCATCCACCAGGTAGAAGTCAGATCCTCACTGCCTAACTTCAGTTTATCCTTTTTATTGACTTTTAGTCTACAGCAGTCCTCCATTAATAATGTTTATTTCTCAAGACATTTCCATTCCCTAGTATTACAATCTCATCCTTTTAAGATTTTCATAGTGTTCATCATTTAAGTTCTAATGTGAACATAATTCATTTTCTTCTTGTACTTGCTATTTTGATAAAATTGTAGGATTCATTACTGACATGTATCAACTGCTTATGTAGCATAATAATCAGTAAAATGCTATGGTCTCTTGAGCCTTCAGTTTGTGCCAGACATGCTGAATGTTTTGCCCACATCATCTATGTTATAGGATAATATAATAATTAATACTATCATTATGTTATAATAGTTATCATTACTATATTTATCATTTGAGTGCTTGCTTTATGCTAAGCATAATTCTAAAGACTTCGGATGTCTTTTGAATGACTCCAACACCTTTATTACTAATAACTCCTAATGACCATTATGATGGCTTCTTTATTACTATAACAACCCTTTGAGCAGTAGGTACTACATTATTATTATTCATTTTAAAATCACTTCTTCAAGATAAAGATAAAGTAACCTGACCAGTTGTTAGATTTGAGGTTTAAATGCAGAACTCAATAAAGCCTGTGTTCTTCCCTAAACAAAGCATTGCCTCTCATCATTAACCCAAGAAGAAACCCAGTAATAACTGCTCACTCTGTGGAGTTGCAGGACAGTTGTGGTTATGATCAGAAAGCCTCCCAGTTCCAGCTTCAGTTTGTAATAGAAATGAAAATGTTTGCCTGTGAATCAACAATTATAATCTCATTAAAAGCATTAGCTTGGTACCATTATTAGAAAGAGATAAAAAATGTTTACTTCAGTAGTTCATGTTTTCAAAGATGAACTACCGGGCATAGAATCCAGTTTTTAAGACCTCAACTTTGAAAGTCAGAGTGTCAGATCAAATAATGAAAATATTCTGATTAGGACAAGAACTAGTCCACCATTGGCATAAAGAATAGTCCTTTTCACACTTGACAAATTTTTGAAGGAAATGCATAGGTAGCTTATATTTGCTCTCCCTTCAAATAATTTTTTTCTTGTCCTTCACTCTCTGGTCCACTTTCCATAAATGTGAAGGAAACTAGCATTTCCTGAGTACCTGCCTCACACAAGGCAGCGTCCTGGGCACTATGTACACCATCTCCTCTGCCAGCCTTTGCCCAAGCTGCCTTTTTAGTCATCTCAGCGGGCCTGCACTATATACATTGCGAGAGTTTCTCAGTCATGTCTGACTCTGTGACCCCATGGACTGTAGCCTGCCAGGCTCCTCTGTCCAAGGGATGTCCCAGGCAAGGAAACTGGAGTGGGTCGCCATTCACTTCTGCAGGGATCTTCCCAACCCAGGATCAAACCTGGGTCTCCTGCATTGCAGGACGCGTTCCGTCTGAGCACCAGGGTGTTCATGTACATATGGTGGTTTAGTGGTGGTGATGGTAGTGGTGGTGGTTTATTCGCTAAGCCGTGTCTGACTCTTGTGACCCCATGGCCTGTAGCCTGCCAGGCTCCTCTGTCTGTGGGATTCTCCAGGCAAGAATACTGGAGTGGTTTCCATTTCCTTTTCCGGGGGATCTTCCTGACCCAGGAATTGAACCCAGGTCTCCTGCATTGCAGGCAGATGTTTTACCAACTGAGCTATGAGGGAAGCCCTGACACCAAACTGATTTTGCAAATTAAGTGTTGGATTACATATAATCTGCTCACACTCACACCCATTTTGACCAGCATGGCTAAAATTCAGGTCTGTCTGGCTCTAGGTCCCCTGCCCTTTTCATGCTCTGTATTTTGATTGCATTTCTTCATGAGAATTCAAATTAGTTAACTAACAAAAGTTGAAGCCTTAGATCCAGGGTGTGTGTGCCTCTTTGGCCCCTTGGCTAATGCCAGGACCAGCAGGTGCTGTTGCCAGGAATCCCTGGGCTCTCTCTCTTACAGGGTAGGTTTTTTGGAATGGCTTGCAGGGATTCCTGCCTTTTGGAAATCTCTCCGGTTGTAGGTTCCTACTAATCTTTGTGTGTCTGTTTGATCTTAATGTTGAGAACAAAGACTATTAGAAGACTCAGATTCTGTAATTGTTGCTCTAATGAAGGCTTGTTGAAAAAGCTAATGGAGCAAAGTTAGTGGTCCGTTTATGATCTGAGTACCGCCCCCCCAGCCTGTTTTCTTCCCCTGAATTTCATTATGTCAACCAAATTTCTTTTAATGTTTCTCATGATGAAATAAAATCTTTAAAAAGTTTTCATTTATTGTATTCACTGTTTTCTTCTCAGATAGAGTGTAGGGCCTGGCATGTGGAAATATTTTTTGAATGAATATATGAATGAGCAAATGAACATAAAAATGAATAATATTTACCTACTCATTCAGAAATATTCATTGAGCACCTACTATCTACCAAGCACTTTTCTAAACAAAGAAGCATGCAGTAAAACAAGACAACCATGGGTTCTGCTCCATGGCAAGCACTTTTAAGTGAGAGAGCTTAGAAAATGGACCAACACTAAAGTATTTTAGATAGCGGTAAACGCACAGCGTAACCAGCACAGACGCAGGCCTGGTTGGGTGGCCAGTGTGAGGAACACAGAGTTCTTTGTGGTGCCTGGGGGGATGAGCCAGCCAGGCCCAGGGTTGGGGGGTGCTGGGGTGAAGAGAGTCAGCCGGCACGCGTGGCCTTGGCGAGACAGCAGGAGGACTCCTGGGCCAGAGGCAGGACTGGAGGCTTCCTCCCCTGCAGCAGGAGCCTTGTGGAGTCTCCATAAAGGCCCTGGGAATGACAGAGTCATGTATATGTTTTAAATGTGCTTCCTTGGGTGGTGTCTGCTGCTGAGTGAAGCTTTAGGACCACCATGTGTGAAATAAACTTGGTAGTTTTTCTTTTCTTACAATGACACCGTTTTATACATGAGTTTTCTTTCTTCAGGAAGAAGAGTTGAGGAAAAGTGGAGAAGCAAAGTACTTCCATCTCAATGATGATCTCCACGTTCTCATTGAAGTTTTTGCACCCCCAGCAGAAGCCTATGCCCGGATGGGACATGCTCTGGAAGAAATCAAAAAGTTCCTCATTCCAGTTAGTACAATGTTTCTTGATAATTAATTGGTACTTGAAAGTCCTCCCTTTGTTTTAATCTCGGATAATTCTTATCAATAATTGTTATTTGCATAGTGCTTGATCTGCTAAAGTGTCCCTGTGAACTACTTGGCATCATTCCTTCGTTTTCTGTGAGGCTAGGGATTTTGAAAGAGATGAAGCAATACAGCTCAGGTGACCCAGCAAGAAAGGTGAAGAGCAGTCAGTGGTGTGTGTTTTTGGGTCGCAGGTCCTACGCCTTTTTGTGACACTGAAATCACCTCACAGGTTCGTTGCTATGCGGCATGAGCTTGTTGGTGCCGGCCACAAGCCCGGCGCTGTGCTTGGAGCTGGAGTGCGATGAGCGCAGCCCCGACCTCGAGGCTGTGTGGTTAAGGGAAGGGATGGATGCAGATGGTCTCTGTGTAGCATGATCAGGGTGATGGACATGAGCAGACGAGCACAGAGAGGAGGGTGCTGTGTGGACATTTATGTTTTGTTAACAATGGGTGGTCTTTTTAATCCTTTTCAGACACCTTGATGTTGCTGAGAATCTGATAATTTAACAAGAGTTAATGTAGGCCTTCTGTATAGTTTGCATGTTCTAGATTTAAAAAACAAAAACTTGGACCTGCCTAGATTAGAAAAAAAAAAAAAAACAGAAATTGAACCTCTTCAGACAGTTTACTGTAGAGAAACTGTCACCTCTGCCAACAGCTGTCTAGGGTCAGATTGTGCTCAGTAGATGCAGTAGATTGACTTGCATACTGCAGCCTGTGTCATGATTACATTATCTGTGAGGAAACTGTCATATTTGTAGGGAAAGCAAGATAAATCATGACTGCCTTGAAAAAACCAGGGCATAAGATTGGATTAAATACTTTAATTTGGGAACTTTATATAGTTAACTTTTTATTGGTTCCATCAAGCCAGTTAAGATGATCCTATTATTCATTTAGTTTAAAAACAAAGTTTTTGAGTGCTTTCTATTTGATAGACACCTGTAAACCAATAAATGACACAGTCCCTGCCCTTATGGGGCTTATGTAATGGGAGAGACAGGTTGGAATCAGATATTGATATCAGTTCAGTTCAGTCGCTCAGTCGTGTCCGACTCTTTGCGACCCCATGAATCACAGCACTCCAGGACTCCCTGGCCATCATCTACTCATGGAGTTCACTCAAACTCATGTCCATCAAGTCGGTGATGCCATCCAACCATCTCATCCTCTGTCGTCCCCTTTTCCTCCTGCCCCCAATCCCTCCCAGCATCATAGTCTTTTCCATTGAGTCAACTCTTCGCATGAGGTGGCCAAAGTACTGGAGTTTCAGCTTTAGCATCATTCCTTCCAAAGAAACCCCAGGGCTAATCTCCTTCAGAATGGACTGATTGGATCTCTTTGCAGTCCAAGGGACTCTCAAGAGTCTTCTCCAACACCACAGTTCAAAAGCATCAGTTCTTTGGCGCTCAGCTTTCTTCACAGTCCAACTCTCACATCCATACATGACCACTGGAAAAACCATAGCCTTGACTAGACGGAAGAAAAGTTATGACCAACCTAGATAGTATATTCAAAAGCAGAGACATTACTTTGCCAACTAAGGTCCGTCTAGTCAAGGCTATGGTTTTTCCTGATGAGTGCAATTGTGCGGTAGTTTGAGCATTCTTTGGCATTGCCTTTCTTTGGGATTGGAATGAAAACTGACCTTTTCCAGTCCTGTAAATGACTTTAAAATTGCAACTCTGACAAGAGAACGGAGGGATTTACTCCCCTCCTGGTCATTCAGTATGGACTGGGGAGTGCCGGCTTAGCCAAGCAGGAGAGACTCTGTTTCCAGAGGTGGCAATGGCAGACCTCCACCCTGTCTCTTTCCACTCTTCCACCAAGACATAGGTTCCAGTGTCTTTCATCTTGAACCTGAGCAGGCCAGAAGACTTTTTTGTCTATCCCAAAGTCACAAAGAATTTCTGTTGTATTTTCTTCTTAACATTTTATGGTATTAACTCTCTGGTTTATGTCTGTGATCCACTCAAAGTTAATTTTTGTGTATGGCATTAGATTTAGCATCTAAATTTATCTTTTTCTATGTAGGTATCCAGTAGTCCCAGCACTATATACTAAAAAGACAATTCTACCCCTGTTGGATTGCCTCAGCACCAGTATTGAAAATTAACTGCATATAAATGTATGAATTTATTTCAGGATTCTCAGTTCTGTTCCATTGATTAATGTACCTGTCCTTATGCCTGGACCATTCTCTTAATTAGTTCAGCCTTAGAGCAGATTTTGAAATACAGGTTGTGTAAGTTCTGCAACTGTGTTCTTCTTTTTCAAAGCTGTCTTGTCTTTTCTGGCTGCTTTGCACTTTTATGTTTCTTTTACATTTAGCTTGTGGGTTTCTACCAAAAAAATTTTTTTTTGCTTAGTGTTTTGATACTATAGAACCTGAAGATCACTTTGGGGATAATTTCCATCTTAACAGTATTACATCTTCCTGTCCATGAACTTGAAATTGTCTCTCTGTTTTTTAAAAAGATATTTAAATTTTTTTCTCAGCAGTATTTTATTATAGTTTTCAGGATCCCAGTCTTGCATTTCTTTTGTTAAATTTTGTTTGTAAGTATTATATACTTCTTGATGTTACTGTCAATGGAACTGTTTTTCTAAATCTCATTTTCAGATGGTTGCTAGTGTATAGAAATGGAATTGCTCTTATTTGACCTTGCTGGATGTGTTTGATAGTTTCAGCGTGTGAGTGCCCACAAGGACATGTGATCTGTGAATAAAGAAGCTTTACTTCCTTTCCTATCTGATGCCTTTCATTTTTTATTAATTTTATTGTCTTCTTTATTGCACTAACTAGAACTTTTTCAATGCTTTGTTGAATAGACATGAAGATGGAAATCTTTTTCTTGTTTTCAGTCTTTTACTAGTAAGTGTGATGTTAGCTGTAGGGTCTTTTTTATTGCGACCCTTTATCATGTTGAAGTTCTATTGCTAGTTGTTAAGAGGTTTTTTGGTTTTGTTTTTATTTTATCACAAATGGGTGTTGGATTGTGCCAGATGTTTTTTTCTGTCCATTGAGATGATCATGTGGTTTTTCTCCTTTATTCTGTTAATCCTAGTGCATTGCATAGTTGATTTTCAGATGTCAAGCCAACCATGCAGTCCAAGGTTAAATCCTACTTGGTTTTAGGATTTAACCAACCTGATATATAGTCCTTTTTATATGTTGCTGGGTTTGGCTTACTAATAGTTTAAGGATTTTTACATGTGTAATCATGGGGGATATTGCTTTGTAGTACAGTATTTATATAGACATTAACACACACATTTATTATTTTTGGTGCTGTTCATTTCTTTATGCAGATAGAATTGCCATATGATATGATGTTGCTTCTTTTCAGCCTGAAGGACTTCCTTTAGTCTTTTTTGTAACATAGGTCTGCTAACAAAATTGTTCTTTTTTTCCTCAAAATGTCTTTATTTCACCTCTATCCTAAAGTTTAGTTTACAAGCATACTTTTTTTAATTGCACTTCATTTTACTATGCTTCAGAGACACTATGTGTTTTACAAAGTGAAGGCTTGTGACAACCCTGTGTCAGGCAAGTCTGTTGGCATCATTTATCCAATAACATTTATTTACTTCATGTCTCTGTGTCACATTTTGGTAATTCTTACAGTATCTCAAACTTTAAAAAAAATTAATTTTGTGTTTGTTATGGTGATCTGAGGGGAAGGCAATGGCACCCCACCCCAGTACTCTTGCCTGGAAAATCCAATGGACGGAGTAGCCTGGTGGGCTGCAGTCCATGGGGTCGCTAACAGTCGGACAGACTGAGCGACTTCACTTTCACTTTTCTCTTTCATGCATTGGAGAAGGAAATGGCAACCCACTCCAATGTTCTTGCCTGGAGAATCCCAGGGATGGGGGAGCCTGGTGGGATGCCGTCTATGGGGTCACACAGAGTCGGACACGACTGAAGTGACTTAGCAGCAGTAGCAGCATGGTGATCTGTGATCAGTGATGTTTATTACTGCTATTACTACTGGGACTCACTGAAGGCTCAAATAATGGTTAGCAGTTTTTAGCAATAAAATATTTTTAAATTAAGGTAGGTACATTTTTTTTTAGACACAATGCTATTGCATGCTATTAGACTATAGTATAGTGTTAGATATAACCTTTCTAGGCAATGAGAAGCTAAAAATTTTCTATGACTTGCTTTATTGCAATATTTGCTTTATTGCAGTGGTCTGGAACCAAACCCACAATATCTCTGAATTATACCTGCATATAGTTTTTGGTTGGCGGTTAGGTAGTAAAAATACCATTCATCTGTTTTATAACCTCCACTGTTTTTGATGGGAAGAATCATTAATTATTTTGTTCTGTACATGATCTGTTGTTTTTCTTTTGCTGCTACTCAGACTTTCTCTTTGATTGTCAACAATTTGACTTTGGTGTACATGTTTATCTTTCTTGTTCATTAAGCTTTGTGGATTTGTGGGTTTATGTCTTTCTTCAGATGTGAGTAGTTTTCAGCCATTGTTTCTTTAGATTTTTTTCCCACCTTACTCTTCCTCCCCTACCCCCTCAACCTCTGGATTCCCATTGTGTGTATGTTGGTACATTCGATGGTGCCCCAGAGGTCTCTCAGACTCGTTTTCCTTCGTCGGCTTTTCTCTGTTTTTCAGAGTGAACACTTTCAGTTGACTTACCTTCAAGTTCACTGATTCATTCTTGTGCCATCTCAAATCTTTTGATGAACTCCTCTGAGTAACTTTGCATTATAGTTATTTGGGGTTTTCAAAAATCTTTTTTTGCTAGTCCAGATTTGGGTCGTCTCCTGGGAAGTTTCTTCCTGCCCTGGGTATGGGTGACATTTTCCTTTCTTTACACGTCTCTTAGGTTATTGGTGAGAAAAATCACATTTTAGGTAATGTTTTGTGATGAATCTGATTGCGATTTATTTTTTCCCAGAGGGTGGTTGTTACAGGTTTTTTCTTTTCTTTAATAATTTAGTTGGACTGAAACTGCAGTCTGTCTCCTTCGTGGTCTAAAGTTTTGTTAATTTTTTTTCCCTCAATATTATTCTTAAGCCTGGCCTTCTAGGAGTTTTCTCTGAGTCAGCATTGCTGAGAGATTGACCAGTGAGTTGTCAGAGGTTGTGCTCAAAACCTGTGTTTGTAGGGCTTTCACCCTCTGCTGGTGGCACTGGCTGGCACTGGGGAGTATAGTCGGGTTCCCGTCTGCCCCAGGTTTTACTTTCTGCCAGGAGTCCTTGTATCCCCACTGCGTGGACACACACTCACTGTCAGGCAGAGAGCTATCAAAGCTCTCCATGGCTGGTAAACTTCTGGCTAATGTGCCAGTCTTTCTGTTTGTTGCCTGCGCCACCCCAAACCTGATGTTTAGACTTGCTGACGGGTCTTCTCTGGTTGTTCACTACCAGTTGCTACTGATGTTGACAGTGCTGTTGGGCATGAAGCTTTTTCATTCGTTCTTAGAAGCAGAGTGAACCTCCTCCTTCTGGTTCTTGTGGTTTACCATCCTAGTGGAACCCAGCATCAAATGGGCTGGGAGGAGGGATGGAAGCATCCCTAGACAAAGTCACCCCAGGCTCCCACCCTTCTTACCTGAGACGTAGCAGTTTTTCACAAACAAGTTTATTGTATTTTTCATTTATTGTATCCCTTCAATAAGTTTCCAGAGTCCTAAAATTGTTTTTAACTACTCAGTCAGCTTTTATTGTCACCTTTTATGGAAGGGCTTTGATAAACTCCTCAGTTACCCTGCAAGTCCCGTGCTCTCTTGTGACCTTTAATTGGTTTTAATAGGTTATTTTGTACCTTTGTCCATACAAGCATATGCAAAGTTTTGCTTCATTCTTTTTAATGTCTGCATAATATTTTATATGCATGTTTCAGAATTTAATTAGTCTTCAAATAATGAACATTTATTTCTTATAGATTATAATTCAAACATTGATCCCTGGATTAACCTTGAACATAAATATTAGCATATTTTGGCAAACATATCTGAAGAATACATTTCTGGCAAAGAACCCACTGAATTTTAAGAAATTACTTTTAATGATTTTATTGAAAAACTTTTCCCAATTCTCCAGGCTAACACATTTAAATAGATTCTAAATTTACTGGCTAGAGAAATCCCATTTACACATATTCAATTAGAATTGTAATCCATTTTCTGCTCTTCACAATTGATGACAGTGCTGGTGTTAGTGTTATGATAGTTTCACTTTTCAGATGGGGAGTTGAAGTGATAATTTAGTAATGACTAGTTTAAAATGTAAAATTGTAAAAATAATTTAGTCTGCAAGCTGCCACCTATGACTTGGTTTCTCTACTGATTTAAAAGCATTATTTCAAAGACCAATAAAATTGTAACTACAGTGTGTATATCAATAGTGTCTTGTGTGACATCAGAAGAAACAGTTACCTCATGTCTAAAGAAGTTGTCTAAAATTACATAGCTGCTCATGCAGTTGGTTAAATTCAGGCTAAACCTCAGATGTGATTGACTTAGATTCCATTTTTTTGTTTGTTTTCTTTCCTAACTACATTGTCTACTTTAAAATTTACTTTCACACAGATGATGTTTAAAATAAGCTTTTAATTCTACTTTTTGTGGCACGATTGTAAATTACCTAACATTACTTAGAACAAAGCTTTTGCTTATTTTTTTAAAATTTTTAATGTATTTCCAATGGGACCTCAGTTATGTTCTTTTTCCCTGAATCTGTTTTTAACCACATAAAATTTTGTGTCCTCCTTTCTAACACTTTCAATAGGGCCAATACTTAGCATTTACATAGTACATTTTATTTAGAATGTGCTTTACAAATCATTTATTAATCACACATTTTTAGTAAAATGGCAAGGAATGTGTTGATAGGCTTATTTTAAAGAAGTTGAAATAACTATAGATTCACATGACTTCTGAGGTCATGATACCCCAGATAAGTTAGAGAGCCTGTATTTGCAGTAAAATCTAGACTCAGACCTTAGCCTTTCTTGCTAATGGTAATGACTTGAATTTTCACTTATCTTTCTTCCTCTTACTCTGCAGGTTTTTAGCTGGGTATAATGTCAGCTTCATTTTTGATTGGTGTCCATATTATTTTTCTTACTTCACAATGCTTTTTCCTACAAGTTGTTTTTTGCACTCTACTTTTGAAAAGTAAAGGAAGAGAGCATTTGTTTTTTAGTCACTCAGTCATGTCCAACTCTTTGTGACCCCATGGACACGCCACTCATGTCCACTGAGTCGGTGATGCCATCCAACCATCTTGTCCTCTGGCGTCCCCTTCTCCTCCTGGCTGCACTGTTTCCCAGCATCAGGGTCTTTTCCAGAGAGTCAGCTCTTCGCATCAGGTGGCCAAAGTATTGGAGCCTCAGCTTCAGCATTTTATATTTTAGTTTGAAATAATTCAGGATACTGTCTCATCTGAGTCTTTTATTCAGACTCAGGTTTGCTTTGTTTCTTCTGTCATCAGATCCTTCCTCCCTTCTCCAGACTGTAGTCCTTCTCTCTTCCTCTTTGTAGCAAACAACTGGGAGAAGCTGGCTCCTTTCCTGTATCTGGGACTTGTTCCCATTCATTCTTCATTCTACCTGAATGAATTCTAGCTCACTCACTGTTCACCAAAATGATTATGAAGTCATGCTGCCTTTGTAGTTAGTGAGTCCCACAGAGTCAGTGCCTGGCTTCTCATTGATGTGAATGTAACACTCGCTTGCTGTGGCTTTTGTAGCGTGATCACCTACCTGTCCCTCTCGGACTCTCGCCGCACCTTCCTGTCGTCTTTGTGAGGTCCTCCCCCTTCTGCATGTTGGTGTTCAGAGCCGTGTCTTCAGCCCTTCTCTCTCTCTGTGGTGGTTCCCACACAGCCCTGCCTGCTGC
>SJYX01019988.1:118948-164329 GCA_006410675.1 Oreotragus oreotragus
CTTCACTTTCACTTTTCTCTTTCATGCATTGGAGAAGGAAATGGCAACCCACTCCAGTGTTCTTGCCTGGGGAATCCCAGGGATGGGGGAGCCTGGTGGGCTGCTGTCTATGTGGTCACACAGAGTCGGACACGACTGAAGTGACTTAGCAGCAGCAGCAGCAGTAGACCATTGCAGACTCAACCTGCACAAAATTGATTAAACTGTTACTCTTCTTGTCTTCCAGAAACAAATCAGCATTCTTAACTTTGTTCTTATACCCTCATAATCAATATATTGCCATATCTAATAAAATTAAACATTATAAGTAGCTCCATGTCTACCTCTTCCCACCCTTCCTGCCACATCCCTCCCTATTCCAGGTCATCTTTACCACATCCTGGGATTACTTAACTACTTCCACCTCATGTTTCTGCCTCCAGTGGGTTTTCCCCCCCTTTTATTATCTTTTTTGAGGTATAAATCACACAGCATAAAATCTACTCATATGAAATACATGATTCAGTGGGTTTTAGTATATTCCATAGTGCTGCAACCATCAACATAGTCTAAGTTAGAACATTTGTAGTTTTTGTGGCAAAAAGTAGAGGGCCCACCTTATTTTTTTGATGTGGATATTCAGTTGTTGCAGCACCATTTGTTGGAGATTGTTGGAGAATCAGTTGACTGTACTTGATATCTTTGCTCTCAGTTTTATTTCATTGATCTTTATGTATTATTTAAGTCAGTATCATACTACTCAATTACTGTTGTTTTACTCTAATTTTTGAAATTGGAGCATACAGTCCTCCAACTTTGTTCTTCCTTTAGATAGTTCTGGCTATCCTAGGGTCTTTGGATTTCCGTGTAAATTTTAGGATCAGCTTGTCTATTGCTGCAAGAGACCAGGAGGAATTTTAATAGGGATTTCCTTGAGTCTGTAGATCAGTTGTGTATGTTGCAGGGGGTGGGCAGTTATTGTCATAAAAACAATGTTGAGTCCTCCTATCCATGAACATGGGGTATCTTTCCTTTTACTTAGAGTTTTTAAAATGTATTCCAATGTTACTTTGTACTTTTCAGTGTACAGATCTTACCTTTATTTTGTTAATTTACTTCTAAGTATGCTATTCTTTTTGATGCTACTCTGGATGGAATCTTTTTTTTATTCTTATAATGCTCATTGTTAGTATAAAGAAATACAGCTGATTTTTGTATATTAATCTTGTACCCTGCAACTATACTAAACTCTTTTATTGGCTCTAATAATGTTTTTGTGGATTCTTTGTGTTTTTCTACGTATAGGATTATGCCATCTGTAAACAGAAATTATTTTGTTTCTTCTCTTCCAATCTGAATACCATTAATCACAAGTGACAGGAGTATATATCCTGTCTTGTTCCTGGACTTAGGCTGACACTTTCAGTCTTTTACCATTAAATATGGTATTAGCTATGGGTTTTCTTAGTTTGTTGGATATTTCCATAGTGAAAGTATGTTGGATTCTTCTGTCAAATTTTTTCTTGGTATATTAAAATTACTTAGTGATTTTTGTCCTTTATTCTATTATTATGGTATTATGTTAATTGATTTTCACATGGGGTAAACCAAGCTTGCAATCCTGGTATAAGTTCTGCTCAGTTCTTGTGCATATTTCCTTTTTTTATTGTTCATGCTAGTGGATTTGACTTTTAACACTTTTTCAAGAGCTGTTGCATCTGTATTCCTAAGAACACACCTTTGCAGATTTCTTGTAATGTCTTTTGTTTTGGTATCAGGGCAACAATACTCCATAGAATCAGTGAGGAGATGTCTCCTCCTTTTTAGTTTTTGGAAGTTTGTGAAGGATCACATTAATTCTTTTTTAATTGTTTGTAGAGTTCTCCAGTGAAGCCCCACAGACTTAGGGTTTTCTTTGCAGGGCTTAAAAAAGTTTTTTTTTAGTACTAATTTAGTGTTTTTACTTGTTACCAACTGTTCATATTTTCTATTTCTTCTCCATCAGTTTTGATGGTTTTGTTTTGGTATCAGGGCAACAATACTCCATAGAATCAGTGAGGAGATGTCTCCTCCTTTTTAGTTTTTGGAAGTTTGTGAAGGATCACATTAATTCTTTTTTAATTGTTTGTAGAGTTCTCCAGTGAAGCCCCACAGACTTAGGGTTTTCTTTGCAGGGCTTAAAAAAAGTTTTTTTTTAGTACTAATTTAGTGTTTTTACTTGTTACCAACTGTTCATATTTTCTATTTCTTCTCCGTCAGTTTTGATGGTTTGTGTCTTTCTTGGAATTTGTCTGTGTCATCTAAGTTATCTAACTTGTGGGCACACAGTTGTTCATAGCATTTTCAAAATATAAACCTGAATATGCAGCTCCTTTTCTTAAATTAAAATTTTTAGTACCATAATTTCCAGACATTTGATGTTATATTTAAAGTGACTTAAATCTTTACTTGATTTGGTTTCTGCTTTCCTTTCCACTTTGAAGACCACTCCTCCGCTCCAGACTGTCTCTTGTAGTTTAGCCATAGAGCACTTCTTTCAGTTCCCTGGCACACTTTTACTCTGGATTTTAAAACATACTTTTCCCTCTGTCTAGAATACTTTGCATCATCCCTTCTGGTAACTGGTTCACTCACCCTTAGATGGCATTTCTTGTAGAGAATCTACTCTTAACTGTCCAAGGTTGAGTTAGATGGCCTTCCTTTTTCATCATATAGACCTGAACTTTCTTTTGATTGTAAAACAGACCACGCTTGTATTTATTACATGTCTTTCTTGACAGTTATTGAATGGAGTTGGGGATATTATTAAGGAAAGGAAAGAAATCAAGGATAACTCCCAAAGTTTCTGAGTTGAATATTTTGGAAGTAATGCAAGAGCAGGTTTTCAAGAATAAGATGATGTATTCAGTTTTGAAAATGCCGAATTTTGCAACTTGGACGATGTCCACATGAATGTGTACCAGGAGGGTGTGTGCACGCACTTCTTAGTTTCGGCAAGGCTGCCGTGTTGCCTCTTTGTCTTCCTCCTTTCTCCTGTCAGACTGAGTCCTTGGCTGCAGGAACCGTGCGTGCTCCCCTGGGTTTTGTTAGCTGGCACGTCATTTATGCTTAGTAACTACAAGTTGACTGAATTGTAAATAGTAATGCCCATATATCAGTTATTTGATATTTTAATTTTATTATAAATATTTCACTTGGAAAGTATGCCCAAGAGAAGGAGTTATGGCTGACCGTAGAAAATTTTAGTTGAGGGGGAAAATACTGTTAGTGTTTTTCTCTTTACAGTGATTCATTCATATATTTTCATTTCAACAGACTCAAATCTTGCTTTATCTTTTTAAACTATTTTTCATACACTTTTTCTATTAAAAATTGTTTGCTTCTTGTCCTAAATGCTTTGCTCTCTTCTGTCTTTCGTGTAGGACTATAATGATGAAATCAGGCAGGCACAGCTCCAGGAATTAACATATTTGAATGGTGGTTCTGAAAATGCTGATGTCCCAGTGGTTCGAGGGAAACCTACCTTACGTACAAGAGGTGTACCAACCCCAGCAATAACCAGGTAGGTGTGATTAATTGACTTGCCTTGTTGTTGTTAGAATGGGGTGTCATGGCAACAGTTTTCCTGTTTTCTTTATTAACAGGTAAGCAGGTCTACCAGTGTGTTGGTACAAAGCCTGTGGGAATGCTTTCAGGCAATATGGTATCATATTAAGAGTATTCATTTGGACTGCAGTATTCCCTGGTGGCAGGAGACATGGGTTCAATCCTTGGATCAGGAAGATCCCCAGATGGAGGAAATGGCAACCCACTCCAGTGGAAAAAATCCCATGAAAATAGGAAAAATTGGAAAACATAGAAACATTGGAAAATTCCCATGAACATAGGAACCTGGCGGGCTAAAGTCTGTGGGATCACGAAGAGTCAGACACAATTGAGCATGCACATTCCTGGGCTTAAATATGACCTATGCCACTTACTAGCTAATGAATGATAAGTTTATTTGATCACCCTCATTTTATTAATCCCTTAATTCTTTAAAATGTAAGCGATAGCTTTGATGCACAAACGGACATCATAGAAGCTTGTGCTTCCTTTTGAGTGCAGATGGTATCAAGCTAGTTCTGTGCCACGTCTCCAGTGGTGAGCAGTGTCAGGTACCAGGTAAATGTCCCCATGCCTGTTCTCTTTTTATTTCATGTAGCTGCTCTGTGGTATCTGATACTCCACATCTCGTCCTCATGACCTTTTTAAACATGAAAAATGTTTTAATGAATTATAAGTCCGTTTAAGCAAACTGTAGATAGAGATATGACTCTCAAACCTATTTGAGAATTATTTTTAATTTTTTAATTTTTGACCTCGAAAGAACCCAGTGGAAATTAGTCACACAGATTTTTTTTTTTTTTTTGCTAGTGACTACATGTATTTTTTCAGGTAGTTTTGCATAAAATAATTTTAAATAGGCTTATTCCATATAACCAAGTGCATTTGGAGGAAAAACAAGTCACTTCCCCTGGGGGGTGTTGCCGATCAGCACACTGTCAGAGCAGTTACAGACAGGTGTTATTGCAGTGTAAAATAAACACAGACCTGGGCATGGCACCAGGTGGGTTTTCTCTATAAAACAGGCTAATAATAATAGGATTGGCTGCAGATGATTTAATGAAATAATTTATGTAGCTGTTCAGTAAATGGTAAATCTCTTTCATTTCCATTTCTCCTAATGTTAAATAATTTACTTGAAACCATAAAAAATTACATATTTGCTATATTAGTTTCCTGTGGCTGTTGCAGTCAATTACTACCAATTTGGTGGCTTTAAGCAATAAAAATTGGTCACCGCTCTGGAGGCTAGATGTCTACAGTCAGCTAAAGGAGGCCACAGCCTGGGTGTTGACAGCTCTCCCCCTGGAGGTGGTAGCAGGAATCCTTTTCTGGACTCTTCCCGCTTCTGGGCCTGTGGGGAGTCCTCACCTTGAGGGTATCTGCTCTCTCTCCTTCCCCTTGTCTTGTTCAGCGCCCTTGGCCCGCCTCCCATTGGGGAGTGCATGCCTGTATTTAGAGCCCACCTGGAGTGTCACACCCACCAAGGCCCATTTTACCCCTTGGATGGAGAGCACAGAGCGCGGGCAGGGCCTCGCTTTAGGAGGTGCTCTGTCCCCAGATCAGACCTCTCATTGTACTGTCTGGCTGTCATGTTTTCAGTTACATAGAAAATGTTACCTTATGAGCAGGCAGGAGGGCAGAAACTTTCTGTTTTAGAGAAACCCCTCCGTCCACCCAGATGAAAAAATATATATTCTTGATGACAACATATGCGTTGCTTACCGTTTTAAGCTTTTCCATTGCCTTGGTGGCTGATATTCTTGGATAGAATTGCTGTTCAGTTCACAGGTCAGAGCCCGTGGTTTAGTGTATGGAGTCATGGCTGGCTGTGCTGACTGAACCCCTTCATGAGGGTTCTTCTGGACGCTGCTTCCTCCCTCCGTGTGACTCCATGGCACCACATCTTCCAGACACTCTTGTTAAACAGGATTAAATTCATGTTCCTCTAAGAGGCATACAGCGCCCTTCTGTACTGTTCTTAAGACCTGTCTCCCGATTGGTCTTCATTCATTGCTTTGCCGTGTTTCCTGTGTTTAGCACCTAGCCCCACCACTGGGTGGACCTGTGTGCTCCCTGCTTCCAGACCTTTGTTCACATTGTTCCTGCATCTGCGGTCTTCTCTCCGCCACTCACCTGTTGAAATCCTACTTGTCTGTGCACCTCAACTTACTTCAGCAAGCACTCACAGTGCGCCCACTGCTGACAGTACTTCCTGAGCATATTACAGAGCCTGACTAGGTTAAGCCTCACCGACAGCCCTGTGAGGCGGGTGCCGTTCTACTCGTCACCATGTCACGAATGAGGACAGTGGGCAGGGAACCTAGGGGGAATGCGGGCAGTCTGGTTCCGGAAACCTGCCTCTCCCTCTCTTTGAGCCTCCCCTCCAGTTTTCATTCAGAATCCTGTTTTTTTCTTCCACCCAGTCTTCCCTTGCCATTTTTGCATCGAAATTTCATTCTGTCACCTTTGTTATATTTTAATTACAGCACAATTAATGCAAACTATGATGAGAAATTTGTATTTTTACTACTTTTCCTCATCAGATCATATGGTAACTTGCTGTAAGTTAATATTCATCTAACAGAATAAAAGTTAATTGATACAGAAAGTATTAGGGTAGAAAATTACAAAAATCCTAAGAGTGAGATTGATTAATACGCAAAAAGGTGCATGTTATTTTGTAAGGTTGGCAAAATTGGTCTTCAGATTATGCTTTGTCCTTTCTAGTGGCCAAAGCTGAGGAAAATACAGAATTCACGATGTCTAAATGTCTAAAAACAGTCGTAAAATGAAAGACAAGAGTACTTACTGCATCCTTGCACTTTAGTCCTGGGACTGTTGGAAGCTCCTTGGTGGATCTTCACCACACCCAACCCCTTGGAAGTCATTTTGATTTTTGCTCTAAAATTATCCATAAATCTACTTTCTTTGATCCCCTTTCTCATTCTCCATTCCAGCCAGACTGGTCTCCTTTCTGTTCCTCAAATAGGCCAGCCCAGTCTCTCTCCATGTCCCTGGCCTTCCTTCCTCCTCCCCAGAAAGCCTGTCTGCAGTCGCCCGCCCACCCCTTAGCACCTTGCTCTCAACACACCGAGGCACCTTTCCGAGAAGCCTTTGCTGTGTCCTTGTTTGAAAGGGCCACCCTGTAGCCCAGAAGCCAGTCCACACACCCTTCTTGGTTATGTAACAGCATTTATCAAACTGAATTTACCTTTCTGACTTGTTCACATTTTCATTTGTGACTCCTTGCTACTGCTACTGCTAAGTCCTTAGTATAATGTAAAACCTTAAAGGACCTTGTGTCTCTAATACATGGCATATAGGACTCAGGAAATAAATGTTGAGTGAATTCAGTACATTTGCAAATTCCTTAGACTCTTCTGATGAAGTGTGGACATTTACAGTATTGTTAGTGTAGTTCTTGTCTGCCATGTGACTAATTTACTGTGGGAGTCGCCTGTTGGGACTGGTCACACGGATGGCACCACTGGGGAATGTCTCAGTAGAGCAGGTCGTTCCTGGAATCTTTTTGCATTGTCCCCCACTGTTCTCACTTTAGGATACATTTCTGCTAAAAGATGTAAATGATCTAAAATTAAATCCCGCCATAGGGAGTAATATGTACTTTAATAAAACCTTTCCATTCAGTTTCAAATGAGAGGACTAAACTTACTCCTTTCTTACTAGGAATAAGCAAGTTGCTTTTTTTTTCCAATCTACCCTGTGCTAACTGGGACACATCGTTTCAGTCCTTGCAAGGACCCCAGCGGAGAAGTGTCAGGGAAATTAGGATTGACACCACTCCAGGCAAACTTTTGTGTAGTTTTATGTTTTTCTCCACAGGGTTTCTACCCCTTGTTTTGCTGCTGCCTGGATGGTCTGGGCGAGACAGAGCTGAACCCTCAAGGACGCTCCCTTCCTTCCGCTCTGCAGAACAGCCGGCTGGTTCTGTGTACCTTTTCCACTGGCCTTGTCTCTGACCCCTCTGGCTCTTCCCCCGAGTAGCAGCAGGCAGTGCTCTCTCCTTGCATTTGTTACCAGAGACAGCAGGGGAAAAAAGTGAATACAGCCTGTCTCTCTAGGTAGTAAATACACATTCTCTAGTGTTGGGCGCTATATGTGGTGGGTTTGTTTCAACTTAGGACTTGAGGCTGACCTTATCAGCTCAAGACCTTTTATCAAATGGGGGAAATTTTGGCTACGGTTTCTTCACATATTTTGCCTTCCTCTTCTCTCTTCTCTTCTTGGGTGGCAGTCTCAGGTTAGACCTTCTGACTGCACTTGCCAGCCTTTGTGCCTAGTGCAGGACCCTGCAGCACACTTGCAGGCTGCCGTAAAGAGTTTAAACTGTCATGGGGCCACAGCGGAGGTTTGCAGCTTCCAGGCGCTGTGTGAACTGTCAGCGTATGGTGATCATCTGTCATCTTAACATTAGATCATGCCCCACTGATATTAATGATATCGTGTTTTTATACGGCTAGCACCTCAGTAGCTGCTGATAAATTCTAGCCACAGTCACGTTGACTGGTGGGCACCACATCACTTCTCAACCATGGGATCAGACGGGACGTGGTCACCCTCATTTTTGCATCAACACTAACCTTCACGTGGTACCTATTCTCTTTTTAAAATGGATTATGAATAATATCATAGATGCTGAAGATTGTTTTAATGACAGAAAATGATATATTTTTCTCCACAGTAGGTGAAGTTATGAAAAATGTTATTGGGAAAACTGAATAGTTAATATATGGGCCATAAATATTTCACCAGCATATGATATGATTTACATTAATCTACCAATCTATATTAAAAAGTCCTTTTTTTAATGTTAAGGAAAGGCTGGAAATAGGAAAAAATGATCTATTTCTTTTTCTACTAAATTATAAGTTTCCAACTGGGAAAAACCCCGTGAATTTGGGATGGTATATAAATCGTTTGATTCCCTCCCGGATTTGCCTTCTGAGGACCTTGCACCACGTGACCTGTCAGGACTGTCTCACCCCTTCCTTCCAACCGTGTCTACTGTCGGTGCCCTTGAAGCCCAGGCAGTGATCAGGACACACGTGCTCCTCGCTGCAGGCAGAGGCTGGGGGACCTTCCCTGGAAACGAGCGTCTCTGCTTGTCTTGCCGAAAGCCCAGAGCCATCCCTCCGTCCGCAGCACGCTCTGCCTTTCCCCCCTCGTGCTCTCTGAGCTCGCACAGCCGCACTAGAGCTGCTTCAGGAGAGAGAGAGGGAAAGCCTGCGGTTTCTTTTGAAATCGCCTTAGTAGCTTTGCGGAAGACACTCGCTGAGGCAGATAACATGGCGAACAGCGAGAAAGCTTGCAGCTAGCACTGGCCTTGAGATGCCAGCACAGTTCTCCTGGTCACAGCACCAGAGCACCCTGGCTCTTCAAAAGTTGAATCAGTTTTTTCCCTCTTTGAACGTGAAGTCAGTTTCTGGTGTCAGGTCGTTTAATGTCACACGTTTCCTGAGCTCTTTCTGCGACAGGAAGTGAAGTTACACAGACGGTGGCCGGTTCGTTGTCCGGCCGTTCAGGGAGCTAAGAGGAAAGCCGGGGGAGCGAGTGGTGTGGCAGACTGGCTGAAAAGAGGACGAGGAAGAGTGGAGTGAAGCTGAAGTGAAAATGGGGGCGTGAGCACCGACACGCTCAGGAGAGGGAAGTCATCCCGCACAGGGGCCAGGGCTTGAACGCAGGGAGCGCGGCACCGTATGCCTGGAATTGGAGTGTGGCTCCAGGAGAATCAGTCACCCAGGCCCCTCCCAGTGGGTGGTCTCAGGGGACTTCCCTCTCTAAGCCTAGTTTCTTCATCAGTGAAATGGGGACAGAACATTGAGCACACAGTAATCCAAGTCCTACTTAACTTTTTTAACTGTCCCATTGAAGCTTAGACTATGGCATAATTCCTTTTCTGATTACTCAGAATGACCCCTCACTAAAAATTGAAGTCCTATAGCACAGATACTTCTTACAGTTTCTCCTCCATCATCAGTTGAGCAGGAGAGTTTTCTTGTCCCTATATGGTCAAGCTGGGTCCACAGATTATTGTTTATGTGTGCAGAGAGCATGTCCTAAGGATCACTAACTTACTGAGCTCACGGGCAGGATGTGGGGCTCATGCCACCATTGTCTCATAATCTGGGGACATGTCTCATGTTTTTGTTGCATGGCTTTGTTGCTCAGCAAGCCTGCTTGGTTTTGTGGTTAAGGAATCCTGCTTTCTTGGGAAATCGTTAACTTACAGGAGTCTCCCATATTTTTTCTATGGATGCTTACAATCACCTAGTGGATTAACTGTTAAATCCCTTGTTTTGTCCCTTCACTCTGTCCCTATCAGATGAATCACAGGGGAAAGAAGAGAGATAGCCAGCAGGTTTCATAACAGGTCTGTAACCTCTGGATCCAAGCCACACACAGCAGCACTTGAGAGCTTGCTGGACATACAGTCTCAGTGCCAGCCTCGACCTCCTGATGTCGACGCTGCCCTGAGAGCAGGCCCGGGTGCTGTGGGTGCTGAAGTAAAGTGTGAGAGGAGAAGCGAGCCCAGCCCCACGTGTCAGGATCTGCAGAGGTGCTCCGGGTGAGAGCTGCCCCAGTCCTCTTCAGAACGTCAGTCTCCCTCGCCCTGGTGGTTTCTTATGTTTAGTCTGAGGGATTGAGACCTTAGGCTGCATGTACCTTTCCCTTCTGTCTGGCCTCATTCCCTTCTCAACCTCTGGCAAGAAAAAAAAATCTCAACGATTATACTTGACTCTTAGAAGCACACACCATCAGAGATGAAGAAAAGCTGTCACACATGTCAGGGATTCTGTGGGAAAGTAAAGCACCCCTCAGATCATTACTGCGTCAAGGCTGATCCCCGGATGGATCTCAGAGAGGGCTTTTCTTACTGTGACACCGGCTAGACCTTGACTAGATCCACAGGCCCCTGCTATGATCAGCCCAGGCCTCACCCAGCTAATAATGCTGGAGCTGGCTTGAGCAAATTCACCAAATTCATTGTTTTGTTCTGTACTTTTGCTTCTCATAAAATACATAGACAAAAGCCAAACACCGTGATATACGTTTATGCCCTTATTCTACCACGCTGCATTGCTGCTGCTGAATGCATAGAAGGTACACAAACACGCTGCTGCCGAACGTGTGAGGTGAGACCTAGTGCAAGCTGCACCTTCTGCCATCTCTGTCTCCTCACTCTTTGGTCAGCAGCCAGAAGGACAGTGTTAAGGACGAGTCCACATAGTGGTCGCCACTTACTGAGAGCCTGTTTTGGCTTGGGCACCCTCACAACTATTCCACGAGAGCTGGAGCTTATTTACTGGATCAGTGGATGGGAAACCCAGGCTCAGCAACCCAGTGATGACAGGACTAGATCTGAGTATTGAGGCTGAGTGTGTTGGAACCCAAAGCATGGGCTTTTTCATCGTATCCTAAAACCTCTTACTAACATATAAACTAAATAATTACTTCCTAATGGATCAATAACTTTTTGTATTCATTCAAAGCACAGTTCCCATGGAAAAAAAACTTGTTTCGATTATTTTCATATCTGACCTGCAAAACCAGAAATCAAGGTCACTGTGCTGAAAAATGCAAACACACAGAAGCATTATAATCACACACATTTGCCAGCTTATGAAACCGTGTACTCAGATGGGTTAGGTTTCTGCTTTTCCATTATCCCTGTTCTAAGCAGTGCAGCACCCAGTCCTATCTATTTGAAGCAACTTTTCAAGTAAAAAATAAACGAGTTCCCATTGATTATCATTTTAAATCGCATCTCACAGACGCATTTTCTGCTCTCACCCCATGTCGTCAATCCTGCTGATTAGCTCTGCCCTGAGCTTGATCTGCAGCATTGGGTGAGTGTGCACGGTGGTGTAGCGGGATGTGCATGCTGGCCGTGCCTCCGTCATGACTTCCCTCGCCAAGAGCCTTATACAGCACTAACGCTGTTCTGCTTCACACCCTTCCTGTGGGGTTTCAGACTCTTAGAGACGAATCTTCAAAGTGTCTTTTGTAGATAAGGGTCCCGAGCTACATGGATCAAATGACTCGTCTGAAACTCTGCATCGGGTTCTTTAGTGTGATTTCTATACCCAGTGGGCACATAACCTGATAGTGTCGATGCTGATGGAAAGAATTATGAGGTTCTTAATATAAATTTATGTTTTCAATTTAAAAGACTTGGATTTATACAGTCAAAAATATTGAATATTTTGTGATAGATACAGTGCCTTGGATGACAGGGATGTGATATGAGATAAAGAAGCAGGAGCCTTAATTCGTTTGCTTATACAAGGAATGACTGACATAACACAAATGAGTCAGATGTACCAGAAGTAGAAACTATTCTCTAATTATATTGAAGATTTTTTTAGATATATAATGGAGATAAAAAGATGAGTAAGACTAAAGATATGATGTCTGTCAATACCATTCAGAGACATTGAAATTTGTTTAAGTTGTTTTGAATAGGAAATGTGCTAAATACTGTGTGTGCCCTGTGCCATTTTTCCTTCCCCGTAACACCAAGAAAAGAGTTCTCACAGTTGAGGAAGTTTCCTGGGAAGTTCAGACCCTAGATGAGTTTGGATGTTAACTGGAGGGCAGAGTTAAATAACCACAGTCAAGAATCGCATTCAGATCTGAATCCAGCATCCTCATTCTTGACCACCAATTTTGCTACACCAATTTTTATGGCCTAGTATTTAAATATATATATATAACATACAATGCTTGAAAAATGTATAACACAAGTTCCCTAAAGGTGAAAGTCATATTTTTTTTTTTTATGATTTTGACAGTTTTGAGGAATACCAATCAGGTTCTTTGTAAAATGTTCCTTGTTTGGGATTTGTCTAATATTAGCCCAGGTTTATTAGTTTGGGGAACAAAAACCACAGGGTAAATAGCTATTTTTATTATATCATATCATGGAAACATACTGTTTGCGTGGCTTATCACTGTTAGCCACTTAGCAAATTTCAGTTATTCATCGCAGTGTACCGGAAAGCAGTTGACTCACGAACTTTGTATCCAAGACCGTGTTTCATGTGCTTGTTAGTTCTGGCTTACTGTTTGCTTGTATGGTTGCTTTTTTTTATCTTGATCTGGTTGATTCTTTGGAAACTTTTACAGAGAAATGATGTCACCTGCAAACAAAGTTTTGTTTCTTCCTCCACAATGTTGAAAGTCTTATTTCCTTTTTGTGCCTCATTGAGTTAGGTAGGACTTCTAGTACAATAGGAATGGTGAGGCTGGACACCCATGCCTTCTTCCTAATCTTAAGGGGAAGCACTCGGTCTCTCACCATTTGATGTGTCATTAGTTATAGGTTTTTTGTAGATGTTCTTTTTTAACCTGAGTGACTGTATCTCCATTTGGTGAGATTTTTTAAATCATGAATGACCTTGTATTTCATTGAATGCTGCTTCTGCTTTATATGATCTTAAGATTTTTCTTCTTAAGCCTTCTTGGTGTGATGGATGGATCACATTGATTCTCATTAATGTTGAAGCAACCTTCAGTGAAAGTAACTCAGTTGTGTCCAGCTTTGTGAGACCCCATGGACTATATAGTCCATGGAGTTCTCCAGGCCAGAGTACTGGAGTGGGTAGCCATTCCCTTCTCCAGGGGATCTTCCCAACCCAGGGGTTGAACCCAGGTCTCCTGCATTGCAGGCAGTTTCTTTACCAGCTGAGCTACCAGTTGAAGCAGGCTTGCATACTTGGAATAAATTGTACTTTATTTTCGAGGATTTTTGCATCTTCGTTCATGGGAGATACCGATTTATAAGTCTTTATTTCCGTTTTATAATATCTTTAATGTCTTTTGTTTCTCCTTGGACCACGTATCTCTTCCTAGGGAGGTGAGAGACCACCTAGGCCAGCCCTGTGCCCCTTCTCAGCCTCTCTGTCTCCCAACACCTTGGCCAGTCGTGACTCCCACAGGTGGACTTAGAAAAAAAAATCTTGGGAGACACCTCCTGTGATGGGTCCCCATGAGGGCTCAAGGCCAAGTTGGGGCCGGTCACTTCTGTCATCCCGGGTGGCTCAGGCCAGGCCCAGCCTGTAATGCAGGAGTAAGTTTCAGGAGGCATTTCCAAGGACCAGCCACAGGGAATGTGTTGGGAGAAGTTCCCTCTGATTTTACTTCCTGGTAGAGAACGTGGAAGACTGATATAATTTCTTCTCAATGTTTGCTAGGTTTCGCCAGTGAATCCTCTGGATCTGATGCTTTCTTTTTTGAAAGATTATTATCAATTAAATTTCTTTAATAAACATAAGATTTTTTAATTCTCTTCTTGTGAGATTTAGTCATTTGTGTATTTCGAGGAATTAGTCCAGTTCATCTAAGTTAACCAATACATGGGCCTAGAGTTGTTCATAATCTTCCTGTTTTTATCTTTAGTGTCCTTGAGGTCAGTAGTGTGACCCCCTCTTTCATTTCTGATATTGTTGTTTTTCCTTGTTTAGCCCGTCTAGAGGTTTATTCATTTTAGTGATCCTTTCAAAGAGCCGGCTTTTGATTTCATTATTTTCTCTGTTGTTTGTGGATTTGCATTTTCAGCTGTGTATTTACTATCCCGATCAAACTAAAGAAGAGGAGAGAACTGGTGTACAGGCAGCCACGCCAGCTGCTCGGTTCTCCTTGTTGGCAGGATGTCGTCCACAGGAGGTAGGCCTGGCTGGGCCTGTATTTGCCAGTGGAGTCAAATATCTGTCTCCATTTCTTCATAGGACTTGCACATTGCTCAGGTTTTAGCTGCCTCCTTCCTTCTTCTCTTGACTTGAAGTCTCATATTTCATGTTAGAAATACATGAATATGTTGCATTCTCCTTCGGAAAATATGTGTTTATTTCACTTAAGAACTATGCTTTCCATCCTATCTAGTAGATACGTCATTTGAGAAAGTCCATTTTATTCCCTCTCGTGGAATCTGGTGTGTGTTTTGGCCCTGGGTTTGCCATCTGTGTTTCTCAGACAGCCTTAAGATCCCTGTGGGGCTCTGTTTTCTTGTCCACAGACGAGCCAGTAAGTCCCGGTCGCAGTGTTGGAGTGAGGACTGGCTGAGACTCTGGTGGGGTGTGATGGTCCCAGGGGATGCAGCGTCCCCAGATGTCAGCTTCCTGTTCTGGGTCCCAAGCAGAAACTGATGCTGGGGCTTCTTTGATGTTACCATGTTTATTTTCACTGGACTAGGTGCCTGAATGATTGACGTTCCTTTCTTTAGGCAGATAATCTGTTCCTGACTTGCTTTAGTTTTTTCTTTGCATATAGTATCCTTATTTCTTTTTACAGATTTATGGGACATTGATTTTCATGAGGTATTAGTACATATGAACACTGGAATGCTGGAGAACACCATGCAAATTGCTAATATGACCCTCTTGCTTCCAGGGGCAGGGGAGGAGTGTCAGCCCGGCCGGTAGGAGTTGGGGTACCACGGGGGACGCCAGCTTCCAGGGGCGTCCTCTCCACCCGAGGGCCAGTGAGTCGCGGAAGAGGACTGCTCACTCCCAGAGCACGAGGAGTGCCCCCAACTGGGTACAGACCTCCACCGCCGCCCCCGACGCAGGAGACCTATGGAGACTATGTAAGTGAAGGTGCTCTGATGGTCTGTGATGCAGTATCAGGTGTGGCGACCAGTATCCCTCACCCTGCCTAAATTGAGCTCTTTAGCATTTACTGAGTGCTAAATAAGTACTTGGTATCAGAGACACAGAAAATGTGAAAGAAATAACCTCCTTTGTCAAATAGCTGTGAAGGTAAATTTTGGTGGTGGGGAGGCTCAAGATTAGGACCAAGGAGATGTGCAGTCAGGCCGTCACACAGGCGTGTGACATAGCAGTCATCCACTACAGGTTGCCTCTGAGTGATCAGTCATTTAAAAAAGAATTGCCTGCCTATAATGAGCTGTTTTTACCCTTAAGTGTTTCTTCTTAAACTCTGCTACTGAATATGGATTCCTAGTGGAAATTCTTTTTCAGTGAAGAAAATAAAAGTTCCTAGTTTTTTTTAAGTAATGCAAATCATTTTTCCATTTATCATTCAGTAATTCTTTGATATGGTCCACAGACTTACTTAACATAAGAGAAAGAAAATACATCCCTGGAAAATGGGCAGCAGGGGGTGGGAGCAGTGGATTCTTTAAGAAGAACACAGAACCCCTGGGATTCTTTCTATGACTTTCTATTTTAACATAAAGGAGGAAAATAAGTACTGGATAGATGTGTCATATTAGTCATTAAAGTATTACTATTAAAGGAAGAGTATATCAACTGTTGTCAAAGGGAAGCAGTGCCAGTCCTGCAGTGCCCAGAGCACTAGGTTTTCGCGTTTCCCTTAGTGGAGGTCTCCTGCTTGGAGCTCAGCACCTCTTTGCACAGTTTCTGGAAGTCTGACGTAATCCCTGGGCCACAGACGACTTCTTCGGGGTCATCTGCAGCCACTGGAAAGACCTGAGCCCTTGTGCTGGTCACCCTGAACTTCTGGTAGTTCCTTAAGTGTGCGGAGTCCTCTTAGGCTTCCAGAGCTCTGCTCATGCAGCGGTCTCCGCCTCAAGAGCCCCTCTCCATCCTCTGAGCGTTTCCTGTCTGCCCTTGCAGACCCGGGCCAGCTGTTCCTGGAGCCTACCTGCTAGGTGTCCCCATAGCCTCTTTGGCTGGACTGGGTGCTGGGGGTCAGGGACGAGAGCTGTGCCCCCTCACACTCAGCAGAGAGGGCACACTGGGAGCTCAGTGAAGTACATTTTAAACATAAATCCCATATGGACAGTTTCACCACCTGGCTGTGCACCTGGGGAAGGGCAGGTCTCTGTCTTGTCTCTGTGATCCTTACAGTTGGACGTGGTCCTGTTTACCAGTCTTCTTACCAAACTGGCAGTTGGGCCTCAGACTCATCCACAAGGGTTGAGTCTTGGGAGGGTGGCAGAGACTGTTGTGAAAGGAAGCAAATGTGAAATGCCTTTGAGGTAGCCTGGTGTCTTCGCTTTTCCACCTCAGCTTCCCTGGAGTTCTCATAGGCTTGGCTGCTGTAGATGTGCTGGGTGGCGTCTTCATCATCATCAGGCCGGTGTGTGGATCCCGGCCCTCCTGTGCCATAAACATGGGATGAGTCGGGAAAGGACTTGGCTTTGTTGGCTTCACAATCTGCCTGTTTCAGAAAGACCTAGTGCCTTCTTTCCATACATTAATTCATCTTTCTACTCAACGAGATGGATCGAATTCCTATGCTGTGAGCCAGACGCACGTGTTCTGTGGCTCAGTGTTGACTCTCGTGGGTCTTGAGTGAAATTAGATGAATACAAGTAGAAATTTCTTGAAAGATTAAAGTTTAGGGGAGCAAAAGGAAGAGAAATTCAAGGCACTTGGTCTTCTAAGCTTAACTGCCATTTATTGATAAACGATGGGAAAAGCACTAAAACAGTTGATTTGCAAGATATCCCCTGAATAACCCCCGTTCCCGTCCACTGCAACAGGGAGAGGACAGTGGCTTCCCCAGAGGAACCCGCATGTCCTTTCAGGAGCAGACGAGGGCAGAGGCTCTGAAAGAGGACGGAGCCTTCATCGGGCGAGCCCACACTCATGCCTGGCTCTCCCCAGACACTCAGGGTAATTCCCGAGGCTGCATTTCCCACCCAGGGCCTTCGTCATGCAGCCTGACCACACCGAGGCCTTCAGAGAGCAGACGGCCACATTGGCGGTCCCGAACATGATTGGCCATCGGTCTTAACCTTCTGAGATTCTAAAGGTTACTCACACTGGCTGCTTAGCTTTGCAGCATGGAAAGCGGAAAAGTATTGTTTTTGTTTGTTTGTTTGTTTGCTTATTTCTAGGATTTTCGATCAGTGGGGTATACTACAGAATATCCACCTTAGAAAAGCTGGATTCTGTAACCTCCCAAGTGGTTATTCATTCTTGTGGCAAGTGGGAAAGCTGAAAGTGGTCTCCTTAGAATATACTAAAATAATTACTCCCTTGATGGAATAATAATAAATTAGACTCTAAATCCCATGAGAGTAGAGCCTCCCACACACACACACTCCGTTCACACCTTTGTATTTTCAGTTCAATTCAGTCACTCAGTCTTGACTGAGTCAGTCTTTGCGACCCCATGGACTGTGGCACACCAGGCTTCCCCGTCCTTCACTGTCTCCCAGAGCTTGCTCAGACTCATGCCCGTCGAGTCAGTGATGCCATCCAACCATCTCATCCTCTGTTGTCCCCTTCTCCTCCCGCCTTCAATCTTTCCTTGCATCAGGGTCTTTTCCAGGGAGTCCGTTCTTCGCATTAGGTGGCCAAAGTATTGGAGTTTCAGCTTCAGCATCAGAATATCATTTATATTCTCAGCACCTAGTATGATGGCCAGCATACTGTTAGTCCTTAATTAGTATCAATATTCTCAAGACAGTTTTTTTAAATTGCCAACTGTGGAGGACCCACCCCAAACTCCTCGTGTGTGCCATGTTGATTTTCATCACTTAGCAGTTTATATCTAACTTGTTAGCAGTGTTGTGCAGTCTTCACTTAGTATACGTCCGTTGCTCAGGCTATAGCAGACTTTTCAGGGAAAGCACCATGTATCTTCGCCAGTCTGTAGTCTCACTGGCACGTTTTAGGCTCTTAGTGAGTGTTTACTGGACTAGACAACCCTGCACAGAGACCTGGTAAGTTTTCCTAATGAAGGTTGCCCTTGATCTTTTCCAAGCCAATTGCTCTAATCATCGCATGGGAAGAGTATGATAGCTGGCATTTGGAAAAAGATCATCCCTTCATCATTCTCGTCTTCTAGGGTTAGAAGGGCAATTGCAGATTTCAGAAGTGGAAGGCTGATTCTGTTTAACTCCTGAAAATCACGAATCACGTATTATAAATCTGATCTGAGTGTGAGAATGAACTCTGAAGAAAGATGTAACATTTAATGAGAAACTGCTCTCCATGAGGCACCATCTTACCTGTTGTGCCATCTTGTTCTCACAGCCACTCCGAGGTATTGTGGTCCTGTTGTGAGCACTTAAGTTGTGGGGAGTTGTGTCTTTTCCCAAGTCACAGGGTGGAGAGAGGGCGCAGACAGGGATCCACGACTCAGGGCCTGTGTTCTGTCTCGAGCAGCCGGTGCTGGACTGAGACCAGGCTCTACAAGCTGGCAGGGCCAGGGCCACTCATCTTTCAGGAAAGTGCCGCAGGCCCCACACACTGCTCCCCTTGGAGGTGCAGTGAGGGAGATCAGGTCACCTCTGCGGTCCCTTCAGTGTAATCATTCTCTGGTTATAAGCTGCCTTAAGTAGGGAAACGGAAACTGAAGACCGTTAAGACAAATGGAATGGGGTTAGAACTTAAAAAATAATAATAAGGCATTATTAGATGTATTGGCAAAAAAACGGAACCAGCATTTTCACTTTAGGAATTTCCGAGCATCTGTATCTCTAAAAAAGGCTTGTCATTCCTTTAGAACTCAAAAATGTAATTTTTAATGATTTCCTTGAAATACATTTGTGGTAACAAATCTTTTTGTATAGAACTTGCTGGTTATATCTGACCCATTTGGTTTGTTTATTTTAATTTTCATTTAACATTTAGTATCTGAGGCCATTATTTCCAGAATAAAAGATACAAAGATGTCCTATCAGTTGCCTATTTAAACAAAAAAGAGATGAAACCTGTTCTTTTAATCCTGCCACAACTGGTGCTTTTTTTCAGAAACTATATATTTCAGTCCTTAGAATACTCAATGTTCTTCAGATTATGTGTACTGAAATGAACGTATTCCAGTGCAGTTTTAGGCCCTAGAAAAACTCAATTTATGATATATATAAAAATTATTTTTATTAAATAGTTACCCATTATAAAAGTGGGCATAGTAGTATGCACATTATAAAAGTGTTTCCTCTTAGCCCAAGCAAGAAAGCCTGATAATGTAAAAGTATTTTATTGTCAAGATGTGCCTATTGAAATGTGACTGATTTTTCTCAAGGTGAGTTGGTGAAGATATTTGATTATTTATAATGTCATCTGAGCCAACTGTTCTTCATCAGAGTCACCATCACAAATATTCCCTGAGCATGTGTCACTGAGAACAACCTCTGTTAGCAAATAAATCTGATGGTGAGAACCGTATTATCACTAAAGCATGTGGAACTCACAGTGGCCATGTGAATAGCAGAGGTTAACCATTTCCGTGAACACTGGTTTTCTAAGAATAATTCAAAAGAATGCAGTGCAACTCAACATAGTTAGTTTTTTTCCAAAATGGGAGAAAATGGATAATAGATGTGTTTTCAACCATTTGAGTATAAATTGGGGCTTTCTGCTCCACTTTTAACTTAGTAAAATCAGACATAATTACAGTAACTTCTCATCTCTTTTTTGAGGACAAGAAGCATCTTTTTCCCAAGATGACATTGATTCAATATTTATGTCAAAATAATTAAATAACCGACAAATAACTAGTATAACCCAGAATCTATTCAATGAGAACACTTTAACAATTCAAAATGTTGGTGTCATTACAAAAGGACATGTTTGATGCTTCCTGGCAGAATCCAATTTACATATGAATCTCTAAAGTGAAATCCATTTTGATGAATTGTTTTACGCTCCACATACAAAGAAAGCACAAAGTACAGAGGGCCCTGCATATCTGCAGGTTTGGCATCTGTTTGTTCAACCAACTCCTAGTGGAAAAAAAAAATTTTTTATTCCAGAAGTTTAAAAAATTGAAGTAAAACTTGAATTTGCCACATGCAGGCAATACATTACATTGCTACTTCTGCTACTGCTAAGTCACTTCAGTCGTGTCCGACTCTGTGTGACCCCGTAGACGGCAGCCCACCTGAGTTGTTCATAATCTTCCTGTTTTTATCTTTAGTGTCCTTGAGGTCAGTAGTGTGACCCCCTCTTTCATTTCTGATATTGTTGTTTTTCCTTGTTTAGCCCGTCTAGAGGTTTATTCATTTTAGTGATCCTTTCAAAGAGCCGGCTTTTGATTTCATTATTTTCTCTGTTGTTTGTGGATTTGCATTTTCAGCTGTGTATTTACTATCCCGATCAAACTAAAGAAGAGGAGAGAACTGGTGTACAGGCAGCCACGCCAGCTGCTCGGTTCTCCTTGTTGGCAGGATGTCGTCCACAGGAGGTAGGCCTGGCTGGGCCTGTATTTGCCAGTGGAGTCAAATATCTGTCTCCATTTCTTCATAGGACTTGCACATTGCTCAGGTTTTAGCTGCCTCCTTCCTTCTTCTCTTGACTTGAAGTCTCATATTTCATGTTAGAAATACATGAATATGTTGCATTCTCCTTCGGAAAATATGTGTTTATTTCACTTAAGAACTATGCTTTCCATCCTATCTAGTAGATACGTCATTTGAGAAAGTCCATTTTATTCCCTCTCGTGGAATCTGGTGTGTGTTTTGGCCCTGGGTTTGCCATCTGTGTTTCTCAGACAGCCTTAAGATCCCTGTGGGGCTCTGTTTTCTTGTCCACAGACGAGCCAGTAAGTCCCGGTCGCAGTGTTGGAGTGAGGACTGGCTGAGACTCTGGTGGGGTGTGATGGTCCCAGGGGATGCAGCGTCCCCAGATGTCAGCTTCCTGTTCTGGGTCCCAAGCAGAAACTGATGCTGGGGCTTCTTTGATGTTACCATGTTTATTTTCACTGGACTAGGTGCCTGAATGATTGACGTTCCTTTCTTTAGGCAGATAATCTGTTCCTGACTTGCTTTAGTTTTTTCTTTGCATATAGTATCCTTATTTCTTTTTACAGATTTATGGGACATTGATTTTCATGAGGTATTAGTACATATGAACACTGGAATGCTGGAGAACACCATGCAAATTGCTAATATGACCCTCTTGCTTCCAGGGGCAGGGGAGGAGTGTCAGCCCGGCCGGTAGGAGTTGGGGTACCACGGGGGACGCCAGCTTCCAGGGGCGTCCTCTCCACCCGAGGGCCAGTGAGTCGCGGAAGAGGACTGCTCACTCCCAGAGCACGAGGAGTGCCCCCAACTGGGTACAGACCTCCACCGCCGCCCCCGACGCAGGAGACCTATGGAGACTATGTAAGTGAAGGTGCTCTGATGGTCTGTGATGCAGTATCAGGTGTGGCGACCAGTATCCCTCACCCTGCCTAAATTGAGCTCTTTAGCATTTACTGAGTGCTAAATAAGTACTTGGTATCAGAGACACAGAAAATGTGAAAGAAATAACCTCCTTTGTCAAATAGCTGTGAAGGTGAATTTTGGTGGTGGGGAGGCTCAAGATTAGGACCAAGGAGATGTGCAGTCAGGCCGTCACACAGGCGTGTGACATAGCAGTCATCCACTACAGGTTGCCTCTGAGTGATCAGTCATTTAAAAAAGAATTGCCTGCCTATAATGAGCTGTTTTTACCCTTAAGTGTTTCTTCTTAAACTCTGCTACTGAATATGGATTCCTAGTGGAAATTCTTTTTCAGTGAAGAAAATAAAAGTTCCTAGTTTTTTTTAAGTAATGCAAATCATTTTTCCATTTATCATTCAGTAATTCTTTGATATGGTCCACAGACTTACTTAACATAAGAGAAAGAAAATACATCCCTGGAAAATGGGCAGCAGGGGGTGGGAGCAGTGGATTCTTTAAGAAGAACACAGAACCCCTGGGATTCTTTCTATGACTTTCTATTTTAACATAAAGGAGGAAAATAAGTACTGGATAGATGTGTCATATTAGTCATTAAAGTATTACTATTAAAGGAAGAGTATATCAACTGTTGTCAAAGGGAAGCAATGCCAGTCCTGCAGTGCCCAGAGCACTAGGTTTTCGCGTTTCCCTTAGTGGAGGTCTCCTGCTTGGAGCTCAGCACCTCTTTGCACAGTTTCTGGAAGTCTGACGTAATCCCTGGGCCACAGACGACTTCTTCGGGGTCATCTGCAGCCACTGGAAAGACCTGAGCCCTTGTGCCGGTCACCCTGAACTTCTGGTAGTTCCTTAAGCGTGCGGAGTCCTCTTAGGCTTCCAGAGCTCTGCTCATGCAGCGGTCTCCGCCTCAAGAGCCCCTCTCCATCCTCTGAGCGTTTCCTGTCTGCCCTTGCAGACCCGGGCCAGCTGTTCCTGGAGCCTACCTGCTAGGTGTCCCCATAGCCTCTTTGGCTGGACTGGGTGCTGGGGGTCAGGGACGAGAGCTGTGCCCCCTCACACTCAGCAGAGAGGGCACACTGGGAGCTCAGTGAAGTACATTTTAAACATAAATCCCATATGGACAGTTTCACCACCTGGCTGTGCACCTGGGGAAGGGCAGGTCTCTGTCTTGTCTCTGTGATCCTTACAGTTGGACGTGGTCCTGTTTACCAGTCTTCTTACCAAACTGGCAGTTGGGCCTCAGACTCATCCACAAGGGTTGAGTCTTGGGAGGGTGGCAGAGACTGTTGTGAAAGGAAGCAAATGTGAAATGCCTTTGAGGTAGCCTGGTGTCTTCGCTTTTCCACCTCAGCTTCCCTGGAGTTCTCATAGGCTTGGCTGCTGTAGATGTGCTGGGTGGCGTCTTCATCATCATCAGGCCGGTGTGTGGATCCCGGCCCTCCTGTGCCATAAACATGGGATGAGTCGGGAAAGGACTTGGCTTTGTTGGCTTCACAATCTGCCTGTTTCAGAAAGACCTAGTGCCTTCTTTCCATACATTAATTCATCTTTCTACTCAATGAGATGGATCGAATTCCTATGGTGTGAGCCAGACGCACGTGTTCTGTGGCTCAGTGTTGACTCTCGTGGGTCTTGAGTGAAATTAGATGAATACAAGTAGAAATTTCTTGAAAGATTAAAGTTTAGGGGAGCAAAAGGAAGAGAAATTTAAGGCACTTGGTCTTCTAAGCTTAACTGCCATTTATTGATAAACGATGGGAAAAGCAGTAAAACAGTTGATTTGCAAGATATCCTCTGAATAACCCCTGTTCCCTTCCACTGCAACAGGGAGAGGACAGTGGCTTCCCCAGAGGAACCCGCATGTCCTTTCAGGAGCAGACGAGGGCAGAGGCTCTGAAAGAGGACGGAGCCTTCATCGGGCGAGCCCACACTCATGCCTGGCTCTCCCCAGACACTCAGTGTAATTCCCGAGGCTGCATTTCCCACCCAGGGCCTTCGTCATGCAGCCTGACCACACCGAGGCCTTCAGAGAGCAGACGGCCACATTGGCGGTCCCGAACATGATTGGCCATCGGTCTTAACCTTCTGAGATTCTAAAGGTTACTCACACTGGCTGCTTAGCTTTGCAGCATGGAAAGCGGAAAAGTATTGTTTTTGTTTGTTTGTTTGTTTGCTTATTTCTAGGATTTTCGATCAGTGGGGTATACTACAGAATATCCACCTTAGAAAAGCTGGATTCTGTAACCTCCCAAGTGGTTATTCATTCTTGTGGCAAGTGGGAAAGCTGAAAGTGGTCTCCTTAGAATATACTAAAATAATTACTCCCTTGATGGAATAATAATAAATTAGACTCTAAATCCCATGAGAGTAGAGCCTCCCACACACACACACTCCGTTCACACCTTTGTATTTTCAGTTCAATTCAGTCACTCAGTCTTGACTGAGTCAGTCTTTGCGACCCCACGGACTGTGGCACACCAGGCTTCCCCGTCCTTCTCTGTCTCCCAGAGCTTGCTCAGACTCATGCCCGTCGAGTCAGTGATGCCATCCAACCATCTCATCCTCTGTTGTCCCCGTCTCCTCCCGCCTTCAATCTTTCCTTGCATCAGGGTCTTTTCCAGGGAGTCCGTTCTTCGCATTAGGTGGCCAAAGTATTGGAGTTTCAGCTTCAGCATCAGAATATCATTTATATTCTCAGCACCTAGTATGATGGCCAGCATACTGTTAGTCCTTAATTAGTATCAATATTCTCAAGACAGTTTTTTTAAATTGCCAACTGTGGAGGACCCACCCCAAACTCCTCGTGTGTGCCATGTTGATTTTCATCACTTAGCAGTTTATATCTAACTTGTTAGCAGTGTTGTGCAGTCTTCACTTAGTATACGTCCGTTGCTCAGGCTATAGCAGACTTTTCAGGGAAAGCACCATGTATCTTCGCCAGTCTGTAGTCTCACTGGCACGTTTTAGGCTCTTAGTGAGTGTTTACTGGACTAGACAACCCTGCACAGAGACCTGGTAAGTTTTCCTAATGAAGGTTGCCCTTGATCTTTTCCAAGCCAATTGCTCTAATCATCGCATGGGAAGAGTATGATAGCTGGCATTTGGAAAAAGATCATCCCTTCATCATTCTCGTCTTCTAGGGTTAGAAGGGCAATTGCAGATTTCAGAAGTGGAAGGCTGATTCTGTTTAACTCCTGAAAATCACGAATCACATATTATAAATCTGATCTGAGTGTGAGAATGAACTCTGAAGAAAGATGTAACATTTAATGAGAAACTGCTCTCCATGAGGCACCATCTTACCTGTTGTGCCATCTTGTTCTCACAGCCACTCCGAGGTATTGTGGTCCTGTTGTGAGCACTTAAGTTGTGGGGAGTTGTGTCTTTTCCCAAGTCACAGGGTGGAGAGAGGGCGCAGACAGGGATCCACGACTCAGGGCCTGTGTTCTGTCTCGAGCAGCCGGTGCTGGACTGAGACCAGGCTCTACAAGCTGGCAGGGCCAGGGCCACTCATCTTTCAGGAAAGTGCCGCAGGCCCCACACACTGCTCCCCTTGGAGGTGCAGTGAGGGAGATCAGGTCACCTCTGCGGTCCCTTCAGTGTAATCATTCTCTGGTTATAAGCTGCCTTAAGTAGGGAAACGGAAACTGAAGACCGTTAAGACAAATGGAATGGGGTTAGAACTTAAAAAATAATAATAAGGCATTATTAGATGTATTGGCAAAAAAACGGAACCAGCATTTTCACTTTAGGAATTTCCGAGCATCTGTATCTCTAAAAAAGGCTTGTCATTCCTTTAGAACTCAAAAATGTAATTTTTAATGATTTCCTTGAAATACATTTGTGGTAACAAATCTTTTTGTATAGAACTTGCTGGTTATATCTGACCCATTTGGTTTGTTTATTTTAATTTTCATTTAACATTTAGTATCTGAGGCCATTATTTCCAGAATAAAAGATACAAAGATGTCCTATCAGTTGCCTATTTAAACAAAAAAGAGATGAAACCTGTTCTTTTAATCCTACCACAACTGGTGCTTTTTTTTTCAGAAACTATATATTTCAGTCCTTAGAATACTCAATGTTCTTCAGATTATGTGTACTGAAATGAACGTATTCCAGTGCAGTTTTAGGCCCTAGAAAAACTCAATTTATGATATATATAAAAATTATTTTTATTAAATAGTTACCCATTATAAAAGTGGGCATAGTAGTATGCACATTATAAAAGTGTTTCCTCTTAGCCCAAGCAAGAAAGCCTGATAATGTAAAAGTATTTTATTGTCAAGATGTGCCTATTGAAATGTGACTGATTTTTCTCAAGGTGAGTTGGTGAAGATATTTGATTATTTATAATGTCATCTGAGCCAACTGTTCTTCATCAGAGTCACCATCACAAATATTCCCTGAGCATGTGTCACTGAGAACAACCTCTGTTAGCAAATAAATCTGATGGTGAGAACCGTATTATCACTAAAGCATGTAGAACTCACAGTGGCCATGTGAATAGCAGAGGTTAACCATTTCCGTGAACACTGGTTTTCTAAGAATAATTCAAAAGAATGCAGTGCAACTCAACATAGTTAGTTTTTTTCCAAAATGGGAGAAAATGGATAATAGATGTGTTTTCAACCATTTGAGTATAAATTGGGGCTTTCTGCTCCACTTTTAACTTAGTAAAATCAGACATAATTACAGTAACTTCTCATCTCTTTTTTGAGGACAAGAAGCATCTTTTTCCCAAGATGACATTGATTCAATATTTATGTCAAAATAATTAAATAACCGACAAATAACTAGTATAACCCAGAATCTATTCAATGAGAACACTTTAACAATTCAAAATGTTGGTGTCATTACAAAAGGACATGTTTGATGCTTCCTGGCAGAATCCAATTTACATATGAATCTCTAAAGTGAAATCCATTTTGATGAATTGTTTTACGCTCCACATACAAAGAAAGCACAAAGTACAGAGGGCCCTGCATATCTGCAGGTTTGGCATCTGTTTGTTCAACCAACTCCTAGTGGAAAAAAAAAATTTTTTATTCCAGAAGTTTAAAAAATTGAAGTAAAACTTGAATTTGCCACATGCAGGCAATACATTACATTGCTACTTCTGCTACTGCTAAGTCACTTCAGTCGTGTCCGACTCTGTGTGACCCCGTAGACGGCAGCCCACCAGGCTCCCCAGTCCCTGGGATTCTCCAGGCAAGAACACTGGAGTGGGTTGCCGTTTCCTTCTCCAATGCATGAAAGTGAAAAGTGAAAGTGAAGTCGCTCAGTCGTGTCCAACTCTTAGCGACCCATGGACTGTAGCCCACCAGGCTCCTCCGCCCATGGGATTCTCCAGGCAAGAATACTGGAGTGGGGTGCCATTGCCTTCTCCTACATTGCATTAGGGATTATAAATAATCCAGAGATAATTTAAGGTACAGGGGTGGGGTGGGTAGGTGATATGCAGATACTGTACCATCTTATATAGGAGCTTGAGCACCTGTGGGTTTTGGATCTGAGGGGGTCCTGGAACCAGCCCCTCATGGCTATTGAGGGCCAACTGTTCCCCAGACACTCAGTGTGGTTGCTTTATTTACCATCTCTGAAGTCTTGTGCATTTCCATCCTGTCACCTGACAATTGCGGGTTAGCAGCCCCCCTCTGACTCTCTGTAGAGTCCCTTCCTGTTCCTCCCCATGGCACCCACAGCTCGGTGGAGGCTGAGGTGCAGCGCCTAGAGCCCAGGTTGAGGGAACCCAACGCCCAGGATTGCATGCATCCGTCTTCATTCCTTGCGTTCACACAGTAGACACGGCTCACTTCCCCATGAGGAACTGAGCTCCAGTTCACCTCCATCACAGCCGCTTCAGCGAAGATGCCAGTCCTCCTGCATCTCAGGAAACATTCTCATCCACCTCCCACGTCCAGCTCATGCTGTGATGATGTCCTCTCAAAGAGCGCAACTTCCACACCTAGCAGTTAGCTGTTTGTATGTTTCTCATGTCTGACTTCTCACAAACCTTAAATCTGTGTTATTCTTGTTCCTACCATCTCACATATAGTACTCCCTCAGTAAACGCTGGTTGTTGAGATGAATGGACAGATGGACAGACAGACGATTGTCATTGCCTCCTTAGTCTCAGCTTTGCTTGTGGTCCTGCCCTCCCCCTGGGTCCTTCCCTTAAATAATGTGTTTCTCATATTACTTCTAGTCTATACTTTCCGGCATCTAAAGCCTGATTGATACTACTGCTCGGCCATCCCTGGAGCGTGAGAACTAGTTTAGAAATTTAGGAGGATAAAGTTGAGATTCTTCTGAGTGGTGTCTGAAGACTTTCTCAATGGCATCTTTTAACCCCCTGCCCTTCCCACATTATGATTTTATGTCCATCGATCCCTCCATTGCAGTTCCTTACACATAGCAGGACTTGAACTGTGTGGCTTTGTACGTGCTCTTGGTTCTCTTCTAAAGCCTCTTCTTGTTCTGTCCCTACCAGTTCCTGTTACTGTTTATTCTTCAGTCTTGAAGCCTTCCTGGTCCTCATCAGGCACAGGAAGCAGCATCCTGGGTGCCCTGAAACCTGCCTCAGAGTCAACTTAGCTTGTCTTTGTCCCCCATAGACTGGATTTCTTTAGGGTAGGAACTACATCACTTTTTAAAGCATTAGTTTGCCTAGAGCCTACCATGAGGCCTGACATTTTGGAGCTACTAAATAAACATATGAGGATGACTTTTACTGAGGCCAGCTAACTCTGTCATTCACACTGTTAAACATACTTCACGAAATAAAGCCAATTGTAGCAAACATTTAGTGAACTAATAAATATGAAAGAATGCAGTTTAATTAAAAGAATATTATTCTGAGATGTAAAATATTCAATTTCTAAATCTCCTTATTGTCTACATCATTATTTTTGTTTAAATTAACCTTTTTAGTTTTTCATCTGCAAAATGCAGGTGATGGTATTTTACCTGTAAATCAGCAGGATGGACTAGATGCTGTTCTAACCTCTTTTCCAACTTTAAAATTCTGTTAATTAATTGTTTTTTGAAACTGACTTGCTTTCCACTGTCACCCTAAACATGTTCCTTTAATAAGAAACTGTATTTTCATCAAATGGAAGTCTTGATACTGAAAAGAGAGTCACAGAATAAACAAAGCAAGCATTCTAATGAGAGAAACAAACTAAAGGTGAGTGGCTATGAATCTTTCAAATTCTGAAACAAATTTTGAAAAATAATTTTAAAAATGAAGATCTTTTTTCAAATGCAAGCTCACCTCTCAAGATGCATAAACTAAAATTGTCTTAGAAATTTTAATCATATAATTTTTTCCCTCATTTCATTATAATTGTGTCAGCCATTTATTCATAGGTATTTACCGTTCACTAACATCCCTTGCTATCTTAATGTTGGGTGATCAGTCTAAGCTTTTGAGCCTGAGCTGATGGGTTAATCACCTTTAAACATACGTACGGTGGAGCGTTCTCGATGAAGGTGTACGAGTTCATCAGACTATGAAAGCTCTTTCAGGTACTTGATATGCTCTGATTACGCAGCTGTATGATGTTTACTGAACAGAATGTAGAATTGTCCTCAAACCACCCCATCTGGTATGGGAATGCCAGCTTGAGCACGGTGCAGGGTGGCTGGCACACGAAGGGATTAGTGTGTATGAGAGGAGGAGATGCAGGCTCCCCAAAGCTGCAGGGGTGTAGGGAGTAGCAGACCCAGGTCTGTCTGACCAGAGCACCCGGCCCTCTTCCCTGCAGACCCTCCAGTCAGGCCCTCTCCATGGACGATTCGATGTGCGGTGGGGCACGCTTCTGCCCCAGTCTCCACAGCACTGCCAAGTGGAGTCCTCTCCCGGACGGTAGGAAGGAAAGGCATCCTGGCCTGCACTGTGCCAGGACAGGCACCTGTGCCGTGGCCTGTGGGCTGGGAAAGGGGTGAACTGAGATCCAATCCCAGGTTCCCTAACCCGGAGTCTGAGGCTTGTATCCCCAGTATTCTAGCTTGGGTGATGTTACGACCTAGAAAGAAGGAAAACTGACTGAGGAACGAGCAGAAGCACCAGAGCCGGCGACCGGGCCTAACGGTGTGTCAGCGCCTCCCTAGCCAGGGGCCTTCCAAGTCGGTGTCCTGCCTCACTGCCTGCAGAGGCTCCCGTGCTTCCTAGATGCTTCTCTGTGAGCTCATCAGCTTCAGTCCTCAGGTCAGAAGTTACTGCTTTACTTTATTATGTAGCTAGAAGGACAGTACCTGAAGCAGATGGTTTCACTCGGAAGCCATCAGAGAAGTATAGAATAGTGCTCTTCTGTCTTCTAGCATTTTTCTGATTCGGTAACGACAGAAGAACAGTCCTCTTCAACTTCTAGAAGTTGATGGAAGAAAAGGAAGCTGCCATTCGTTGGGTGTTTACAGAACATGTTAGTGTGCTGGGTACTGTACCCTGTATCATCTTATTTAGTCCTCACTTCATCCCCATGAAGTGATCTCCAGGCAGTTTAGAGAATTTTTCCCAAATCACACTTCTGAGTGAGTGAGTGAGTGAAATCACACTTCTAGTTAGTAATAAAACCCGCATGCCCTTACTTCCTCATAAGCACGTTTCTCAGGTCTTTGCATGGATCTGTCATTACTCCCTCAGTAAACGCTGGTTGTTGAGATGAATGGACAGATGGACAGACAGACGATTGTCATTGCCTCCTTAGTCTCAGCTTTGCTTGTGGTCCTGCCCTCCCCCTGGGTCCTTCCCTTAAATAATGTGTTTCTCATATTACTTCTAGTCTATACTTTCCGGCATCTAAAGCCTGATTGATACTACTGCTCGGCCATCCCTGGAGCGTGAGAACTAGTTTAGAAATTTAGGAGGATAAAGTTGAGATTCTTCTGAGTGGTGTCTGAAGACTTTCTCAATGGCATCTTTTAACCCCCTGCCCTTCCCACATTATGATTTTATGTCCATCGATCCCTCCATTGCAGTTCCTTACACATAGCAGGACTTGAACTGTGTGGCTTTGTACGTGCTCTTGGTTCTCTTCTAAAGCCTCTTCTTGTTCTGTCCCTACCAGTTCCTGTTACTGTTTATTCTTCAGTCTTGAAGCCTTCCTGGTCCTCATCAGGCACAGGAAGCAGCATCCTGGGTGCCCTGAAACCTGCCTCAGAGTCAACTTAGCTTGTCTTTGTCCCCCATAGACTGGATTTCTTTAGGGTAGGAACTACATCACTTTTTAAAGCATTAGTTTGCCTAGAGCCTACCATGAGGCCTGACATTTTGGAGCTACTAAATAAACATATGAGGATGACTTTTACTGAGGCCAGCTAACTCTGTCATTCACACTGTTAAACATACTTCACGAAATAAAGCCAATTGTAGCAAACATTTAGTGAACTAATAAATATGAAAGAATGCAGTTTAATTAAAAGAATATTATTCTGAGATGTAAAATATTCAATTTCTAAATCTCCTTATTGTCTACATCATTATTTTTGTTTAAATTAACCTTTTTAGTTTTTCATCTGCAAAATGCAGGTGATGGTATTTTACCTGTAAATCAGCAGGATGGACTAGATGCTGTTCTAACCTCTTTTCCAACTTTAAAATTCTGTTAATTAATTGTTTTTTGAAACTGACTTGCTTTCCACTGTCACCCTAAACATGTTCCTTTAATAAGAAACTGTATTTTCATCAAATGGAAGTCTTGATACTGAAAAGAGAGTCACAGAATAAACAAAGCAAGCATTCTAATGAGAGAAACAAACTAAAGGTGAGTGGCTATGAATCTTTCAAATTCTGAAACAAATTTTGAAAAATAATTTTAAAAATGAAGATCTTTTTTCAAATGCAAGCTCACCTCTCAAGATGCATAAACTAAAATTGTCTTAGAAATTTTAATCATATAATTTTTTCCCTCATTTCATTATAATTGTGTCAGCCATTTATTCATAGGTATTTACCGTTCACTAACATCCCTTGCTATCTTAATGTTGGGTGATCAGTCTAAGCTTTTGAGCCTGAGCTGATGGGTTAATCACCTTTAAACATACGTACGGTGGAGCGTTCTCGATGAAGGTGTACGAGTTCATCAGACTATGAAAGCTCTTTCAGGTACTTGATATGCTCTGATTACGCAGCTGTATGATGTTTACTGAACAGAATGTAGAATTGTCCTCAAACCACCCCATCTGGTATGGGAATGCCAGCTTGAGCACGGTGCAGGGTGGCTGGCACACGAAGGGATTAGTGTGTATGAGAGGAGGAGATGCAGGCTCCCCAAAGCTGCAGGGGTGTAGGGAGTAGCAGACCCAGGTCTGTCTGACCAGAGCACCCGGCCCTCTTCCCTGCAGACCCTCCAGTCAGGCCCTCTCCATGGACGATTCGATGTGCGGTGGGGCACGCTTCTGCCCCAGTCTCCACAGCACTGCCAAGTGGAGTCCTCTCCCGGACGGTAGGAAGGAAAGGCATCCTGGCCTGCACTGTGCCAGGACAGGCACCTGTGCCGTGGCCTGTGGGCTGGGAAAGGGGTGAACTGAGATCCAATCCCAGGTTCCCTAACCCGGAGTCTGAGGCTTGTATCCCCAGTATTCTAGCTTGGGTGATGTTACGACCTAGAAAGAAGGAAAACTGACTGAGGAACGAGCAGAAGCACCAGAGCCGGCGACCGGGCCTAACGGTGTGTCAGCGCCTCCCTAGCCAGGGGCCTTCCAAGTCGGTGTCCTGCCTCACTGCCTGCAGAGGCTCCCGTGCTTCCTAGATGCTTCTCTGTGAGCTCATCAGCTTCAGTCCTCAGGTCAGAAGTTACTGCTTTACTTTATTATGTAGCTAGAAGGACAGTACCTGAAGCAGATGGTTTCACTCGGAAGCCATCAGAGAAGTATAGAATAGTGCTCTTCTGTCTTCTAGCATTTTTCTGATTCGGTAACGACAGAAGAACAGTCCTCTTCAACTTCTAGAAGTTGATGGAAGAAAAGGAAGCTGCCATTCGTTGGGTGTTTACAGAACATGTTAGTGTGCTGGGTACTGTACCCTGTATCATCTTATTTAGTCCTCACTTCATCCCCATGAAGTGATCTCCAGGCAGTTTAGAGAATTTTTCCCAAATCACACTTCTGAGTGAGTGAGTGAGTGAAATCACACTTCTAGTTAGTAATAAAACCCGCATGCCCTTACTTCCTCATAAGCACGTTTCTCAGGTCTTTGCATGGATCTGTCATATCTGGAAAACACCACCGTGAGTTAACACTTCCTAGTGGCATGCCACTGGTCAGGGCAGAGCTGGAATGTAAAGCCAGGCAGTCTGGCTTGAGAGCTGCACTCTTAGCCAAGACCCACTGCTTCCTGGACAAGCCAGTTTCATCTCACTTAAAATTCTGTGTTTGTAAACAGAGAAATTATCAAATGAATGGGAAAATTATTTCATCACTTCAGATATAAAGGTTGTTATATGAAACCTATTAGAGCAAGTGGTCTATGACTAAGTTACTGGTGTTACTAGCTCTTCTGCTAGTAAGAACTAGTATTTCCTCATGGGACTTCTTACGTTGGTTAACCTAACCCAGGTTTGACGTGTCATAGAGACAGTTTGAATGGGAGAAACCTGAACTTTGTGTTGTACATGCAGGCCACCTTTTCTGCCTGTTCTCTCGATCAGGCTCATTAAAGCTGTAGAAGAAGAAACTTGTCTCCAGAAAACACTACATAGAGTGTCTTTGTCTGTAAAATGGCACCACAGGGAACACTGTTTCTCCATGCGCCCAAAGAATAAACCCTTCTGAAGTTTAGTCAACTAGGAACATCAGTGAAAGCCTTTAGGGAACAACCAAATATCTCTTTAAAATATACATGTCATTCTTTAATATAGCTTTTGTTTAAAGATTCAGTGAAAGCACATTCCTCATCCTTCTGAGAGCTCACCTGAAATTTGAATTATGTGACTAGTCTGGGAGTTTGAGTACAATGAGAGTTGTACTGATGCAAATCTTCCCATTGCAGTGACTGCTGGTATAATTTTTTGACAGTTAACCAATCGCTAAACTGCTTCAATTATCTTGTTTTCCATAGCGAAAATTTTAATTAAAACAGTGCAGATTGTGAAAAGGTTATTTATGAAAATGCATTTTAAATGTGAATTGAAAAGCCTAGGGACACCTTTTTATTTTAGAGAAAAAGATGAAGGTTCTATAATTTTTTTATCTCCATTTTACCAGAAGCAAGAGTAAGTGCAGTGTGCAATTTACTTGAAATGTCTATCAGGTGCTTCACAAGTCTGTCTCTTTCTTAAACTGCTTGAAAAGTTGACCTATTTTAGAAATGCAGTACTTTAGGAAATAATTTCAGATTTTAAACTTATGAATATGAAGGGATTTTGTTTTTCCTTCTTACTTTAAGCAAAAACAACCCCAGAAAATTGCTTTGTCCATGGAGCAGAGGGCTCTGAAATGACAGTGTCTCTGAGGCCTGGAAAGCAGATCCTGCCTCCCTAAAGAGGAAGGTTGTCTGAGCTAGCGTGATGGACGCGTCCTAGTCCTCGGGTGGGTTAGTCCCGAGGCCTAGATTAGTCCTCTGTTACAATGGGTCTCTTGCAGGAACCTGCCATCTTCGTGCTGTTGTTTTCTCGAGCCTTTAATCAGCTTGCGTAGAGCTCAGTCCTGCTTGCAAGTAGATCCTAGTCTACACCGATGAAGCCTTCCGCAATCCCCTGCATGCGCCGGGGCTCCCTCTCTATTATTTGGATCCGTGTGTGTACATCCTCTTTAGGGTACTCACCTTGGAGTGATATGGTCACTCCTTTACTTGTCAGTTTTCCCATTTTATTTTAAGCTGATGATAGAGTCATGCCTTTTTATCCACAGAGCCCTTCATTGAGTGAGTCATCAGTGTTTGATTTCTTGACATGGAAACAAAACACAATGACTCTTCAGGATAAGAACACCTGCAGTTAACTTACAAGAGTATTTAGGGGGACAACTAGAGATAACCTCATAGTGTGACATTCTCTTGGGGAGTTCATCAGGGTACAGGGTCTGACCCTCAGTATAGAGTCAGGCAATATATCACCGTGGTTAAAAGCAAGGTTGGGAACCAGACTGACTAGCTTCAATTCCTTACTGTGCCTTTAATTGCTGTGTGAACTTAAGCAAGTTGCTTAACTACTGTATACTTCAGTTCCTAATCTGTAAATGGAAATATTAGTGCTTATCACATAGGACTGTAAGGAACTATTCAGTGCTATTCACACCCACCAGGAAGATTAAAGTTAAAACAGTCAAGTGTTAACTGGAATGGGGTGCTGTAGGATTTCTTACCCACTGCTGTGGGAATGTCAGTCCATACAGCTATGTTCGAAAAAGGTTTGGTGGTTTGGTAACACATGTTAAAGCTAAAAACAGGCCTTCTTCCCAAGGCACAGCAGTTCTGCTCTGGGAACCACAACAGAGGCTCATAAGACTTACGTAAGGGGTGTGTAGGCAAAACTAAAAAAGCATTTGCAGCTAGGGTGGATAAGGATGTGATAGTACAGTCATATAGGCAGGCTTTCAGGCCGCGAGAAGCAACCAGTGGTTGCTGCCTGCAGCACGGTGGACGGATCTCATGAGCATGAAGCTGATTGAGAGAAACAGGCACAGAGGGGTTGCCACTCTGATTCCATCTTTATGAAGCTCAAGAGCAAGTAAAGCTCACCAGCAGTATTGAAAGTCGGGCTGGCGTTCCTTCTGCGGGGAGGTAGTAGCTGAGGGGAGCCCAAGGGGAGCGTCCGGGGGCCGAGATGTCCCCTGCCTTGGTCTGTGTGCTGATTGCACAGCTGTGCTCACTGAGCTGTGCACCTGGGGGGTGTGCCTTCCTATGACTTACATTATGCACGAATAAAAAGTTGAAAACACGATCAGTTTGTGTATTAAAAACATTGTACCCGACAGGCCAGATACTCTTGATTATAACAGAATAGCACATCTTTCATCAAGCAGGTTTGTTCAAGCTGAGCAAACCTCGAGCACATCTGTCCCTCTACTGTTAGACCAGATGATAATCTGAAGGTTTCTGGGTGAGTCTATGAGCTGAGCAAAGAGTAATCATAATACTAACCTTATGAAATTCTGGGAGGGATGTTTTCATTGTGGAGCAACCTCTGCACTGTGAATCAGGCATACGTCTTGGTGGGTCAGGAGCCCTTTCCCTCCCACCGTGGGATTGGAGGCACCTGGGGCCTCTCCCCTGGCCACGACCCGTGGAAGGATGAGAGATCTCACGTAAACCCTTCCCTACCAGTCAGTCACCACTCAGGAAGTGCTTGCTGAAGTCTTTCTTGTACCGGGCCCTGGGGACACTAGTAGACAAGGTCGGTGAAGCCCCTGTCCTCAGGGAGACTGCATTTCTAGCGGACGACATAGGTCATAATCAAAAACACTGGATATTTGATAGGAATCGGGTTCCCCATCTGAATAGCAGAACCTAGAACATGATGTGCATGGCTATTCCCTTAGCTTTGTGGGGGTGACACCAACACCCAGTGCTCTGCATGCTCAGGAGAGAAGGGAGCCCACTCCATACACAGTGGGCACCGTGGGCACCGGGCTTCACTCTCTGGTGGAACCCTGGTTGAGAAAGGCTGTGAGGGTGTCTCCCAGTTCCTGAAGAGGTAGCTGAGAAGCTGAATTGAGCCTCAGAAGAAATCCAGAGTTTGAGGGGGTTAAGTAGTTGGAGTCCACAGCCCCCCCAAGTTTGGGTGTAGGAGGCTGATAAGTCCCCTCAACTTTGAAGGGGAAACCAGAAAAGCTGTCCTCCCGAGGAAGGCTGCTTGTCGTGGCCCTCTGTGGGGTGCCTTGAAGCTGGGACTGTGACTCCTCCTGTCCTGCACCAATAGCAACTGCAATTCTCTCTAGAAAAACACAACAGTGTGGGCCTTCAGTTATTTCTCTCCTTTTTCATATATAATTGCAATTAATCAGAAATTATAGGCACGCAAGATGAGGAACCAGTAAAAACAGACCATAAAAGATGCATAAAGCAGACACAGACTTTATGTTCTTTATAATCATGGAATTAAAAAGATAAAATTGATGATTTAAGCCGAGAATTGGAAAATATAGAAAACAAATACTCTAGAATTGAAAAATACAAAGAATAATGAAGTGGTTTTAGTTCCAGGTTAGACACAGATAAGGGAAGAAAAAATGTATTGGAAGTTAAATCAATGAAACAGATAAAAACCTGGACGGCCCTGAAGATCGCATGAGGCCCCAGAGCATCCAGTGGCGCCTCACTGGGAGCCCCAGAGGCCCCTGAGACATGGCTCCTGCACTTCCCTGCCTGGCTCACCCCACATGGACCTGTCCATCTGCCGTTCCTGCTGCTGGAAGTACCAGTAGCACCACCAGCAAAATCAAACATCCACACAAGCGGCTTCTCACTTTTTTTGCATTTGTAGTCTTTTCTGTGAGGACTCCTGGCACCTCTCCGAGATGTCCAGCATCCCCGCTCTTTCCCTGTGTCCCTGAGGACTGAGGTGTGTTTTATTCCCCTCTGGAATGGAAGCTGCTTGAGGACAGAGGTGATTCTGTTTGATTCTGTTTGTTCAATATAGTCTCACCAAGGGCTCAGAGCAGTAGGCATTCGACAAATGTCAGCCTCCTGGGGAAAATGGAAAAACCGACATAAAAATCCTTACCAGCGGTACATAATGTGGGCTTAATAAAATTGAGTTAGCCCCTTTTCTCATCTTTGTGGGATTTTTGGTTTAATTTTCTATTTACAGTTTTCTCTTTCCTTTGTGGAATTTCTGAGTTAACCTCTTTGTTATTTTCTGTATTACGTTACATTGTATTCCTTGTCAAATCTAAATAAATCTAGCTCTATCTCAGTGAGAGACAGAGGAGGGAAGACATTCTATGAATAATTGATGGAGACCTGTTTTTAAAAGCTGTGGCCAGATGTGGATAGAATTACAACTACTCTTGGTCAGCCACTCTTTTATCTAAAAATCACAGTAGTAGTTAATACTCGTATTTGCAGAATGAAGATGTAGACATCACAGTTTAGACAATATTTTAAGAATTTATCACATCCANGATGTGGATAGAATTACAACTACTCTTGGTCAGCCACTCTTTTATCTAAAAATCACAGTAGTAGTTAATACTCGTATTTGCAGAATGAAGATGTAGACATCACAGTTTAGACAATATTTTAAGAATTTATCACATCCACCAAAAGAAAGCTACCTGGTTGGTATCTCTGATGTTTGTCTGGCCTAATAGCTTGAGAGTGTTAACAAGAATTAGTCTTCAGTAAACTGGAACCAGGTTTATTGGGCAAGAGCTGTGCCAGAGAGCCTTCATGTATATTTCTTGGGTTAGTTTCTCCCACAACCACTGGAAACAGTCAGGAGATGAATTAAGATTGCAAAATTGAGGTGGAAGGAGGGCAGGTAATGGCCCAAAGTCACACAGCCAGATCAGAGGCAGAGCTGGGATCAAAACACAGGCGTCAGACTCCAGAGACTGTGGTGAGAGGTTGTGTGAGTCTTGAAGCTGCGTAATGTATTCCTCACAGCCATAGATCAACACTTGGGGATGCAGTTTGATTGTTGAATTAATGATGTCTTATTTAAATGATTATAGGGGACAGATTCTTATTTAGAGTTGTTATTAAAATTGTGATTTTTGTCCTTAATTATAAAATAACCTGGCTATGTGATGTGTTCATGGTCATTGGTGATACTCAACAAGGATATTACTATTATTCAGAACCTCAGCAAAAATGAATTTTTCAAAAGACTATTCTGAACTAATGTGTGTGTTTGATAAACTCAAAATAATCATAAGCCTAGATTTAAATAATCTTTTAACACTGTGTTTTATATGAAAACTTTGTACATTTTGAAATAACCGGGTTTCACCCTAATTATAGTGAGGTGGTGTATAGTTAGCATAATTGTCTCCTTTTAAAAGGACCCAAAACCTAAACATTATTTTTAAATCACTTTTGTAAATTCTCTGTTTAAAATGGTTTTTCCCATCTTAAATTTTATGCTTGATTTTACTTGTGACAGAAATAAAATTAAATAGGTCATGCTGTTTCCTTTATCCTAGAACATCTTTTCTCTTCAAAGCTAGATTTCTTGGTATCGGGTCATATGTCTGTGGTTTCCAGGTTGGAAATGGCAGATGAAGGATCTTACCTGTGTTAGAACATGTTTTGCCTTCTGTGGTCCCCCTGACGCCTACCAAGTGTCCAGGTCAGCCTGTCATCTCCATTTAGACGTCTTCCTTATCAAAGATGAGAGTGCAGAAGTGGATCTTGACAAATGAGTCTCTTGAATGCTGCAAGAATGTTTATCAACATAATTTTATTTCTTGTCTATCTTTGTTCACTCTTTTTTTTAAAAAGTTATTTACTCTCAGTTTTCTGGGTCTGTGTTGCTGTGCTTGGGCTTTCTCTAGTTGCGGCTAGTCAGGACTCCTTTCTGGTTGTGGCGTGCGGGCTTCTCTCATGTGGAACATCGGCTCCAGGGCCCATGAGCTCAGTAGTTACAGCTTTGAGCTCCTTCCTCTTTTTAACCGTTTGCTGATCCTTTGCTGGCTGACTGCTCCGCTGTTCTCAGCCAATGATCTCATCTCTGTCTTGCAATAAAATAGCAGATATAAACAAAAATCCACTCCACTCCCTCCCAGAAGCCACATTTATCCACCTTCACACTCATTTTTCCTCCTTTTGTCAGTTAAAATCTGCTTCATGCTCTCCCTGTATTTTTCAAGTCCTGCCCATTGAACAAATAATGCTTGTAATGGAAGAGGCTACACCGCCATGGACAAATCGAGCTGTGAAATCGTCATGAAAGAAATCTTGTGAGAGTTGCATTTTTAATCTTTTTAAATCATCAGTGTTAAATACGGAAGTCAATTATTCAATGACCTAAACAATTTGAAAATTCAAATAAGCTAACATTGTATTAGGGCTTCCCTGGCGGCTCAGATAGTAAGGAATCAGCCTGCAATGTGGAAGACCCAGATTCAGTCCCTGGGTCGAGCAACCCACTCTAGTATTCCTGCCTGGAGAATCCCATGGATGGAGGAGCCTGGTGGGCTGTAGTCCACGGGGTTGGAAAGAACTGGACATGACTGAGCGACTGACACACACACAGCCTTGTATTCATACTATCTCAGCATAATTGAGCAAGGAATGAATGACATAACTAAGTTTAAAATAGTCTGTTACTTTACATTTCAGTTAAGAAAATTCCAGTCATTTACAGGAGTTTAAATAATCTTGATTCTTTAAATAAGCATAGAATTCTGCATGGTTGAAGCCATATTCTTTTAAAGCTGCTAACGAATTACTGAAGCAGCAGTAAGCTCTGCATTTTGCCAAACCACACATTCAAGGCAGTGACCTAGTAGCACATCCGGCCCTCCAGACTGATTCCTTCTCCATGCCCACAGCATTTCCAGAGAGATTCTTGAGGTGCAAAATCTAAACCCACACCCTGTACCTCGGCCACACATGGTCTGTATATGGGCGTCTCGGGCTCATTGCTCCCCGCCTGCATTTGCACCACAGCGTGCCCACCTGGCCCTGGATGAGAAGGGGTCTTGTGTCTGTACCGCCATTGTTTTGCACCTGCTGTTCATTCTGCCTGATTTTTAATGAATCTTCCCAGCTGCTTTTGCTTTCCTCTGCTTTCATCACTTCTGGGACACTTTATTCCCCTTTGCCTTTTGGGTTTTTCTGTGCTATTTTGATGCTTCCCTTTGCCATAACAGCTGGCATGTTGCCTGATAGCTCTCTTTTTAGTCACCTGTCATCTCTGCCAGAGTCCTCACTAGACCAGGACACCCCTTTCCCTCTCTGGTGTCCAGCAGGAGTGCCAGCCTAGGGTAGGGTCTAAAGGGAGGAGGTAGTGTTGTTGGGTTGTTTTGGTTTTGTTTTTTTTTTTTAATATAGTAAAAATTACCTTTTTTTGTTGTTAAGAATGATAGTTCCTTTCTTAATTTCTGAATTTATTAATTCACCAGAATTATAATATCTCATTTTGCTACTTATAACTAAAATCATCTCAATTTTTGTTTTGTATTATTGTTTATTTGAATCTTATCTGATATGTTTCTCCTCCTTGCATTGTTCATTGGTAGAGCATAGCTATATTAGCAACTCACTTTCAGCTACTGCAAGAGATATTGTGGCTTTCCAGTTTGTTCCAAGGATGTTATTGACTTTTATTCTTCCTCTGCCATTATTTAATTAGTATTCCTTTTATATTTATCTGTTTTCAAAATTCTGAACACATACCTCTTCAATAAATACTCAATTTCTCCTTTGTGAAAAAACATTAAAAACTCTTCAGGTGGTCATGTACAAATTGTATAAGCCTACTCCTACAAAGGCAGTGTCATCCCTTTGAATTCATATTTGTCTCACACAATTAAATGTATTATAATTTAACTTTCTATTTAGATAGTTTTGCTTTTCTAAATTGGAGAAGGCAATGGCATCCCACTCCAGTACTCTTGCCTGGAAACTCCCATAGACGGAGGAGCCTGGTAGGCTGCAGTCCATGGGGTCGCTGAGTCAGACATGACTGAACAACTTCACTTTCACTTTTCACTTTCATGCATTGGAGAAGGAAATGGCAACCCACTCCGGTGTTCTTGCCTGGAGAATCCCAGGGATGGCGGAGCCCGATGGGCTGCCATCTGTGGGGTCGCACGGAGTCGGACATTACTGAAGAGACTTAGCAGCAGCAGCTTTTCTAAATTAAATAAATTGAGTTATGATATTTAGATGCTTCTTCAAAGAGAATAACCATGGTCATCACTTTAAAATCTTGTCTAAAATCAGTGACAATAAAACACAGAAGACCATCTGTCTTCACGTCTTTTCTCTTACCCCTTGACCACATTTCTCCACTCCAAGAGATCTGTGGTAATCATTAAATTGATTATCACTGATAATACTGATGTTCCAAAAATAGTTAGATTATATCCTGGCTCTTTTAAATGTTAACTAAATATCAATAAATGCAAAGTCACTATAATTGATTACCCCCAGAAATTCAGAAGTCAGTTGTAGAACAGGATTCACACTTCCATGGATATAAATGTTATTGAGCAGCATATGTTATTTGATCTTACAGAATGATCATTTCTCTGGACGGTTTTCATTTCCAAAATAGCTGTGAAATGACCATCATGTACTTGTTACCCATCTACACAGCATCCTCAGAATGTCCCTGTAGACCAGGAGGGTGGCTTTAGCTCTTGTTGCACTGTCCTTCTGTTGCTGAGCTGTGACCGTTCTTCATCAGTTCATCTATTCTGGATGCTTGACCGTTATCAGATGCATGATTTGCAAGTATTTTCTCCCACACTGTGGATTGTCTTTTCACTTTATTCCTAATGTCGTTTGACAGAGAAGTTTTTAATTTTGATGGAGTCTGCATTTTTGGTTATTTTGCTTTTGTTAGCCTGTCTAAGAAACTGATAACTAAGATGACAAAGACTGACTGCTCTTGAGCCTCGCTAGGGAAGTTTGCGTTTGAGTTATACTTTGCACTTGAGGAATTTCTTTGGCTTCGTTTCTGTATTAATCCTGTTTTGATGAGGCATGGTTCTCATGCCCTTCTTTAGTTTTTCCCGTGCAGTCTGTCCTTTAGCTCCTTGAATGCGCTTCAGGTAACTAATCTGTGTCCAGCAAGTGCGCTGTCTCGGTTTCTGCAGGGACAGTTTCTATTGACTACTCTTTTCCTTGTTTACAGACTATACTTTGCATTTTTCTGTACATTGCATATTTCCATTTGTTTAAAACTGGACGTTTAATAAATAATATTTCCATGTGGGAGTCAAATTCTCCACATTTGGGGCTGGGACTTTAGTTACTTTTCCAAACTTACGTTGTGAAGTCAGTATTTATCCTGCATTGCCAGGGAAGTGTCTTCTCGGGTAATGTGGTGCTCAGCTGATGACTGGATGGAGCTTTTATCAAATGGTTAGAAACCAAGTCCCTCATCTTTGCCAAGAGCCTGTGAGTGCATGTTGGAGTACCTCTTCGACACTCAGCCAGTCAGTTTGCAACTAACTCTGGCTTAGCCTGGACTTTCCTTCTTATGCTGAACCCCAAGGTCAGCCAGAGGAGAGCGCTCAGGACCTTCTCAGGTCTGTGCTGGGCAGCTGTATGACACGGTACCTAATTCCAGAACTGTGTCAGAGCTTTGCAAAGCCCAAATGGATCTCGCATTCCTCTACTTTTCCTTGTAGCCTGTTGTTCGCACCAGTTTTCCTCCACACCTCAAGCAGCTGAGATCATAAACAGTTACCCCTAGTTATTTTCTCAGAGATCCTCAGGGAGAAGGCTTTGTGCACTAGATGATCTCCAAGTCGGGTCTGATAAAGACAGTCCTCTGGGAATGGGATTTGGAAAGTGCTCCACCCTGCCTGCCCCCTCCAGTGGCCTCAGGCCTGCTGCTTTCCTGCTTGATTGATTTGGGCTCCTACAGAGCTGGGGTGAGGGATGGGAATAGAACAGGTTAAAACATCAGAGCTCACCATTCTTTCCAAGATGCAGCCAATTTTTTTAAAATAAATGCTCCCTAGATCTCTATAAGCCTGTGGTTAATTTCCAGAGTTCTGAAAATGTTCATTCTGACAGTTTTTGCCAGTTTCTCTTTGCTTTTTCAGAGGGAATTTTTGGAGGTTCTTACTCTATCATTTTCACTGATATGAAAATTTTATATTTTTCTTTACATTATAATTAGATATAGAGTTCAATGTAGCTGAGTTAATAAAGATTCACTGAAAGCAGAATGCTTCTTTCTTTCCAGAAACTTCTCTGAACTTTTTGTCCTTCTGTTGTATTTTAGGACTATGATGATGGATATGGCACTGCTTATGATGAACAGAGTTATGATTCCTATGATAACAGCTATAGCGCCCCAACCCAAAGGTAAGTGTCACTCTTGCTGAACAGACCCCACAACAGACACTTGTGCTGTCCACATTTTATGCCCTCTGGGAGCAGGATGATGATTGGCCAGTGAGGATGATCTGACTTGGCCTTTGTTTTGTTTTAATTGGAGAAACTCTGTCTGTCCTACCAACTAGCATGTATTGCATTCAAATTTACTGTAGTGCTAAAGCAATGCGTCTTGGAAGATACAATTTGAAACTTTTATTTTCTCTAAAAATGTAGCTTAAGCGTTCAGTATATTCTAAGGAAGAACAATGTGTGCCAGGCCTGTGGTTCTCGAGTCCAGAGGCTCCAAAGTATCTTAGAAACGTGTGACTTTCCTACTTCCTCAGTGCAGGGGATGGGAGTGACGGAAGTTTTGTTGTGTTCATAAATCATTTCTGCTTCTTAGGAACAGTGCTCTTGTTTTCTAACAACTTCAGATTCCTGTCTGTGAAAAATGAGTTAGTTCTGATTCGTTTTCTGAAGAAGTGTTTACTTGGAAACGAGTGTTATCAGAGGGGAAACACAGCTTTATAGTCATGGCATAGTAGACTCTGATGTTCATTACTGTATGAAATCTGTGTGTTCTGTTCAAAATCTTCTCCTAAATCCTGAGGAGCCTCTTGCTTTTTTGCTTAAAACTCTAAGTGGAAGACAATGATAGACATACACAAGCCAAAATGCTGGCTGTATCAAGCATACATTTCAATAAATATGGACTCATGGAGTCCATGAAGCGTAAATTGATGACGCATAAATTCACTCCTGAACTCAGGTGGGGCAAGGCAAGCTTTAAGCAGATCGGCATTTGGGTCCTGAGGTGGGCAGGGATATACTCTCTTCTCATTTTGGTCATGCCAGGTTTTTCTCCAGTATAGTGTGTCACAAGTGAGTAGCCTTAAACTTTGACTCCCAGCTGGTCCTCTTTCCAGGAAGCCTTGTGCATGGTGTTTGTACCCGTCCTCACGGCACACCTGGAGTGACTTGCACACAGTAAACAGCAGACAAGACTGCGTGTTTCCCCTCAGCATTCTGGCAGTTTTATGATGTATGAGGGGCTGTTCCATTATATAGGTGAAGAAAAGCGCAGAGCATAAGTTTAAGTAATTAGTCCAGAATCATTCATGGAGTATACAATCCTTTACTCACACGTCTCGTTTAATCTGAACGGCAGCACAGGAGTGTACACGTCTGTCATGTGGATGATGAAACCGAGGCTCAGAGAAGTAAACAGCCAGTGCAGACTGTGAAGCAGACTTGGAGAGCTTGAAGTCTGCCCTTATTAAACTGTGATAGCGTGGTGACATGATTGACCACAAGCGTTCGTTCCTGTGGTCATTTGTTCAGCCAGTATGTACTAAATGTCCACTACATGCTTTAAATGTAGGCACTCTGCTCAGTGTTGGATTACAAAGATTACTGAGACAGAGACCCTCTCCTTGGAAAATTCACAGGCTAGAATGAAATACAAATATTTAAAAGCAATGTAAAATGGTAAGCACATGAGAGTTTGAGAGAAAATAGTGCTAAGACAATGCTGGAGTCTGATTGGGAACACGGAGGGCATTTAGTGAGAAAGTGAAGGGCTAGTGGGGGTCATGAAGTACGGACACCGAAGGACACTGCCCAAAGGCAAGCACGGCACGGAGCTCCATGGTGTGACGCACGGGAGAGGAGGGGTGGGGGGGGTTGACCACGTCCTCCCAGGCTTGGGGCGCAGGCTCCAGACCAT
>SJYX01019988.1:176457-218940 GCA_006410675.1 Oreotragus oreotragus
CTATGTTCAATGCAGGATGCAGGATGCTTGGGGCTGGTGTATGGGGATGATCTGGAGGGATGATGTGGGGTGGGAGGTGGGAGGGGGGTTCATGTTTGGGAGTTCGTGTAAAAAAATAAATAAATACAAAAAAAAAATAATAAAGTAATTCTAACATTTTATGCTTCCACAAAAAAAAAAAAAAAAAAAAGAGCCAAATGGAAATACTAGAATTGAAAAATTACAATGTCAGGGATGAATAATCATTTCAGTGAGCTTGTTAACAGATTGTACACCATACAGGAAATAGTAATAGAACTTGAAGACAAATTATAAAAAGTGTTCAAACATGAAAAGAGAGAGATGAAGAGCAGAAGGAACACTGGGCGTGAAATCTGCAAGGTGGTGTAGCCAGTCTGATGGCATCGGAGTTGCAGAATGAGACGAGAGAAAGGGTGAGGTGGAAGAAGTACTTGAAGAAATAATGACAAGCATTTCTAAAATTAACAAAGAATACCATCGCACAGATCTACAAAGCGCAGAAGAACCCTCAGCAGGGTAAATATGAGTATAAACACATCAAGGTGTAATGTAGACAAGTTGCCAAAAAACAAAGAGAAAAGATTGAGAGCAACTAAAGGGAAAGGGCATAAATATAATCAAAATATGTGATCTTTTACATCAGGTGTTCTGAAGTTAGCATGATGTTTTTGAGGTTCATCCACATTATAGCANAAAAAAAAAAAAAAAAAAAGAGCCAAATGGAAATACTAGAATTGAAAAATTACAATGTCAGGGATGAATAATCATTTCAGTGAGCTTGTTAACAGATTGTACACCATACAGGAAATAGTAATAGAACTTGAAGACAAATTATAAAAAGTGTTCAAACATGAAAAGAGAGAGATGAAGAGCAGAAGGAACACTGGGCGTGAAATCTGCAAGGTGGTGTAGCCAGTCTGATGGCATCGGAGTTGCAGAATGAGACGAGAGAAAGGGTGAGGTGGAAGAAGTACTTGAAGAAATAATGACAAGCATTTCTAAAATTAACAAAGAATACCATCGCACAGATCTACAAAGCGCAGAAGAACCCTCAGCAGGGTAAATATGAGTATAAACACATCAAGGTGTAATGTAGACAAGTTGCCAAAAAACAAAGAGAAAAGATTGAGAGCAACTAAAGGGAAAGGGCATAAATATAATCAAAATATGTGATCTTTTACATCAGGTGTTCTGAAGTTAGCATGATGTTTTTGAGGTTCATCCACATTATAGCATTTATCAGTATTTCTTTCCTTTCTGTTACTGAATGGTTCTCCATTTATGATTCTACCATGTTTATCCATTCACTAGGTGATCGATGCTGGGTTTGTTCTCACGTCTTGGCATTATGAATAATGCTGCATTGAACATTTACATGGAGATCTTCGTGCAAACTTGTGTTTTAACTTCCTTTAGACATTTAGGAGTAAAATTGCTGGGTCAAATATTAATTATATGTTTAACTTTTTAAGAAACTGCCAAAGTGTTTTTCAGAGTACTTATACATTAATTCCTACCAGTGATGTATAAGGTGTCTTAAGGATAATTTTAACCAAAATTTTCAAGACCTCTGTACTGACAACTATTAATAAAATATTGCTTTACAGAAAGTAATGAAGAACCCACTAGCACTTATCTTTCTTAAAGTTAGGAAATTGCAGAGAACTGTTTAAATAGATGGAAACTATTAGTTGTTATTGGTATTTTTGGTGGATTTGTTGTCACTAAAGGTACATTCTTCACTCTAGCAAATAAGCAGAAATAGCTTGTATAACATCAATAAGACTCTAGGAAGAATATTGCTCATTCAGAAAGAACCTGTACCTCAATAGTACTCATAACAGCTGTCCTTGAATAAGAGCTAAGTTTATGTATGTAACACACTATCTTCTTTGAACCTCACAGCAATCTTATGAAAGATTTATTTTAAAATCTATTTTATAGATAAAATTGAGTTAACGTTGCCCAGGCTTACACCTCGGTGGCTCAGTGGTAAAGAATCTGCCTGTAATGGTAGGAGATGTGGGTTCAATCCCTGGGTCAGAAAGATCCCCTTGAGGAAGAAATGACAACCCAATCCAATATTCTTGCCTGGGAAATCTCATGGACAGAGAAGCCTGGTGGTCTACAATCCAGGGGATCGCAAAGAATGGGACACAACTGAGCGCACACACACACACAAGCTTGCACACAGAGTAAATACAAGCTTACACCCAGAATAAACACACACAAGCTTACACCCAGAGTAAACGCTGGAGCCTAGATTCTGATAATGTGTGTGACTGCACAGCCCCGTTCTTAACTGTTAATTCTGTACTGTCTTCCAAAATGATGATGATAAGACAGGAAGCCTGCTGATAAGTGACCTTGAGCGTGTAAGGCAGGTTTAGCCTGGCGTACACACGCAGTGCCAGCATCAATGCATGTCTCTGTGAAGCTCACTCCCTGAGTGTCCTGAGGCCTCCGTGCGTGTGTGCCTCGAGTGTGTGGGAGGAGGAGAGAGGCACAGTGAGCTGAAGAGACGCTCATGAACAAAACTCTTTTCTTTTTACGCTTTTGTTTTTCTTGGAATATAGTCAAAATCCATCCTTTCTGAAAGATTGCGTAGAACCATCTGCAGTCTTTTAAGAAACTTTCGACAGGAGCAGCGTAGACTGCTGCAGACGGAGAGGAGCACTGAGGGCTGTTGGAACCAGCGTGCGCGGATCCTTGCAGCAGAGATGGACAGAGACACGTGGCGTCCCTCTCGTCACGATGCTTGCACCGTATTGTGGGGCGGGGACAAGCTCTGAATTAACCCCCCATTCCACCGAATCAGGTTTATTCTCTCACGTGAGCATGGACGTTAGCAGCTTCCGACCCCTGGGGCCACTCTGTGGAGTCTGAGCAGCCAGGCCACTCCCTTGTTTGCCCCATCCTCCTCGCTTGCCCTGTGCCCTCAGGCTCGGCCTGCTCTCACGGCAGCTGGGCTTCAGGCAGGGAGAAAGAAGAGGAGGAAGGCCCTGCCACCTGGGCGGGTCCGCCTGCTCTTAGGAAGTCCCTGGAAGCTTCAGTCTGGAAGCTCAGTCCTGCCTTTTCAGTACCCTCCTGGTGGAAGTGCCGAGAGATGGAGGTTAATGGCTGGGTATGCTACCACTAGCCCCTCACCCTCAGTCTCGCAAGGCGTCTTCTGCTAAGAAGGACGGGAAGAGCGCATGCCAGATAGGCAGCAGCTGCCCTCTGGCTCTTCTCTTTTAACATGAGTGTTAGTTTTTTTATTTTTTATTTTTTTGATTTGTTTTCCTTTTTTTGAAATATTATGTACCTGTAGCGAAGGGCGTAAATTCGCACCTGTCTGAAGCGTCCAGTTGAGGGACTTTCTCGGTGTACACACCATGTAAGCCGGAGATGGATTCCAGCACCCACGCAAGAAGGTCTCCAGCTGCTTCCTTCAACCGTGGGCGTCTTAGGTCATCATCTCCTTCTGGCTCCCTGAACTGCCTTGTCTTCTGAAAAAGTGCCCAAACATACTTCCACTGTGCTGTGAGCGTGGTGACTGGCCATCAGATTAGATGGTGGAGAGAGGCTCCTGGGAGCCTGGGGAACTAGACTTGCATCCTGACCCCCCGCCCCCACTGTGGCCACACGGCTCTAGGGAAGGCGCTCTGTGCCTGAGTCACCGCTGGCTGTCACCAGGGCAAACTGTATGCTGTTGTTCTCCTTTCTGTCTGGCTCTTCCTGTAGGTGTCAGTTTAGACCTTCCTCCTTCCAGGAGGCACTCCCAGGTACCCCAAACCTGATCCAGGTGTCCCACCCTGAGTTCCATCAGAACTCTGGGCTTCTAAGAATCACAGTCCTCCGCCGGCCTATTTACAGTTGTCTGCCTTGCACACTAGACCAGATGTGTTTTATCACAAAGTCCGGAACCTGTTCACTGTTGCATCCTGGTGCCCAGCACATGATAGGTGTCCCAGAAATATCTGTGGAACAGATACTGGGAGCAGGTGACATCTGAGCTTCAGAAATTCCTACCAAGAGCACCTTTCTCAAGAGAGAGCGTAACAAGTGAGAGTCTCTCTCTTACATGGTGGGAAAATGTTTGTAACCTAAATTTGTAAAATAGAGATAATGCCAGATTGCGAGTTTGTTTTAAATATGAGAGAAAATTTGTGCAGAATGCATGGCTCCTAATCGGTGTTTGATAATGTATGATAGATGCTGTTTGATAGTATCTATCATTAGTGTTAGATCTTGTTTGCGTGTCTCTGCCCGGTAGCCTGTACCCGATCCTAGTAGTTGACGTGTGTGTGTGCGTGCACACGTGTGCATGTGTGCATGCACTCAGTCCCTCAGTAGTGTCTGACTTTGTGACCCCATGGACTGTAGCTCTGCCAGGCTTCTCTGTCCATGGAATTCTCCAGGTAAGAACAGTGGAGTGGGTTGTCATTTCCTCCTCCAGGGCGTCTTCCCAACCCAGGGATGAAAAGCATGTCTTTTGCATCTCCTGTGTTGGCAGGGGGTTCTTTACCGCTCTTCCACCTGGGAAGCCATAGTAGTTGATGTAGGTCCTTAAAATTAGGTTTAGCAGTAACCCCAGAGGCGTGTGCTTCCTTCCTTCCTGCCCTGTGTGATCCGCCTTCCTCAGTGGTCTGTCACAGGAGGAGGTGCTCTCGAGCTCCGTAGGAAGCAGAGCCAGAGAGAAAGGATTCTGAGAGTCTCGCGAGAGATGAAGGTTAACATGGAACTTTCTGTCAGGCCTGTTCAAGGGTGTTAGTGTGACAAGTTAGTCAGACTATATTTCTGAAAGTCTTTGAAAGTGGAGAGGGAATCATTCTTTGAGATGATTAAGACAATTTAGCCTAAAGCCCAGAGGATGGACCACGTGATGTCTCAAGGCCGACTTCTTGCCTTTGATCGGTCAAGTTTGAGTAGGTTCCTGCACTTTACAGTGAGGTCAGATTGAGAAGTTTTTCACACTAGAGGTGGAGGAGCGCTGTAAGTGGCAAACCTTGTGTCTCTGATTCTCTGAAAGACCTACATTAACATTTAAAATCTTTTTGTTTGACAAAGTAATTGTTACATCTGAAATGAGGCTTGGCAAACTTCATTACAATACGGTTAAGGCATCGCCGCTCTTTATTTGGTTTAGAGGAAGTGTCCACCCAGTGAGAGGGGCTCTGTGTGTGAGCTCACTGCATTGTGGCCCTGCTGTCGTCCTGTCGGAGGACACCGCTGGGGCCCTCACCCTGAGCGGCATACGCCGTTCATTCATTCCTGCCAGTGCTCCTGTTGAGCACCTCTTATGTTTCAGACACTTGTAGAAGCTGCCCCTCAAAAAGATTACGCTTCCTGTTGAAGATCACACTACTCCCTAATGGAAAAGCAGGCTCAGAGCCAAGTGCAGCTTTACTCCACAGTCCGAGCTCTCTCTCCGATTGCATGTGTCCCCGGAGGGATCCCGTGGCGTCTCTGGGCTTTGAGTACCTTTCACACGACGAGGACTGCAGACTTATGTCTCCTGTTCAGACCACTCCCCCAGCCTCTTGATTTCTCTTTCCAGCTGCTCTGGGAGGTCCGAGAGGCCTATGCAGCCTAGCCTGTCCCAGGCCAACTCCTGACAGCTCCCCGCCCAGAGCTCCTTCTGCCTCCGTCTTCCCCATCTCAGGTGACGGCAGACTTCATTATGGGGACGTTTCTCCCTGGGGCCATCTTACTCAGGATAGAAACAAGAAACCGATCCTCTCCGTGGGCTGCATGACCCCCCTCTGCCTTTCTGGGTCCCGCTGTACTGCCCTCCTGTTTCGTTGGACCACAGTGTGCCTCCGTGGACCCAGGCTGCATCCCGTCAAGGGGTGTCCACTCTGTGTGACCAGCTGTGTCACATCCCCTGCCCTGTCACACAGCAGACCTGCAAACTGACCACCAAATCCAGCAGGTTAAAGTTCACTGGTTCTCTTGCCAAGGGATGAAAATGTAACAACAGTAGTGGGATGATTGCAACGTGCTGCAGAGGAGGGTCAGCATGTTACTAGAGGCTGGGAGTGGAACTGGAGCGGGGAAGCCACGGTCAGGGGATGGAGTACATGAGACTGACGCAGGGTGGATAGAGGGGGTTATTGCTACGAGAGGAACTAAGATGTGACCTGGGAATGGATGGCCAAAGGAGAGTAGAGGCAAGATCAGTGGACAAGAGTGGTTCAGGGAGTCAGCAGACCAACGTGTTTGAAGGAGTATCTGCCTGCATGCAGAAAACACCAAGACTTAGGACAGCAATGCCACTGAGAGATTGGAAGCTGGGTCTGCGGGGGAGTGGAGTGTAATGGGCTACAGGTGGCAATGGCGGGGGCAGTTGGCGAAGAGAATACTCACCTTCCTGTTGTCCCAGGGGCACATGGGCCATGGGGGGTAAAGGAGAGCAGAGGGCTACTGAGGGAGAGGTGTCATTAGAGGAGAATCGAGTTTCATTGAGGAAGAAGGTAAGGGAGTGTCTAAAGAGGAGGTGGAGGATACGTGAAGAGCCATGACTTCCAGAGGGCAAGGTAGAATTGGGATGGAGATGGGGACAGATGGAGGATACGTGAAGAGCCGTGACTTCCAGAGGGCACGGTAGAATTGGGATGGAGATGGGGACAGATGGGGATGGGCAGAGCTCTACAAGTGCTGGGGATAAAGAGTAGCGATCTAGAGTTCCCTGCGCTATACGTGACCAGCCAAGGGCTTAATGAGAGGAGTCCCAGCAACTTTTCGGTCAAAATTCGTGTAGAGGCTTGACGAGGTGGCCACCAGACAGGTTGATGCCAGGAGTTCCTTCTCAGTCCCGTTCGTGGAGACAGGGCGACCTGGGAGCTTGCTTTTGTCCTCCTTTTTCACGCCTGTCCGTGGCCTGGGGGCGCAGTGGGCTTGGTCCCAGTGCTACCGTTTGCTCCGTGACCCCTGTTTCCTCCCAGTGCTGGGCCTGATTCTCGACTCTGGTTGATGGATCGAGAACCTCCGGGAAAGCCAGGAATTACGCTGAGCCTTTGGACTTCCTTCTACCCCTGATGCAGGGTAGGACGTGGAGGACAGAGCAGGCCTGGATCCACGGCCTTAGTGCCAGGAGAGGAGCTTGCTCTGGACCGCTTGAGGGAGGAGCTTCTGTTGACCCCTTCTGATGGAGAAAAGGCATAGTCAACCTACTGTGGTTTCTTATTATTAATACTGTAAGTTGTATTCATAAATGAAGAAATTTTTAGTCTTCCCCCTTTGCCTTATGTTGGGTTTTTAGTTTATCCTTGGGAAAATAGGGCACATCTTGGGTTAATAGACATTGGAGGTGCACGAAATGAAATGCCGCAAAAGCAATTCAGATGGAACTGACAGGTACGAGAATGGGGCTCAGCTGCTCCCAGCTTCTTGGCTTGATGACAGTCTTGAAATAAATAATCAGAAGCTGAGTGAAATGATAAAATATGTCAGTTTAAAGTTTCCAGTTGTCAAAACTAAGATTGTCTCATCACCAAACCGTCGCCCGACCAAGTTATGTTCCCTTTTGTCCTCCTATTCACTGGGAAACAGTCTTCACCCTGTGTTTTTTTTAATGCCGATCTGTGTGAGAGCACCTCCAGGTGGGTTTCCAGTCCACCTCGATGCTCATTAATGCTCACTTAATCAAGGGGACTTTGTTTAGTCAGAAGGCAGTTGTTTTTCTCCTGTTTATTGGTCTCAGTATCTGTCGCTGATGGTTCCAAGTTAAACAGTGGACCTGTCTCAGTAAAGGGAATTCTATTCAGTTTTATGAAGAAGTCCCTCTCATTGTTTTCTGTGCGACAAAGATGAGATATTAAAGAACGTTACAGCTTTGTCTAAGGAGCCATTATATTGTAACTTCTGACATTTGGAAAGAAGACTGAGGTTCACTCAGTCTTCTTTAACTTAGTGCTGAGTTTCTAAGAAACAGTAGCCAATTTATTTTCAACAAAATGAGAAATTATGTTGACTGCTGTGTCCAGATGCTATACGTGAGGCACTGAGAATGTTAGGGCTTCCCAGGGTCTGGGGGCATCTAGTGTGGTGGGATTTGGCAGGCAGAGGGGCACTCGGACTCAGCACGCAGGTGGACAGCTGCCCCAAGACCGTCCGTGCTGGGAGGCCCGGGTTTAGACTCGGATGTCTTAACCCATATTTGACAGTGGCATTTTATCAAACGTGTCCCTTCTGAATGTCTGTCTACAAGATGAGGACAGTATTCTTCTTTAATAGCAGTTCTCATGTTTAAAACTGCTGAACTTTAAGAGGTAGGGAGGCCATATTTTGTTGTTGTTGCTTGTTTTTGCTAGATTTTTTCCTTCTTGAATATGAACGTCCCTCTGTTCCTCACTCAGCTAGTCCCTCTTCTCTTCTCGCCATAAATGTACATAAACCAGGATGGAAAACTAGGACTCTAGAAAGGGAGAGGAGGCACTGGAGAGCAGAGAGAACTGAGGCGGTTACAGTTCACCATGATCCACTGGCAGCGGGTTTCCTGCAGACCCCTGAGACAGCAAGCGGTCCCTTGGGACACGTGCCCGTGGACAGAGGTCTCGGCTTGTGGAGGAAAGGCGCTCTTAGCCTTGCACCTGTTCTTCCATTTGGAAGCAGCGTGGCCTTGGACAGGCAGCGTAACCTTTTTGAGTTGCAGCTTCTACAAGTGGCATTTGGGCTAATGACTGGGTAGGAGGTGCTTGGGAGCAAAGGACAAGAGGAATCATTCTGGCAGAGGAGGGCAGAGGTGAAGACCTGTCCCCACAGGCATGAGACAAGCCCGTAGTGCCCATCCCCATCCCCTCTCATAGGGCTCGCCATCCTGTGCTGTCGTCTGCAGAGTTGATGGTTAGTTTCCAGTGAAGTTCACCATAGGAGGAGAACCAGGTGTGGACTAAACTGGATGTGTCCCCTGTCTGCTGTCTGTGTGATGTTAGCATGGCACCCCAGCTGTTCTGCTCTACAGCATCCTTACCTGTAAAATGGGTATGACAGCTCTGCCACCTCCAGGGGAGGCAATGACTGCTTGGGGGTCTCGGGGCTAGCACAGGGCATGCCCCCAGCATGGACTTTATTATTCATTCTGTGCTTCCTTGGGTGCTAAGCAGCTCAACTGGATCATTTTCCATTCTGATTAGAACTTCTTTGCTTGATTGCATCAAGTTGGGATAATGAGAATGTTTATTCCAAGACAATCCAAGATAACAAATTCAGGGTGATTGTTTCCTTACAAATTAAGAGGACTGGGAAAGGGTAAGCCGGGGAGAGTGGGTGAAAGCCCTTCCTCAGACACCCAGAANATTTGGAAGCAGCGTGGCCTTGGACAGGCAGCGTAACCTTTTTGAGTTGCAGCTTCTACAAGTGGCATTTGGGCTAATGACTGGGTAGGAGGTGCTTGGGAGCAAAGGACAAGAGGAATCATTCTGGCAGAGGAGGGCAGAGGTGAAGACCTGTCCCCACAGGCATGAGACAAGCCCGTAGTGCCCATCCCCATCCCCTCTCATAGGGCTCGCCATCCTGTGCTGTCGTCTGCAGGGTTGATGGTTAGTTTCCAGTGAAGTTCACCATAGGAGGAGAACCAGGTGTGGACTAAACTGGATGTGTCCCCTGTCTGCTGTCTGTGTGATGTTAGCATGGCACCCCAGCTGTTCTGCTCTACAGCATCCTTACCTGTAAAATGGGTATGACAGCTCTGCCACCTCCAGGGGAGGCAATGACTGCTTGGGGGTCTCGGGGCTAGCACAGGGCATGCCCCCAGCATGGACTTTATTATTCATTCTGTGCTTCCTTGGGTGCTAAGCAGCTCAACTGGATCATTTTCCATTCTGATTAGAACTTCTTTGCTTGATTGCATCAAGTTGGGATAATGAGAATGTTTATTCCAAGACAATCCAAGATAACAAATTCAGGGTGATTGTTTCCTTACAAATTAAGAGGACTGGGAAAGGGTAAGCCGGGGAGAGTGGGTGAAAGCCCTTCCTCAGACACCCAGAATAGTGTGAGAAACTGATTGTGTGGGCCATAGTCCCGTTATCCAGATTTCCCCAGAGTCATTCCTGTAAAGGTTATGCCTGGTTCACATGTGTCGTGTGTGTGAGTGGCCTGATTTGCATCATCTACAAAAGGGCCATGGTGACAGATCACTCCCTCCCAGGGTCTCAGGAACGTCGCATGTTAGAGTACAGGACAGCTGTGCATGTGCCTCCGTCCCCACAGGCTTGGCCAGGGCGGGTGACTGGACCCAGGGGCCTTTCCCACCCACCACACACAGCCCCTGCTGAGCGGCCGCTCCTGATGGTAATGGGGTGGTGCTGGGGAGGTTAAACAGTCACCCCATAACCGTGTTGCCCTGTTGTAAAGCCCAATGCCTGGGGCTTGCACAGCATCAAGGTGTCTGGTCTGTAGGGCTGTGCCTTCTGTGATCTCGGTGTCAGTAGGGAAGAAGCCGTGGCTGCCCTTCCTCCTGCACACGCGTCCCCCCAAACCCCACCCCAGTCCCTTGCACGATCCCAGCCTGGGTCCACTGCACACGCGCGCCCTCTCAGACCACGATTCCTCCCAGAAGAGACTGCGTACTCCTCAGGCGCTGTCAGTGCTCGCCACGCGGACAGGCTGGTGGTGGTGGTTCAGTGTCAGACACTGTTGTGAATTCAGGTCAGGGACCACAGGAGGGGCTGATGACAATCCTCATCAGATCACTCTTCTCTGTGGGGACACTGTTCAGCTTTCAGCCCTGCTTTTAGTAGTTATCTTTAAGCTTTAGATACTTCATCAAGTATGATTTAAACTCACAGCCAAGTCAGTTTGTCCTAACTGTGTTTTTGTCTTTCTCTGCTTGTGTGTTTTGTTTCATGCAGTGGTGCTGATTACTATGATTATGGACATGGACTCAGTGAAGAAACTTATGATTCCTATGGTGAGTAAATGGCTGGAGTGGAACCATAAATAGAAAGGTCATAGAAACACCTTAAAGCACTTAACTCTGGGGAGATTCATACAGACAGAATTTTAGACTACAGCTGCCTCTCAGTTCATCTGTGCTTATCCAGCTATTTTCAGAAGCTCTCTAAGGTTTAAACTTAATATTTAAAGGGGACTAAAGACTTGCAGAAGATTGCAGGCATTCAGATTCTCAACTTAGATTTTCTGTTTGGGTTGATTGCAATGTGCTGATTTTCTCACTTAACTTGAATAGTTTGCCAAACTGCAGACACTTGATAGAATAAGTCTCTCTGAAGTGTCTTTGCTTCTTGACAGTAAAGAAAAATGAAGCAGTTGAGACTACAGCTCTCAATTGCTGTAGTGGTGGTTCCACCACCCCCATCTTTATATTTTAATTCATTCCCAACCTCAGTTCCTCTAAAAACATTACAGTGGGAGTCATTCGTTAAAGGTTACAGAAGCGCTGGGCCAGGGAGGAGATGGATGGCTGTCTCAGGCTTACAGGGAGACAGTGAAACCCCACTGAGTCCAGTGGGAGCTGCCCGAGGCGTTGGGAAATCCACATCCAGAGTCCCAATATGCAGAAAGACGACAGATTTAATTAAAAGAATTGGCTGCAGCAACTTAATGATACTGAGAACCTCCTTTGCTGCTGGGCGCAGAGATCAGAGAACACGAAGCTTCAATCAGTTGCAAAGCTCTGACGAATGCCTCATGCCCAGTGCAAGTGAATCAGGATTCTCGTTAATGGATGTTATGACATTTCTCTGAACATAACTGAAAAACCATTTTCCAGTGTTCCTTTTGAAGTGCATTTTGTTATATCACCTGCCCCAAGCCTTGATGACCGCACCTTGGATTTTTTTGTTGTTATTCGTAACAAACACTTAAGAGACATACCTTGGTTTGTTGAATGCTGTCTACTTAAATTGATGCAAGTTGGCTTGAGGGAATGACGTTGATTGCATGTTTGTATCAAAGAAGAGGTCATTTTAAGCGGTTTTCTTCACAGCTTTTTAAAATTGGTCTCTGTGGACACATGGCTTTTAAATCACTGTGTGCTGTGGCATAGATGTTAACTGTTTGTTGTCAAAGACCTTCAAGTGACTCACTGACAGCCCTGAGCTGGGGTAAACCAGGGTCCTCTGCTGGAAATCCATCACTGCATGTGGATTTAGTATGAGGATGAGTGCAATTTGACATGAGGTCATCAGATTATTTCCTATCCAGGAAGTATTTTGGAAACATAAATCTCTACCCAGTACAGCTTTCCTTCCTCCTCTATATGAAGGACCCATGAAGAACAAAGCCACGTTTCCCAAACTGCCCATTGCCATTTTGCACTCCAGTTTTTTTCTCCCTTTGCCTTCTCAGATTTTTATCTGTGTTTTGTCTTTGAAGAAGAAATCCCAAGTGACCCTTTTACCATGCATACATGTCTTCACGTTTAGCAAGAGGCAGCTCAATTTGCTGCTGGAGTATGTGAGCTTTTGTTAAATGAGTGACCAAAAGGAAGTTCTTGCCAACTTGGCTGTCATTTAAGATACAAGGATCATGCCTTCCCAGGCTGGTAGGTTTTGCTAGTGAGATGAACATCTTCGATTGTGTTTGTAATTGTTTAAAAGTGAATTCTCTCAGATTTTTTAGTACCTTGGGTATTTATATCTTCAGTATGACATCCATCATGGGTTCAGGGCTAAGTTAGATTCTGAAAAATGAAGCCATGCGCTCTCTGGTGTTGATCTAACTGTGATTCATCTGACTGGCTTTAGGGCAAGAGGAGTGGACTCACTCGAGACACAAGGCCCCCTCGGCGAGGACCGCGAAGGGTGTCTACAGGGACCAGCCATATGGCAGATACTGACTGTGCTGTCTGCTGTTGTGACATAGCCAGTCTCCACCAGTCCTGTATACTGTTCAAAGTAATTTTTTTCTATGAACAATCCCTTTTTAAATAAATCAAAATGCTTAAAATCTGAATGGATGGAATTTAAAACTACTTTGTTGAAACATCAACCTGGGCAGGAAAAAAAAAAAGACGTGTAAAATTTTGTTATTTCCAGTCTGTATATGAAAAATAGGTCATCAAAAGGAAAAAAAAATAACTTTGATTAACTAGTGTTAAACAAAAAAGATAGGTTTACTAAATATGTTAATCCATCCTTTTAACATAAGCCTCACCTTTCATTTTAAAGGTTTCCATAGAAATTTAGTTATTTTATCTTTCGGCCATGTGCTATTTTTTTTTTCTCTTGCCAACATGCGTAAAAAGGGAAGCCAATTACAAGTGCAAATAATGTGGTATTCTTTTGTAACTCAAGTCTTGAAATGTTCTGTAGTGTTAAGCAAAGTCTCCTCTTGCTTGATACTAAATAAACTTTTGAAAGAAATTTTGTGTGTGTGAGCTAACAATTTCATGTCTCTCTTATTTAAAAAGGCCTTCATAAATAGTCGTAAACAGGGAAAAGATTCATTTAACAATGCTTGTCAAAAAAGGGTCACACTAAACATTGTACAGTTTATTTAAAACATGGTATAAAACTAAATGTACCATTATATATTCACCGTAGACTTAAATGCTGTTTAAAGAGTCCAAATGGTGTCCAGCTGCTTGAATGGCACGTTAAAACTACGCAAAACCTAATCTTGTTTAAAAACTGGTTTTAAAATAACTACTGATTTTCTGAAAAAGATGTGATCAGTTTTCATCTTGTTGAGCGTTTTTTCACTAGTGCAACTTTGGATTTTTTATGAGAATTTTGGTACCTTAATGAACACCTCGCTCCATGCTGGAAGCAATAAGCACAAAGCTTTTAAAGACTTTCTGACTTGACTAATTGAGGTCGCACTCGACAAGGCTGAGGATGTGTAACCCTTAAACGGTCTTCATTTTCAAAGGTAAATAAATCAAATAAGATTTTAATCTCACTTAATTTATCTTAATATAACTAATAAAACCAGGGAGGTTACAACTTAGCAAGTTTCATTATCCATTTTAGAAAGGTTTTAAGATCACCTAAATTCTCATTTTAAAAAGTTTAATTTGTTTTAGTAATCTAAAAAGCCTTAGTTTAGTCAGTTTAATTGGGGCCAATTATACCCTGTTAAACAAATGTAAAACCTCATAACTAGTTGTTTGTAATACATTATTTGGTTAGTAATTGAGGGCACTTCTTAAAACTGACAAATATTTAATAAAGTTTTTCTTTAATCATTTGGCCTAAGTTTTTTTAAAACTGTAGATTGTGTAAAATGTTTAATTTTTATTTCCTGAGGGACTTCTTTCTATTTGAGTAAAAAGGTCTTTTCTTTTGTTAGGAATGTCAGCCACCTTGGAAAGGGAAAGGAAGGCGGCGTCAGTCCAGCGGACACAGGTGAGTGTCCTTGTTCCAGATCTTTGATGTGCTTGGAGGATGAAGACAGCCTCATGCTCTTCCACGTGCTTCCCACTCCCAACTAGCGACATAGCGGCAGTGGCAAATTAACGTCCGGAATGTAAACCAGTCAGACCCAGTCAGGTCTGCATAGGCCGCGGAGCTAGGAGGCTGGGCCCCCACAGTGTGTAAGTAACTCCGTTACTTCCTCAGTAAAAATGTAACAGGCTGGTCAGTAGCATAAAATATTTTTTTTCAAAGTTTCAAGTGGAAAAAAAGCAGTTTCCCAAACCTATCAACATTGTGATGATCCCCCCCCTTTTTTTTTAAAGGCTGTATATATTCTCTCTGTATATATTCATAATACCGCACAGATGTGCTGGAAATTTTGGACAATAATTACTGTAGGCTTGTGAAAGTACAATTTTTGCTTGTGTGTCGTTTTCTACTTTGAGTTTTGCAAAACAAAATTCTGCTTTTAAAAAGATAAATATTGCAAAGTATTTTATAAAATTGTTTCATAAAATTCAAACAACGGGGATCGTAAAAGAAAGATATCATTAGTCTGAGACCATTAATCTGGTCTCACTTTTCAGTTACTCTTGTTTTTTCCTAAACCGTCAGGAACGCTGCATGGGCCCTGACATCCCAGAGCGTCTCCTGCGCGTAGCCGGGCGACGTGGTCTGGCTGTAGCTGTCAGCACAATGGGGACGTTCCTCGTCTCCGGCGGTTGTTCTAAGCAATAAGCAAGGCGGTGTTCAGAGTGTTTTGAAGGCTGGCAGGTGATACCATAATGTAGAGTTTCATTATTGAAATCAAATACACATGTTTCATATACATGAGAAATATGAGCACTTTTTTTTCTCCTTAATCACCAAAATTAGCCAATTACTCTTAGGAAGAAAATAGTTCTCTTCACTCTCATAAATCAAAATAAGTGTTTGGGGTTGTCTTTTGTTTGGTGCCTCTTTTGTTGTACAGAAAGGGAATGTGAATAACACATTTTTTCAATTTATGATGTTGTATTGAAATTTTTTCACTATTTAGTAAGTTTTGTTGTTGTTGTTTTTAGGAATTGGCATCTTGAATAGTAAGTGTAGGCTTTTTAATCAGAAATTATGGACAGATTCCTGGAAGGTAAATTAGTAGATAGTCTTCAGAGCTTGTTCTCAGAAATTGTTCAATTTTATGTTTATTTTCATTTTCTTAAAGAAACCATAGCTCCATTGGACTGTAAAACGGGGTTGTGATGCAGACAGGTCAAGAGCCACCAGGATGCTCTTGGACGGTTCTGCTTGGCTTTCGAGGGCTTCCCTTACTCAGCAAATCCTCTACTGAGCCTCATTCCTCCCTGTCTCAACAGCCAAGACTTGTAGACAGCAGCCTGGTCCTGCCCTGTCCGTGCACACTGCATCCTTCCCAAGTCATCCCCGGGGCCTCCCGGCTCTGGGTTCATTTACTGCATTCTCCTGTACACACGCCTGAGGCACCAGGGGCCCTGCGGTCTGTAGGACGTGGACCTTACACTCAAGGATAGTATAGTTCAGCACGGATGGAGGTGGTGGCCTGACCCCCAGCACTTCCCATCTCTGGGCCTTTGCACCTGGAAGCCGTGCCTGCCCATCCTTCCAACGATGTCTTCACCAGTTCGACCACAGTCTGCCGTGCTCTCTGAAATAGCATGCTTTTACACTTCCTCACTTTAGTATTGATACCATGTGACTTAGATTGGTTAGAAGTTGCCAACCAACTTGTAACCTGTAATGAATCACTTTCATTGAATCCTCACAACAGTAAGAACGTGACTGCCATCTCCATTTTACCGAGGAAGACGCTTCAGCTTCAGGCGATAGATCCCTGTGAAGGCTCCCAGCCTGGAGGCTGCAGTCAGTTGCACAGCATCCACTATAACCAGGGTCTCTACTCCCAGCTGTGCTGTTACGCTGTCTGCTCTCTGGGCTGGCACTCACTCCCCTTACACTGAAGGTTCCTTGAGGACAGGTGCTGGGTTCTATCTTAGTTTGTATTCCTAAAGTGGCCCCACAACATTGAGTGTTGGCACACCCTGTGACTGATAACCCTCCTCCTGCCCCAGATTCCTTCCTGGAGAGATTCTTTGGCTGTATTTAGGTTCTGAATCTTCCTTTGTTCAAGATATTCCAAGTTGAATCAATGTCGGTATTTATGCAGACGCATTGGCTGAGCGTCTGCTGTGCTGCAGACAGTGGAGACGCAGTGATGATGGACACAGCTCTCTGCTGGGGAGACGGGCAAGGAAGATGCTAGCAGGACTAAGACAGGTATAGCACATGGGAGAGAGACATGGACGGCAGGTGGGGTGGTGGAGGCAAAGGGTGCCAGCAGGGGTTTCAGCTGTCTAGGAAAGCACAGTTATCTAGGAAACTTCAGTTATATTGCATTATTAGAGAAACCAATAGATGATGTTGTCTATGTAGACAAGGGACACATAATGAAGGATCTTGCAGGTCCTGCTAAGAAGCGCAGACATGACAGCCCATGTTGAAATGCAATCTCTTCACCCTAGAACCTGCCCTATTGCACGCCCCAGGCAGAGATGGCGCCTTTTTCAGTCTCTGTTCCGAGAAGAACTTTGTACAGACCTCTTTGCACTGCTTATTGATATGATAGCCAGATGGTGAGAGCCTTACAAAACAGGGGCCTAGTGTTTTCATCCTCTTGTTCCATCTCTTAGCACAGTGTTTGGCAATTTAAGCATCTAGCAAGTCAGTGAATATGAAAGAGTGATATTGTCAGCGTGATCCGTGTGACTCCTGACAGGCAGTATTAGGAATCGTTGGGTGTAGTTAGCAGAGACCCAAGACAGGAAGAAAAAAAATCACTCACATAAATTGAATTACAATTCAGGCAGTCTAATTTAAAATTAGAGTGTCTCTGATGATTGGGAGAAAAAATTACAATGTAGTCAAAAATCTAATAAGTTAAGCCACTCTCTAGGTTATATGTGATAAGTAAAAATAATAGTTTGTTATTCTGTATGCAAATTATATCTGTTTATGCTAGGTCAGTTCAGTCGTGTCCGACTCTGTGCAACCCCATAGCCCTCCATGCTTCTCTGTCCATGGGGCTCTCTAGGCAAGAGTACTGGAGTGGGTTGCCATGCCCTCCTCCAGGGGATCTTTCAGACCCAGGGATCGAACCCGCGTCTCTTACGTCTGATCTGAACTGGCAGGTGGGTTCTTTACCACTAGCACCACCTGAGAAGCCCATCTGCTATTTATAGTGATGTACTAGTTGTATTGATTGGTATTGACATTGTAGGAATAGAAAGGAAAATAAATCATTATATTTAAAATAACAAAATCTTATGCATGAGTCTGTTTCCATCTTTGAAAAAGATTGTAGGACATTTTAAAATCTGACTTGCATCCTCCCTTCATCCTACCTAATCAGAACTGATTCCGGAGGGGATTGTTATTCCACACACATAGTTTTCTTGCTGTGACCGGCACCGCCTGCTGTCACTGTCCTCGTCTCAGCGCGAGTCCTTCCAGGGCTCCCAGCCCTGCCTCCCTCTCTCTGCTCTCCCTCTGCTGCAGCCTCGTGGGCACATACCTTCAGGGTGCCGCGCGACTGTGCCATTCTCTGCCCCAGATCACTTGTCCTCACCCTCCTCCCCAGCTCTTGCTACAGCCAGCCCGCACCGGTCTGTGCAGCTTTGGAATGAGACTGACACACCTCCTCACTCCAGAAGTCTTCCTTGACCCAGTGTCTCCACATGTGCCCTGGGTGCAGAATCCCCCCAGAGGGCCCTAAGGGCTCTCAACCTGCAGCACGGAGTCCCTTCCTTTCAAGCCCCCACCCCTTCCTGGGTGTGAACATGCTCAGCGCAGGCACCGTGTCTCCATGCAGCTGTCATTTACCTGGTGAGTGAAATGAGCCAGGTGGCATCGTGTCTCTGAGTGCAGGACTGTGCCTTAGGACTTTATCTGCCTCATCGGCTCAAGTTAGAGTCATTCTTCCAGTGAAAGAATTTACCAGGTGGCTAAATGTAGTCATTCACATATACATGTATGTAGAAGCTCACCTGACCTCCATGGCAAGATCCATGCCCTTCCTCACCTGCCCATGTCCACGCCCTACCACAGCTCTACCGCCTAACAGGCTCTCGATTAAGGGGCTGGAATAAGTGAGCAGACGCCTCGTGAAGGCAGGGCTGATCTCCGCTCTCTGGGCATGCGTTTGTCTTTCTCACCAACAGCACCACTGCAGGTTCTGTGCACGTGGAGCCACGCCTCATTTGACTCTGCATCCAGACCCCAGTGTGCTCCCTGGCGTGACAGCGCTCATGCAGGAGCCGATGACTGACTGAGTCACTGAGCAGATGGCTCCGTAATTTTAAAATACTGACCCTGAGCACCCCTCACTGTTAGTGGAAATGAGATCATTTACTTCTGTAACCACTGGCTTTTTCCCTAGGAAAGGTGAAGTTGGAAAACAAAACTACGCCCTTTATTTAGTAGGTGATACACATGCTTGGTACAAAATCTAAAACTTTGGGGAAAGTGTACAATGGAAAGTTGGTCTTAATTCCCACCCCTGCCCTGAAACACCCAGAAGCAGCTCTTGGTCTTGGTTTTTTGTGTGTTTTTCAGAGAGGAAAACGTGCGCTTTGCTTCTGCACAGATTATTACTGTTTTTACATACAGAACAGTACGCTGTTGTCTGCCTCGCTTGTTTCACTTTAGAGTATATCTTTGGGTTCATTTTCTATCATTTTAAATTATAAAGGTATGCTTTTCTTTTTATTGGCTGAATAATATTTATATGAACGCATCATAATTTAAGCAACTGTTGACAGACAAGTCATTTGCTTCCCATGTTTTGTGCTCATTAGAGACAGTGTTAGACAGTGTAGCCTTTCGTCTCTGTTCTTGTGCACGTTCATACACGTCTGTGGAATAAGTTTCTAAACTAGATTTATTGAGTCATTACCTTTTCCTATAGTTATTACTGTATTGCTCCCCGTAGAGGTAATCGTGTATCTTAATATGCTTTTCTGAAGGAAATTTGAACTCCCGGTGTTACTCTGTCCATTACAGCATACAGCTGTTAGCACCTGCACACAGCAGACTCCTCTCGGCAAAGTGGGTCCACAGTTGTTGTTCCCACGTGTACGTGGCGGGGCCGGATCCCGTGGGAATGAGCGAGGCCAGCTCTGGGCGCTCGACTGTGTCTTGCAGCGATTGCTGAGGATCCACGGTAAAGATGGTGACGGATCGCGCTCCCTCAGGCTCCTGTAGGTCTCCTCTCACTCCTGGGACCTCCTTTCATGAGCGGATGGAGTCTGAGGCCAGCCTGCCTCCGGCCCTGCGTTCAGCCTTGGATGCCCTGGGGGAAGGGGCCGCCTCTGCTCTCGAGTGGCCCATGTCTTCTCCGGAAACCGGCCCCGAGCTGGCCCCTCCGTCCACCCTGCCTTTGCCCAGCTCCCCGCTTCCTACCCTCTTCACTGGCTGTCCAGAGCCTGCTGGTTCCTCAAGAGCTGCTCTCCCTCCTGCCCCCCACCCTTTTTCCTTGTTACCCTGAGAGCACTGGCTGACAACACCCAAGGGGCAAACTCCTGATTCGATCTGCTGATTGATGTGTGGGTGGTCCGCACGCCCTGGGCGTCCTCGAGGGTCAGGAGCAAGTCTGTCCTGTATAAGGAGAGCACAGTCATCCGCCATTGAGGAAATGCGCATCGATTAAACAGCGCCCTAATTAACACTCCACTTCCCTGGCGGCACAGTGGTGAATCCGTCCGCCAATGCAGGAGACATGGGTTCGATCCCTGGGTCGAGAAGATCCCCTGGAATAGGAAATGGCAACCCACTCTGGTATTCTAGCCTGGGAAATCCCGTGGACAGAGGAGCAGAGTTGGACATGACTGAGCACACACGCATATTAGCTGTTTTCCTTTTTAAAGTAAACAGCCTGGTTCGTCCCACAGAACACCTGTGCTGTGTGCGGTCCTGGTAGGCGAGGTGAAGGCCAAGGGGTGCAGGGACCTAGGTCACATGCGCTGATCGAGGAAGGACGAGGAGGGAAAGGCTCCACAGAGGAGAAGAGAAACCCAAAGAGGGTTGAAAGATAAGTTGAAATCTTGAAGCAGACAAAGGAGGAGGACATGTCAGAGGTGACAGGCTGCTGCAGGTCTGGGAGGGCAGGGAGGGGCCTCACGGGTCTGGGGTAAGTACACAGGTGCTGGAGTGTGATGTGTGGCACCCATGCGCGGGGACAGGAGGGTGGGCGGGCCAGGTCACAGGGAACCCGGAGACGGTCCCCGGGGCGGACATCTGTGACGAGCTGTGGCGAGTAAGCGAGGCGATGGCCGCCTCTCCACTGTGATTGGATTCGGCTCTCTTCCCTTCTGATTGCTGCTTGGGTTTTGAAACAAAAATTTTGTTGTAGTTAGCACATCAAAATGTATTCATTGGTGTTAATAAAATATATCTGAAAGCCAAGGTTCAGGTGACAAGTGTGTATCCACAGGAAGTCACCGCACATTTTAATATTGAAAGTTCCATGTAGAAAAAAGCATGGCCATTCTGAAAGCAGACCCATAAATGTCATAACGGATGGCATTTTGATGATCATCATACTGTTTAAATCATTCATCTGCCTACTGAACACGAAGATTTTATGTCCTTAATTTCTATAATTCTATTTTGCCTTGTTTTCCATAAGTATTCTCATTTCTATTAAATTTCAGCTCGCCTGCTTCCTCTGCCTAAATCCTGCATTACCACCAGAGTATAAATATTTGTTTCTTGATGTATACAAATATATTTCATTTTCCTCTCTTTCAGGAACTTTCCTTACAATTATGGACTGCTTAAGAATAGTCAACTCACCAACGTGCCTAGTCAGTAAATGAATTCACTTGGGAACTTGAAAATCATCTTTTTTTTGCAGTTTTGTGTTTCATGAAATGTTTTATAAAATGGTATGCTTTCTGATTTGAAAAGTCTGTTAAAAAAAGGGAAAGAAAATCAATCTTTGTCCCCTAACAGAAAACAAATGATTTGTGTATTACTTAATAAAGGCTGCCCATTTCAATCGCTTCTACTTTGATATAAACCTAGAAAAACAAAGGCTTGTTATTTCAGCCCAGCTGTGAACTCTGCACACTTGAGAACCATATGTGGCTGCACCTCACTGCAGGAAGTCAAGACTCAGCACAAATTCCAGATTTGAAAATGATTTCTCCATCTCAGTTATGGACCAATAAATACGAATATGTTATGCCCAGAGCATGCCGCCACATGAAAGGTTACTTATAAAAAGGCTTCTGCAGGAAGCAGGGTGGCGCTGCCAGGATGGAAACCCAGCTTTCATGCCTCCGTAATCTGTCACGAGACAGAAAGGTCACCATCCCCACGGACAGTAGTAGTCAGTTCCTTCTCTTTTCATCATTCACTGGTGCTTTGTGATGTTAATTCAGTAACCACCCCCCCACCCCTCAACCCCAGGAGGATGTGTTTCACTCCTTCTGTTAGAAGCTCACACAACAGGCTTCCTAGTCTTGAAATTTTGAAAACGAGCCTGTGCATTGTGAAACTGTCAGTCTTACCTCAAAGACACGTATGCTCAAGGCATTCACTGTTTACAGGGGTATGGTGTTGGGAGCATTGTGTGTTGGGAGCATCGTGTGTTGGGAGCACAGAACAGCTTCTGATAGGTTCGTTTTTCCTTGTGCTCTTCTGCTCCTGAAGTTCACATTTCTGTGTCTGTCACGTATGCATTTCTTCATCTCAGAAAGGCAAAGAATAATACCTGCATCCCAGGGCACCGGGTGCCCATCAGAGCAGAGTCTCCGAGCATCGGTCTGTGTGGAATTCTAAACAAGGAGGAACATCAGGACCTGAGCTGGATTGTCGTGTGTTCCCACACTTTGACTCCCTTTTGGCCCGCAGCCTCTTCTACCGAGTCAGTGACACAGTCACGAAGCTGCCAGTGGAATCCCAGGCACTGGAACTTTGCGACTCACCTCCTGTCCCCTTCTCCCAAGCCCCCTCTTGCTGCCTTAACCGTGGCCTCCTATCCGCTGCCTGGGCACTGAATTCCCGGCACACATATTGGCGGAGAATCCCTTACTTGCTGGGCATGGCCCTATGTATGACAGCACAGGTCAGACCAGGGGCCTCATACCTCTCACATCCCAGTGGGAGGAGCCAGACCATCAGCAGCACACTGGAGGGCCCCAGCAGGGACAGAGCAGGGACGGGAGGGGGTCAGACCCGGCTGGGCCGTGGGGGAGTATGAGGATGCCTNTGCTTACTCCTTGGAAAAAAGGTTATGACCAACCTAGATAGCATATGCAAAAGCAGAGACATTACTTTGCCAACAAAGGTCTGTCTAGTCAAGGCTATGGTTTTTCCAGTGGTCATGTATGGATATGAGAGTTGGACTGTGAAGAAAGCTGAGTGCTGAAGAATTGATGCTTTTGAACTGTGGTGTTGGAGAAGACTCCTGAGAGTTCCTTGGACTGCAAGGAGATCCAAGCAGTCCATCCTAAAGGAGATCAGTCCTAGTGTTCTTTGGAAGGACTGATGCTAAAGCTGAAACTCCAATACTTTGGCCACCTCATGTGAAGAGTTGACTCATTGGAAACGACTTTGATGCTGGGAGGAATTGGGGGCAGAAGGAGAAGGGGACGACAAAGATGAGATGGCTGGATGGCATCACTGACTCGATGTACATGAGTCTGAGTGAACTCTGGGTGTTGGTAATGGACAGGGAGGCCTGGCGTGCTGCGATTCATGGTGTCTCGCAGAGTTGGACATGACTGAGCGGCTGAACTGACTGAAGTCCAGTCTTCATAAGGCCTTCTCTCTTGAGTATGAGACTGCTGTCTGCATCCAAATTTCCCCTTTTATAAGGACACTAGTCATTGGATTTGGTCCCCGAATGACCTCATCTTAATTTCATCATCTGCAAGATCTTATTTCCAAATAAGGTCAAATTCACAGGTACTAGGGGTTACATGACTTTTTAGAGGTACACAACTCGATTTGTAATAACTGCCATATCTTTCCTCCTTTTAGCCTTGTCAAACACACTGGTGACAAACAGAATTCATTCATTCACTAATTCATTCAATAAACATTTGACTGTGTCGAAATATATTCCCTAGCTCAAAAGTGTTGTAGTGAGCGGCAGATTCTAAACAGCATTTAAAGAGCGAAAAATAGCACGTATAAAGGTTAGAAGACACATCGTGAACTTCAAGAGGGCTTTTCTCTTCTTCTCGCTGTGTACCTCCAGTACTTTAAATAGTGCCAGTTTCATTCAATAAGTGATTGTTGAATGAACCTAAAGTTATTGCATGCCTAAGGAAGAGCGATTCCCTTGTAGTTCAGTCCCTAAAGAACCTGCCTGCAATGCAAGAGACCCAGGTTCGATTCCTGCATAGGAAAGATCCCCTGGAGAAGGAAACAGCAACCCACTCCTTGCCTGGAGAATCCCATGAACAGAGGAGCCTGGCAGGCTACAGTCCATGGGGTCGCAAGAGTTGGACACGACTTAGTGACTAAACCAAGGAACAGCAAGGCCTGAAGTTCATTGTCCTTAGAGGGGTAAGCAAAGTCCTCATCGCAAAGAGCCCTGTAAACCGCACCAGCTGTAAGAAAGGAAGGCTGACATGTTGACAACACAGAGATAGTATTAAGGAATTCCAGGGATGCCTGGCACCACCCTCCGAATTAATCCTCTTCCCCAGAGCTCATACAAGGATCCAGTACCGCTAGGGGCACAAGAATGAGAAGGGAGCCAGCTTTATACACTCCAAAGTAGTGTTGGGTTCTCCAGCTAAAGCTGGATGGAAACACATGTTTTGGGCTCNTATGAAGGTTAGAAGACACATCGTGAACTTCAAGAGGGCTTTTCTCTTCTTCTCGCTGTGTACCTCCAGTACTTTAAATAGTGCCAGTTTCATTCAATAAGTGATTGTTGAATGAACCTAAAGTTATTGCATGCCTAAGGAAGAGCGATTCCCTTGTAGTTCAGTCCCTAAAGAACCTGCCTGCAATGCAAGAGACCCAGGTTCGATTCCTGCATAGGAAAGATCCCCTGGAGAAGGAAACAGCAACCCACTCCTTGCCTGGAGAATCCCATGAACAGAGGAGCCTGGCAGGCTACAGTCCATGGGGTCGCAAGAGTTGGACACGACTTAGTGACTAAACCAAGGAACAGCAAGGCCTGAAGTTCATTGTCCTTAGAGGGGTAAGCAAAGTCCTCATCGCAAAGAGCCCTGTAAACCGCACCAGCTGTAAGAAAGGAAGGCTGACATGTTGACAACACAGAGATAGTATTAAGGAATTCCAGGGATGCCTGGCACCACCCTCCGAATTAATCCTCTTCCCCAGAGCTCATACAAGGATCCAGTACCGCTAGGGGCACAAGAATGAGAAGGGAGCCAGCTTTATACACTCCAAAGTAGTGTTGGGTTCTCCAGCTAAAGCTGGATGGAAACACATGTTTTGGGCTCTAAGCCGATGTGGAGCCTCCTACTCTGCTCTTTCCTCCCCATCCTGCCCTCAAGATGTGTATAAGAGACAGGTACAGACCAGGGGCTGGGGCAGGGGCCGGGCCTGGAGGGCTGCCAGGAGCTCTTCAGGGGAGGAGAGGGACGTGATCCCTGCATTTCAGCAGGATCACTAGCAACTGCATTGAGAAGAGGCGGTTGTGGGGCCATGTGGGGTCCCGTTAGCAAACCCGCCGTGGAGGTCAGAGAGAGGCCCGCATGCAGATCCTGAGGATTGTCCACATGTGAGACACGCTCAGGAAGCGGGGTCACAAGCTGGATGTGAAGTGAGCGTGGACTCCGGCCTTTATCCACTGCCCTGGAGTCATGGCCTTCTCAGTCCCTGCAGGACCCACTTCCCCCGAGATGACCATTCCCCAGCTCAGCTCCATGGGCCAGACCCCCTACATTCACAGACTCTGAATGTAGCTCCTCCTCGAGGGGGAGGAGGTGTGAGAGGGCGGGGTCAGCAGTGAACAACTGGACTAGAGTCTTTAGATTTGAAACTCGGCTTTTCTCCAGCTAAGCTGGTTTTGGTCCATCTCAGCTAGGGTGCCTCCTTAATACATCTGTCTTCTTGGCAGCTTCCAAGCATGGCAGGCTGAGAGCCATTCTAGTGCTTGATTTTTAAAGGCTCTGAGTGACTTCCTGTGGTTTTAAAAATAACCACTGATGGCTTTTTCAGCGCATACTTAACTGTATTCAACCCTTAGAGCTGGCTTTTTGAAGGGATGCCTTCGTGGAATTGTCAACAACACGGCCACCATGCTGGAGGAGTTCTGCTTTCTGATTTCGGATGGTCCTGCCTTCCATAGGACAAAAATCTGCACAGTGACCCAGCCGTGATGCTTTTGTGTTGCCTTATGGAAAACTCTGGCAAAAAGATGCTTCTCTCCAGAAGCTAAGAGCTCTGCGTCTGTGTTCCTGCTCCGGGGTGACTTCTGGAGCCCCTCCCCAGGCCGCCCACCTAACTGCCTTTAGACGCACCTTCGCAGGCAGCATGTCCCAGATGGCTAGTTGTCCTTGCTCTGCCCTCCCTCAGAGGCTGTTCCTCCAGGTGGTCCCTCATTTGGGCTCCGGGAGGTGACCTGGCACAGGGCAGCCTCCGGCAGCACAGCGCACCCCCTGCAGCTGATGCCTGGGTGCTCCAGTCATCTACTGTGGCCAGGACTTAGCAGCTTAAGAGGCACACGCCACGTGTTTCCTGAGAGGAGGGCCTGGGGCTCTTTTCTGGCTCAGAGTCTCTCACGAGGGTGCCAACCATCAGCAGGGTTTGTGGTCCCTGGAGGCCGGGGAACACGCACACTGACTCACTCATGGGCCCTTTCCCCAGGCCCCTCCACTGGCCTCCCGGGGGTCCTCACATCAGAGCAGCCAGCCTCCCCTGGAGCCAGCACCCCAGAAGGGAGAATCTCTGAGCAAGGCAGCCACAGGAGCGAGGCAGCCACAGATGCTGCCCTGCATTTAGAAGTCACACAGCCACTTCCTTCTGCCGGTGGTCTACCCCAGCAGCCCCGGGACATCATGGAGGTGACTGCCCAAGGTGGGGAGCTCCAGGAGGCCGGGTGCTGGGCCACCCGGCAGCTGACTCCCACCAGACGAGCTCCCCGACAACTCTATGCCTTAGTGTCCCCCCCCACAGAACAGGGGTGCTGGCTCCCTCAAGGGAATTGTCAGGAGGAGGCTGGCACATGCTGCGCTCCCCTGTTATCCATGAACTCCACGGATGTGCAGAAGCACGTCCCATGGAGACGGTGCACACCACCCCTCCCATTCCGCGCTTGAAGACCCTAAGCCTTCGTCTCCATGGCAGTGAGCTCCTGAGGGCAGGATGGGGACTTGCCCCCTCCCCAGCATGCGCACCCTCACCCCAGCAGGTACCCTCTGCAGCCCAGGCGCCCTCTGCAGCCCCTGGCTGGGAGTCCCAGGCTCCCCTTAACCCTTGCAGCCCCGAGGCAGGTTTGGCCTCTGCTGCCCACTTCCCCTCCATCTCCCTGCTGCTGGCTCCACCCAGTGGCCCTGGCCTCCTCACACACACACACACACACACACACACACACACACACACATCCGCGCGCCCAAGGATGCAAGCTGCTGGCTGAGCCTGGCCTCAACCCATCTAACCAGATGGGAGCAAGAGGCTGCCCCACCCAGCGACTCAACCCATTGATCCCAGCATTGGACCACTGGCTTCCAGACAGAGGCGCCTGGCCCCACGGGTGTCACGTTAACCCCTGATGTCCTGTCACCCCTAAGCCCTGGCTGCTGCTTCAAAGCCAGGCCCACACTTCCCAGTTCCTCTCACCGCCCCCCCTCCCCCCAACCATCAGCTGGGCAACATGAGAGAGCTCCGAGCCTCGCTCGGTCCTTTCAGCGCTGAGATGGGGATTCTCCATCTCCACCACCCCCGTGGGGTCCTGACCGGTGGAGCCCTGGGCTGACAGAGTCCCTGCATTGCAGAGGAGGGCAGGAGCGGGGTGGGGGCAGGAGCTGGGAGGGACACACCCACCCGCAGGTGGGCTGGGAGATCACACACTGTTTCTGAACACCAGCGCGCCCTCAGATCGCTAGTCTAGCCTCACGTGGTATTCGCGCCTAGCGAGGCAGGACCAAATCCCTAGACAAGGTGCTACATGGTCCTCAAGCCCCTCCCAAGGCCAGACCCCCGGGGAGGCCCCCGGCAGCTGTCGTGGGGAAATCAATGTCAACACCCAAAGTGACTTATAACAAAACAGTGCAGACAGAGCGGATTGGATCTGCTTCCCTTTGTGGGTGGGAAATTCATGATTTCCCAAGATGTCAAAAGCTGGTGCAGAGGCAAGATCCTAAACCTTCCAAAGAGGGACGTGAAGGGCAAGTGCCCCTGGGCAGCTGAGTCCAGGACCACCTCGGGCCCCCGTGGTGGCCACTGTCTGCAGCTGTAGGGGAAGCTCCAAGTCGGAGAAAGTCCCGGGAGCATGGGCCCTGCGTGGGCCTCTCCACCTGGATTCTCTGGATTGAGGGGGATTCAAGCTCCATAAGGGAAAACACACGGTGTTCATAACGACAACGCATGGCTTATCACTCGTGCTAAGACTGTAGACTTCATCCAGGTGAGCTACTCCTCCTCTGTATTATCATTACTGTCGCTCAGTCGTGTCTGACTCTTGGCGACCCCGTGGACTGCAGCACGCCGGGCTCCCCTGACCTTCACCATCTCCCTGAGTTTGCCCAAACATGTCCATTGAGTCAGTGATGCCATCCAACCACCTCATCCTCTGTCACCCCCTTCTTTTCCTGCCCCTAATCTCGCCCAGCATCTGAGTCTTTTCTAATGAGCAGGCTCTTTGCATCAGGTGACCAAAGTATTGGAGCTCTGGCTTCAGCAACCATCCTTCCAGCGAATATTCAGGGTTGATTTCCTTTAGGGTGGACTGGTTTGATCCTGCTGTCCAAGGGACTCTCAAGAGCCTTCCCCATCATCACAGTTCAAAAGCATACCTCACTTAACTTCATCTTAAACCAAACAGTGCAGCCATGTCACAGAATATTTACTTCCCTAGATAGTTTTTCCCACACATCTATTATATGAAATAATTAAGGTCATGCTATAGATACCTTAGAAAAACTTTCACATTAAATATCAAGCACTGTGGGTATTTTCTGTGCTTCTGCCTTGCCAACAAAATGCTTCCTTTGTCCCAGACGCTGTTTCAGCTTATTGTCATCTGTTACGAAGTAACTCCACACAATTATCTAGATTTCTGACTGTATGATAAGCAGAGGGCCTACAGCCCCAGCCTGCCTTCTGCGTGCCCCGGGTCTGCAGGGGCACGGAGCCAGGGCACTAGTTTGCCCCAGTTCACACCATTCCCTATTACCTCCCATTCGGCCCGCTGCAGGCCTTTGCTGTTTGCATCCAATGTCCATGGCCCCAACAATAAGATTTTGTCCCATACCCTCCACTGTGTGGTACGAGGGAATCAAGTTAGCTGGAAAAAACAGTCCTCTCGCTGTGTTACAATAGGAAAGTTAGTTGCACCCTTCAGCAAAGCATACTCCTGAAGCCTGTCACCGTGAGCTCAACAGGGCCAGTACTCTCTAAGGGAACAGTGCCGAATCCAGGTTCCTGGTGGGCCCAGGAGAGGGGACCCCCAAGCAGATGGACCCCAGCCCAGGAGACTGTCAGTGACGTGCTCCACCTCCCGTCAGCTAGAGCCCTGCAGGTGAGAAAGGAGGGGCCCTGCCATGGTGGCCACAAGTGACAGGAGAAATGCCCCCACCTGTGTAGTTCCATAGTGCTCGGTCGTGTCTGACTGTAGCCTGCCAGGCTCCTGTGTCCATGGCTGGAGTGGGTTGCCATTCCCTCCAGGGGATCTTCCTGACCCAGGGATCGAACCCACATCTTCTGCATTGGCAGGCGGATTCTTCACCACTGAGCCACCTGGGAAGCTCCCACCTGAGCTGGAGCCTCCCCACGTCCAGCCGGTCTGACATTCGGGGGCTTCTCTCAGCCAGGCACGTTCGCCCTTCTCTACTTGGCTGTGCTGCCCACCGCCTCCGGGGAAGCAGGACCTGGGGGTCTCGGGCCTCTCTTGGCCTTTGCTGATGCCCAAGGCTCCTGTCTCCTCTCCTTCTCAAGAGGCACCAGAGACCATCACCTTCTGTCCTGGAGAGCTGGCCTCGATCCACTGCCGAAAGGCTCCACCGGGCCCAGGCAGGCGCTGTCGGTACACTAGGGGGTGGGGCTAAGGTGGGGCTGGTCTGGGGGTCGGGGGAGGGGGTGGTAATTACAAGCAAAGAGGCACATCAGGGTCCCCCTCTCAGCCTCCCGGGTGGGATTCCAGGATGGGGAGGACAGATGGGGGCCGACACTTCCCGAGGTCTCCTTTGATGCCAGTGTACGTGGAACACGTGGTGTGATGGACAAACCGCCCGAGACAGACCCGCCACCTCTCTCAGCTCCACCACCCACTGGCCCTCGAAGCCTTGGGTCCCTCCAGGGACAGATGAACCAAAGCACTGGCCTCGCAGGGATTGTCGAAAGAATCCAAGGGAAAGCAGGTCCCATGGGAGCAGGCTCCACGGCTGAGCCAGGACCGTGGGGCGCTGCCGGTAGGAGGCCCAGGGCTGGGACCACAGGCAGGGCTGTGCTGAGAGGGGAGGGGCTGGAGGAGCTCAGAGGGGAGGGGAGGACCGCCCGGAGCGCCTGCAGCTCCGGGGGATCACAGAGAGCGCGGGCACTTGTCGGCACCGTAATGACTTTCTATTTTTAGGCGGCAGCACGCGCTGCTTGTGACCTGCTTTGTAAATAGATGCTTCACAGAAGAGATGGCCTGTGCTGGGGGGAGGCTGACGGGAACCGGGAGGGGCGGCGGGGCCCAGCTTCCCCCAGCCTCCAAGATGAAAACTCGACCTTGAGAGAAAAGCTTCCAGAAAAGCAGTGAGCGGGGAAAGGACTGAGTTGTTTCCCGGACCTCGTCCCTTTCTCTGATGAGACCCCTTTGAGGGCACTCGCTGAGTAAATTGGTTTGCTCAGTTTTATCAGAATTGTGCTAAATGCAGCCAAAATGGTAGGAAAGAGGGGTCAGCAGGTCACAGTCAGCCCAGAATGATGAAAAGAGGGTCAGACCAAGATCCAGGAAGGATGCATCTCGTGGCCACTTTCTGGGCTGAGGGCTGCCCTGGGCCCCTGAGACAGCAGCGTATAGGGTCCCCCAGGACCCCCGTGGTGACCCTGAGCACTGACCTGTGTCCCCACTCCTGGGAGATCTGCCTCCCCCCAGGCCCAAGATCTTATCAGGCCAGAGTATGTCTGAGATGGACCACATGCCCCAGCCCCAGCATCCGGCTCTCCCTGAGGACAAGTGACTGTTGTGCAGGGCCACCTGTGCTGACGTGCTCAAGGACGGACGAGGCTTCTCTGCACAGGTTCCCCTGTGGGGGTCGGCGGGATGAAGCCCAGGAGGGCAAACCCACACCCAGAGGTGGGGGTACTCTCTGGACCCCAAGGGCCTAAAACAACTTCTCGCAGGCAGGCACCCCCAGGCCTTCCGTGTTTGGGTTGGTCTCTGAATCCGTCTGATTCCGGGCTTCCCTGATGGCTCAGTGGGTAAAGAATCTGCCTGCAATGCAGGAGACATGGGGGATGTGGGTTCAATCCGTAGATCAGGAAGATCCCCTGGAGGAGGAAATGGCAACCCGCTCCAGCATTCTTGCCTAGAGAATCCCTGGTGGGCCTACAGCACCTGCTAAGCTCTGAATCCGTGTTCATCAGGGCAGACTGGGAGGCCTTCCCCACGGCCCTGTGCTGCTCTGGGTTCCAGGAAAGGTCTGGGGCGCTGACTCTGTCCTCCAAGCTTCAGCTGCCTCTTGTGGGAATCAGAGGTCTCCCTACGGAGGTGTCGCTACAGACCTGTCCACATCCAGTGGCACAGCACACAGTGTGAGGAATGAGCAGCCTCTGGAAGCTGAAGTCTGGGGTTCTCCAGACCAGTCTGCGTCCAGTCCGAGCCACGCGACGGGCTTGGAGGGGACAGGGAAGCTGGGGAGCCGCCCCCCGCCCGCCGCATGGACAAGCAGTCCCAGCAGCCCCTCCTCATGCCTTCCCTTCTCTCTCTGGCTCCCCTTCCTCCCATTTCAGTAACAAGTCACAGCGCCTCTGCGGCCTCGGCGCCCCTAGCACAAACCCTACAGAAACAGACACTGTCGGGGCGTCCCCGCGGTCACTGGAGGTCACGGAGGCCTGTGCGGAGAGTCCCTCCCCCGTGGATGGCCTCCACCTCCAGCACGGAGGCTTCTCGGCCTCACGAGGGGCCCACGAGCTGATGCCCCAGGAGAAATCCTCAGTCTCGAGGGGGCGGGGGTGCAGGGGACGCACCGGGTGGGCGTCACTGTGTTCCTTGCCTCCAGGTATGGAACTGGGAGGCGGGGTTTACCCGGGTTCCCAGAGGGGCCCGGGTGAGATGAGCCCCGGGCGCCCCCCAGCGGTGACCTCTCGCTAACGCACCACCCTTGGCCTTTCCCCTTGCCCTCTCTTCCCATCTCCCACATAAACTGTTTGTACCGAAGTCCTTATCTCAGGGTTGGATTTGGGGGAACGCAAGCTACGGTTGACATAATGATGTCCCCCAATACGTCCATGCCTCGATCCCCCAGAACATGTGAATACGTTACCATCGATGACAGAACAAACTCTCTGGGCATGATTAAATTAAGCACCTACAGGTGGGGAGAAGATGCTGGATTCTCCAGGGGCACCCATCGGCATCACAAGGGTCCTTATAAGAGGGAGATAAGAAGGTCAAGAGAGGAGACATGAGGGCAGATCCAGAGGGTGGAGCCGTGTGCTTTGAGGGTGAGCACAGGGCCGCGGGTCAAGGAACTGCAGCCTCTAGAAGCTAGAAAAGGCAGGAGAGGGGAGTGTCCTCTGGCGGGAGCTGCCAAGAACCCTCTCGGACCTTGGTTTTAGCCCAGTGAGACCCAAATTGTTCGAACTTCTAACCACAGAAGTTTCAGATGATAAATTTGTGTTCAAAGTGAAAGTCATTCAGTCATGTCTGACTCTTTGCGACTCCATGGACTGTATAGTCCATGGACTTCTCCAGGCCAGAATACTGGAGTGGGTAGCATTTCCCTTCTCCGGGGATCTTCCCAACCCAGGGCTCGAACCCAGGTCTCCTGCACTGCAAGTGGATTCTTTACCAGCTGAGTCATAAGGGAAGCCCTTGTGGCTATATTAAGTTTAATTAAATCTATGTTATAAGTTTGTGCTATATAAAGGAAGCCTGGTGTGCTGCAGTCGGACGCAACTGAGCGACTGAACTGACACTGAAGCCAATAAGTAGGTGGCAATTCGTTAGGACAGCAATAGGAAAGTAATACACTAAGACAGGGGCTTCCCAGGTGGCACTAATGATAAAGAGCCCTCCTGCCGGTGCAGGAGTCCTTAGAGACGCTGGTTCGATCCCTGGGTTGGGAAGAGCCCCTGGAGAAGCGCATGGCAACCCACTCCAGCATTCTTGCTTGGAGAATCCCCTGGTCAGAGGAGCCTGGAGGGCTACAGTCCACCGGGTCACAAAGAGCCAGACACAACTGAAGCAATAGCTTGCATGCACACTAAGACAACTCAGGCCTTAAATGGGATCAAAAAATGCTTAGGTTTTGGAGTGAGGCCCATTGGCCTTGACATTCCTGGCTCCACTAATGAGAAGGGAGGCCATCAGTGACTTAGGCCCCCTTCCCTAATTCTGAATTTCTGAGGTTTCTAAGCTTCCTTCGGAGAAAACTCAGCAGAAGGTGAGTGGTAGGGAGAAGCCGGAACGATTTATTTTTCACTTCTCTTAAATGCTAGCAACACTTTACAATCTGTGAGGAGCAGACACACCATCTTGTTGCCCCTTGGGAGAAATGCCTTGCTCCTACTCTTTGTTAACTGGATGCATAGAAGTTGGTGGACTTTATTCATTTCTATGCACCGACGTTTGTGTCTTGTCTCTCTCCCCATGGCAGAATTTGAGGATGGTTTCCTGCAAGGCAGGCATGCTGTACAGAAGGATAAAAGGAACAGATGAGGAAATGTGGGGCCCAGCACTTTGCCTACATGGGGATAGGACAGGCTCTCTGGATTCCCTCACTTAACACCAGTTTTTGAAACTTGCACCAGGACATTTTGTTCCAGGGTCAGAAAAAAACCAAACAAGCTGGCTTTCAGCTAAAGATGAATTGATTTCAACAAACAGAAAATTCTGAGGATAGAGCAAGCTTGTCTCTTAGATCTGGTCCTGGACTGGCTGCGACTCAGGTCCTGTGAAGCTCAGAGTCCTTCCAAGTGTGACCCAGGCCATCCTCACCTAGCAAAAGCTCTGCCATCCACTCTGATTGGGCCGTCGTGGGTCATGTGTTGCCAGCCCCCAACCAATCACTGTAGCTGGAGAATGAAGAATCTGATTGACTCAGCCCTGGGTCTGGCTGATTTGGGGGCAATGTTGGGTCTGGATGTCGGGAAAGGGGAGCTGCTGGGGGCATCCATCCACACAGGTTGGTGGGGGTTAGAGCCAACAGGGAAGGCTCAGATTTCTGAGCAAGGCAGGGTTTGAACCAGTCCAGGGGACCACGGGCAGGGAGAAAGGAGAGTGTGGCAGGTGGAAGCCGGGGAGAAGCCACTTTGGCATTTTTCTCTGTATCACATCCTTTCCCAGAACTGGACCATGCCCATCTCAGAGTCTGGAAATGCAGTACCTTTAGGCTAGGGTGGTCAGATTTAGCAAATAGAAATACAGGATGCCTGGTTCAGTTTCAGATAACAGGTAAGTCTAAGTATAAGCAAGTTCTTTGCAATATTTGAGCATATTTTACCCTCGAAATATTATCTGAGATGCAGATTTAACTGCACTATATTTCATCTGGAAACACTAGAGTCTCACCTCTCCATTTGTTCTGAAGCATGCTCACACCCTTCAGAGAGAGATGAGGTTAGCTCTCTGTGAATCCAAGCAGCACCCACACCCAGATCATCCTTGGGAGGAGATTCTCTGGTTTCAGCAGGATGAGGACCCTGCCAGCAGTTCGGTGCCAAACAAGGCAGTTTCCCCGGAGGGAGGCCTGTTTCATGTTGAAACTGTTATCACCTTCCTTGAATTCCCTCCAGAAGGGATTTGCTCCCCGAGATTTCTCAGCTAGGGGCTCGTCTGTGAGAAAACTGTACATGCTGGGATCTTCTGTCTTTTCATCCGTCTCCAGGCAGGACCAGCATACGCCATCACCATAAAACCAAAGCTTCCCACTAAACCCAACTTTGGCCATCTCCTCGCCTCTGTGACTCCATATCTGGTCTTTCTTTCTCAGGTAGAACTCAATCAGCCCTGTCTGGAAGCCAGGCACTGAGCTGGGAGCTTCCCTTGCCTCAGCCCGGTTAATCGTGAGGATTCCAGGAATTTAGTAAAATCCATTCCATCCGTTTCTCATCATCCTGTGAAGAAGCTGAGGACCCAGAGCTGGCGAGTAGGGGAGCCCAGTTCTGCACGCAGGCTCTGGACCTTGCGGCCCCCCGTGGTTCCACCCTCCCTGGTATGTGATGCCCTGAGGGGTGGGAGCGGGGGACAGGCTGGGACCACCCACCCTGCTGGGTGCCCCTCACCAAGGCCCGGCTGTGTGCGTTCAGGGCAGGATGGAGCCTCGTGGCCCACTCTCCCCGCCGCCCCGGCTCCAGTCCCGGGCTAGGAAGACACATGGGCTTGATTACGCGACAGCTGGGCCCCCATCCATCACCTTCCCCACGCCTTTCAGGAAGCCTCACACCTTTTAAGAAGAGTGGACTGGGTGTCGCGCAGCGTTTTTCTGATTAGAAAGAACAGGCAGGGCTGTAGGATCGATCCAGGAGTCCCGGAGTCCGGCTCTTTCCTGGACTGGGTCTCTGAGGGCAGGACGAGCAGACTGTACGGATGAAGGATGAGCATGGGCTGGGAACGGAGCTGGGGGAAGGTTCCAGGGTGCAGCTGCTCTCGCTGGCTGTGACTGCCTGGCTGTGAACTTCCCACATGGCATCTGACACTCAAGGGCCATCCAAAGAGAGGAAGCAGAACTCGGACTCCAAAGGACTGGGAAGGGTCAGGGGAAGCAGGGAGTGGGGGCCTCCTGAATACTCCTAGACCGGCTGCTGGCAGATGACGGTCAGGGACAAGGGTGGTCCAAAGTGGTCCCGGGGTGAGAGAGAAGCCTCGGGTCCTGGGACACAGCAGCAGGTGTGCCCTGCCAGTGGGTCTCTATTCTCTGCAGACCCACCTCTGACCTGTGCCCAGGTGTGCCAGCTGCCCTGTGCCTATGCCCAGGTGTGCCAGCTGCCTTGCGCCTGCAGCCCTGCCCTGAGCTTATCTGGCCAACTCCACCTGCCCTCCAGGAGCAGGAAGCCTGTCCTGACTCTGAAACTCTCTGCTCCTCTTTCCAGGCAGCAATTCTCGTGACCAGCTCTGTTAATAGCTCATCGTACCGGTGAAGGGCAACAGAATCACAAACCAGTGTGAGTCAAAGATTATCTGGCGCTAGGTGGTTCGGACAGGCTTCAGGCCTGGCAGCCAGCCCTAAGCACTGGCCCTTGGCCCTGCCCAGCCACCCCGGGTTTCAGGCGGGGCCGCCTGCTCGCAGAGGCTCTTTCACACCCGTGTGGGGGGAGCCCCGGTCACTCCACTCGAATAACGCGGGCTCCTCTGTTTCTGCTTCTCCCATCTCTAGGAGCCCCTCTGCAGACAGGACTGGGTCTCAAGCCTCCTTGTTGCCTGAGCACCAAGCAGGGCCTTGGTTGATGTCTCCTGTTGCTCAGGGCAGGTTGCTGGGATCTGAGCCCCCGACAGGGGGATCGGGCCGGCTCCTGGGTCCACTTCACAGAGTTCTCCGCCCCCTGTGGGCACTGTGGGCCAGCTCCTGGCCGGCCGCAATAAAGAACACAATGTCCTCCCCGACCCCAGAGTCCTGGTTAAGTCCTGGGAAATTCACCATCCCCTGCTCCCGCCCGAGGGTGGGCCTGGCTGACATTCAGTGGGTACTTGTGCTTTAAGAGTTTGGGTCCCTGGGAACTTGCTAAGTCACTTGGATGAGATGAGTTTTCAGCTCTTGAAGACTCAGACTCACACGGAACCATTCAAATCAAGCCCCAGCTGTTAGTCCCTCCAGAGTGGGAGACACTGCAGGCTGGAGGCCCAGCGAACCTACGGCCCTTCCTGGGGTGTGGCTCCAGCAAGATACCTGTGTCCATGCCTTCTTCAACTACAAGAGCAGCCATGCGTGGCAGATACCATCATTCTCCGTTAGCAGATGAAGAGATGAAGACGGGCTCAGAGAGGTTAAGTGACCTACAGGGGTGTCACACAGCCAGAAAAGAATAGAACTGGGATGCCAGCCACTTCAGTCTGCCTTCAAGCTGGCTGCCCTTCTCCACACAAACCCTCACGTGAAGTTCCCATTTCCACCCATCAAGAGAGTCTTGGAATGGGGCCTTCCTTTGAGGTCCTGTCTCTAAGAATCATCTGCAGGAGAAGCAGAGCAGTGGGTGAGGATTGGAAATGTGTTTGAAGGACAGCGGCCGGCAGAAGGTAGGCATTCCCCCAACACAAACCTTGTTAACGCAGTTGTGTGCATGCCACGTTCATCCTCGGCCCTTGGCGGTGTCCCATCCCCTTTCCGGATGCCTGTTTCCTCATCGGGAAAGCACATGGGGCTCTACCACACACAAGTTGCTTCTATCCCTGACGGTCGATGGCTCTATCTGTCAAGCGGTACTTGATCGGCCCTCTACCCATAAAAGGCCATAGTGGAATTCTGATCTAGTCATTGCAAAAACATCAACATCACAGTCATGGAGCCTCCTTACAGAGCAAACCATCCTTCAGGGAAACAGGCTTCATTTATTGTTTGCAAATCGAGCCCACAGACAAAATGTCCAAAGCCCCCAGACAATTAACACTTTTGAGAACGGAGGTGGACAAACAGGGGCCTGTCCACCAAATCCAGTGGACAACCTGTTGTTGTAAATAAAGTGCCGCGGGCACACAGCCACTCCCATTTCCTGCTTTCTGCAGCTGCTTTAGAGACACAAGTTGGGGACTAAAGTTGTCCTTTCCGCATGTTGATTTTAATGGGGTAATAATAATGAAGATTTCACAGGTCAGTTTTGCCTATGAGATTTTTTTAATGGTTTGGTAGCTTGAAATTGGCACTGGTAGGAATGTTTACCCCGTGTAAGTTGGCAAATGCTATAAATGCAGTGCACTTTAGAAGCTGGATTGCTAGCACACCATAGGGTCCAGTGTATACGACATCTCCAGCAACACCTGTGCCATGAATGGATGGATGAGTGAGTGAGTGGACGGATGGACGATTGAATGGATGAGCATTGTGACCACAGAGCTATGAAGAGGCAAGTCAGCAGAGGGACCAGTACTGCCTGATAGCTCTAATAATAATGAGAATGGATGTCATTTATTAAACCTTTCAAGTAATATTTTACATGAGCACTATACATGATTTAGCAAGTCTCTTAAGTAGTTCATATCTTCATAGTTTATGGATGTAAGCACAGGGGATCAAGCAAGATTCCTATTTATTGCACACTTGCAAGAGGCAAGATTCAACCTGAGGCAGTCCAAGCCCAGTGGTAGCTGAAGTCCAGGTCTTAGAAGACTCGTGGCTACAACTCTTGCCTGTATGACCCAGGTCGATGGGCCCATCCCTTCTGCCCAGAGATCATCATTATTGTGTGTGTGTCTGTATGAGTGTGTGTGTGTGTGTGTATGTGTGTGTATTCTCTCCTTACCATATAGTTTTCATAACTTGTTTTTATATCCTCAAACTTTTTCATTTACATAAATGTAATAATACTGGACATATTCTTCTGTGACTTTCACTCATGTTCATTTGTGATTTTCTGTGTTGTGTTCAGCTATTATACTATCATTCTCTCTTCTGGACATTCAATTGTATGAATACATCCTAACGTGTTTATTAAAAAAAAAAAAAAGATGTAGCCTTCCTTGGCTTTCATAATCTCAGGCAGAGCTTTCTTGGGGGCCTAGGGAGAGCAACTCTGGGAATCAGTGTTTAGGTCAGAATTCGGGAGACAGTTTCTTTGCTAAATGTTGCTTAAAGTCATCACATCTCAGAGGCATGCTGGACATTTTAGTTGCCCAGGTAGAAACGAAAAAAAAAGAAGATAGAAAAGCCAACCTGAATCTCTGAAGTACTAGAAAGACCAGTAGTAGAGGCCTGACCTGTGTTCCCTTTATCTCCTATGTTTGTACTGTGACGTCTGCCCTCAGATCTGGTCCAGCCCCGTAGGAACTTAATGTCTAAGACAGATCAACTCATGTGATGGTGCCCCAGATGAACTCAGCATCTTCTGTTCAGAACTCTGTCTTGGAAGATGTTAGAAGCCTGTGCGCTCAGAGCTCACAGAGGTTTAACAGCACCCAGCTGGAAGAGGCAAGGCCATCCCCGAGGAATCCCACAGCAGATTCATTGGGACTCCTCCCCCACCCCCCACACCCCGCCCTTTCCCACACTATTCTCTCCCATTCCATTCTGTTCTGTTCGTTGCACACGTTTTAATTGTCCAAGAATGCGCTGGCTCCCCACCCAGGCTCAGGGCCGAGGCTGCAAAGCTGGACTCTGAGAGCTTCAGTCACTCTTCGCTGCTGGAAATTTACTTTGGAGCTGGAGGGGCTGCCGTGGAGTCCTGCTTGCTTATGTCAGCAATGGTTTCAATACATCATCATTAGAGTCGGTGACTCTCAGGGGGGAGGGAGAGGGGAGGGAGAAATCCATCAAATGCTGGTTGTCAGTAAATGTCAGGAAAGAGGTGCATCAGCAGAAAGAGCCAGGGCACACGGAGGAGCTTTTTTGCTTAGCCTTGTTTTGAATTTCCAGGCTCGCTTTGCCATCTCAATCCCAGTGTTAGTTCCGGACATCCTGTATGTGGCAACTGAGAGGAGAGAAAGTCAATGCGCAATCAGCCTGTTTCTTTTTTTTTTATTGGCTTGTGACTCTTTTCTAAAATTAATGTTTATTGATGTAAAATTTATTGGAGTGTAGCTGCTTTACACTGCTGTGTTAGTTTCTGCTTACAGTGAAGTGAATCAGCCACACATGCACACGTATATCCCCTCTTTTCTGGATCTCCTTCCCATTAACACTGAGTAGAGGCCCCTGTACTATCCAGGAGGCTCTCTTTAGTTATCTGTTTTATACATAGTAGTGTATATATGCGGAGAAGGTGACGGCATCCCCCTCCAGTACTCTTGCCTGGAAAATCCCAGGGACAGAGGAGCCTGGTAGGCTGCAGTCCATGGGGTCGCGAAGAGTCGGACACGACTGAGCGACTTCACTTTCATGCATTGGAGATGGAAATGGCAACCCACTCCAGTGTTCTTGCCTGGAGAATCCCAGGGACGGCGGAGCCTGGTAAGCTGCTGTCTATGGGGCTGCACAGAGTCAGACATGACTGAAGCGGCTTAGCAGCAGCAGCAGTGTATATATGGGGCTTCCTAGGCAGCGCTGGTGGTAAAGAATCCACCCGCCAGTCCTGGAGAGGAAGAGTCACAGTTTTGATCCCTGGGTTGGGAAGGTCCCCTGGAGTAAGAAAAGACAACCCGCTCCAGTATTCTTGCCTGGAGAATCCTGCGGACAGAAGAGTCTGGTGGCCTAAAGTCCATGGGGTTGCCAAGAGTCAGACACAGCTGAGCCACTACGCACAGAGCACAGTGTGTATATGTAATTTAAGTATCCCAATTCTACCCATACGTATGTGCTCTTCCTTTATAAATTTATAAGTGCACAAAAGGAGAGGGAAAAAAACAAAAACAAAAACAGAAAACAGGGTAAGATTTCTGATTTGACCACTGGGCAAATGCTGGGGAAAATGGAGAAAATTCCCAGCCTTGGTTTACTGCTCACCTTCCCTGTCTCTTGCAGGCTGAACAGGTATAACTTCCCTAGAAAAACCCCTTGCCACTGCCCAGCCTCTGAATGCCCATGGCCCTGCTCCCTTGTCCTGTGGCAGAAAAGAGTAAACATCAGACTTGGGGTCCAAGCCTTTGCATTGCTCCCCAGCCCATGGGGAAGCTCAATATACTGAATGCATCATTTTCTTGGTCACCTTTCTATTTTTTAGTAGTTTCCACTTTCTATCAAAAATAATAATTCAATGAACGTTTTCTCTTGGTTGCTTAGGTCATTGATATACTTTCTTCTACAGAAGCCCATCTTCCTTGTGATACATCCCAGGCAGGGCTGAAGACCAGAAAGTGCCTGGAAAATCCACGTGGGATAAATGAGTGAATGAAAAAGTGAATGCTGTCAAAGGATTGCTGTTTCGTACAAAATTTGCGTAGATTTGCTTACTCAGTTATTTGCTCACTGTTTCTTCTGAGGGACATTCTACCTTCAGGGGGTCTTTTTTCTTTGCCTGAAAGGCTTCCTTCAGAATATCCTTCAGTAAAGGGGTTGCTGGTCATAAATGTTCTTGGTTTGTACTTGTCTGAAAAATGCCTTGATTGTGTGCTCCATTTTAAAAGTTTTTTTTTTTTTTTTCTGAATATACAGTTTTAGGTTGACAAATGTTTTCTCTCAGGACTTTACTGATATTATTTTCTGTCCTTTGGATTTCACTGTTGCTAGAGAAGTCAGCTCCCAGTTTGCGGTGGTTCCATTGGAGGAAATCGGGCTTCTGTCTCTGGAAGCTTTTAGCATCTTCTTTGTTCTCAATGTTCTTCACTTTCAATCTGGGTGTCTACAAAGGGTAGGTGGAGCTTCCTGAACCCTGATCTGTCTTTCATCATTTCTCAAAAATCAAAATTTCTCTTCAAAATTTCCTCTTCTTCATTTTCACATTCTGGAAATTTGATCATAAGATCGTACCCCTTTTCACACGAATCTCCTTGTGTTTTTTTTTTTTAACCTTTCTTTTACATTTTTCAGCTTGGTCTCTTTATGCCTCATTTGGAGGATATTTCTTCAGAATTACCTTTCTGTTCACAAATTCTCCATCTGTAGCCACTCTGCAATTTGACCTGCTGAGTTCTAACTTTCAATGATTATTTTTTTCAATTTAGAGAAGCATCACTTTTTAGATCTGCCTGCCAATTTTACATCCTCATGTAAAATGAGTAGTTTCTTTTTCTTTTAAACATTAAGTGAATAAATTACATTATCCCTAATCATTTGTGGTCTGGTTCCACATTCACAATGCTTTAAGTGTTTCTGAGATATTTTTTCCTTTATGTTGTAGACTCATGTTCCTGGGGCATTTACCTGTAGGAATTCTTCCAGGACTGGCTGCTGCTGTGTAGACACAGGCTTTTGGGAGGCAGGAACGGGTGCTGGGGCCAAGGGGGCACAGGAGGGCTGGATGGCCACGGACAAGAGGCCTCACCTGGGTCTCAGGAGCCACAGAGAGGAATCCAGAGAGGAATCCAGCTCCCTTCACTTCTGCATTGTCCACTGGGGCTGGGGAACAGAGGGTGATGCAAGGACTGCATGTAGGAATTCAAAGTGGGAGTGAGGTGGTTATGGGCTTCCCAGGTGGCACTCGTGGTGAAGAACCCACTTGCCAGTGCAGGAGACAAGAGACATGGGTTCAATCCCTGGGTCGGGAAGATCTCCTGGAGCAGGGCATGGCAACCCACGCCAGTATTCTTGCCGGGAGAGTCCCATGGACAGAGGAGCCTGGCGGGCTACAGTCCATAGGATCGCAAAGAGTCAGACACGACTGAAGCGGCTTAGCAGGTGTTTGTTGGTGTGGGAGGGATTGGGGAAGGGATACGTGGAAGGGTGTCAGAGGGCCACCCCCAGGGGTGGACAAGCTGGAGCTGGTGGGAGACGCAGGACGCTGAGCCGTCCAGACTCTGGACCCGGATCACAAAAGGGGAGAGGGCGGGGGTCCGAGGAAATAGCCTCGCTGTGATAACTGCTGACCCCTGGGGCTCCCTGCCAAGTGCCTAGGGCGGCAGTGGGGAAGAGGGGTGTCCACAGGCCTTGAAGGTCAGAGCCAGTGGTCAGGAGATAAGGCCACCAGAAGCCTGAGGGAAAGCAAGCGCGGGACAGTACAGGCCTGTCAGCCAAAGGAGCACGGCCTCTGGCTCCTGCCGCCCTCTTAACCA